>JAZHEH010001196.1:0-531368 GCA_036589455.1 Ateles fusciceps | reverse complement strand
GAACAATACGCAACTGAACCAAGTATAGGCAAAACAGTAGGTGTAGGTGGTGGTGCATGCCACCATGTGTGCCAGTGTAATGTAGTGTGTATGTGTATCACCATTTGGTCACACCGAAAGTGCCTGGAGAGGGGGAAATTTGCAAAGCATTGACATTTCCTTACAAGCACATGGAAGTTGGGAGCTAAGGGGAATCCAGTATTAATATTAATTGAACCATATTTGAACTCAATAATAGAACCATATTTGTTCTCACAAGTTGGTAGAGATGGAAACATTCAGGTGTACTTATAGCCATTAACAAGACTAAACTCCTTTGATTGCTGCATCCTCATTACCACTTTCTCCTGCTCCCACAGTAATGATCCAAGAGGTTTAAATTCATTTGAAAGATGTCTTATAGTATATATACCCCTCATTGCCTTAAAAAATATTCCAGCACATTCTAATGAAAGTCTTGAAGAGCAAAGAAGCTTTGACTTTGAGCACATTCAGACATTTAATTCTCTATTAGGTGCAGTTCAGTTTTATTAAATTGAAAACAATTTGAAGGAAAACTCAATAAAATTGAAATCTTACTTAAATTAATGAGTAATGCTTATTATTCATCGCCAGATATACGGCTCTCAGCTAATGAGCTGTTTTCAAGATGAGAGACATTTAACAAGGCTGTGCAGCAGTGAAATTAGAAAAATGTAAGATGTATTACATTATTGTGGTATAAATATATTGTAATAAGATTTATTTTATTTAAAAAATTATCTGGAGGAAAGAAACCCTATTGCATCTCTACTACAAAAACATAGCAAAGTAACTTAAGTTCTAAGTGAAGAGTTGGTCAACATTTTTGGTAAAGGGCAGATGTTACTATTTTATTTTATTAAATATTTTAGACTTTGTGGTCCATACAGTCTCATAAATACTCCACTCAATAGTCGTCCTTCAGTATCCACGAGGGATTGGTTCTAGATCTCCAGTTATACAAAATCCATGCCTACTCAAGTCCTGCAGTTGACCCTGCAGAATCTGCCTATGTGAAAAGTTGGCCCTCCATATAACTGGGTTTCACATCCCAAGAATACTATATTTTCAACTGGCATTTGGTTGAAAAAAAATCTGCATATAAGTGGTCCAGCACAGTTCAAACCTATGTTGCTCAAGGGTCAACTGTATTAATGTAGCACAAAAGTCGTCATGGACAATACATGAATGAATGAGTGTAGCTGTGTTCTAGTAAAACTTTACTTATGGACACTAAAATCTGAATTTCATATAATTTTCATGTGTTACAAAATATTAATCTTTTGTTTTTATTTAACCAGTTAAACATATTAAAAACATTCTTAGCTCATGGACCATACACAAACAGATGGTGAACCAGATTTGGCCTAGAGGCTATGGTTTGTTGATCCCCGTTCTAAGTGGTTGACTTTTGAAAGCCTGTTGCTGGTAACTTTCAATTGAGATTTTTCAGATGTTCTTGAACTTGCTGTAGGTGGTACTCTATTTTCACCAGTGTATCTGCTTTCTGTTATTCCTAATCTCAAAATCCAGCTTGAAAACTAACATGATGATTCCTGTTTCCCTTCTAACCTTTCTCTCATCTGTCTTTTTTACCATCCGCTGGCCAAAGCACTTGGGTTTACTTTACTTCCAGATTCTTAACACCTTCTTATAACCTGGTTAGCTCCCAGATGTCTTTATCAGATGCTCTACATTGTGCATTAAGATGCAATCAATGGTATTGACTGAAAGAGCCATTCAGAGCTATGGAAAGTGAAAGACATTACACTTTGCTTTGGAAGAGCCAATCAATCCACAGTGATGGTGCTTTCCTGATAAGAACACTATTTCTAGTTCTTTGTTACCCATCTCTCCCCACTTAGTTCATTTGGTGTGCAGGCCAACATGGATTACCAGAGCAACTACACATGTTACAATTAAGTTATAGAGCAGAGAAGACAACTTTTGTGTTCATTTTTCCAGAGAAACATAAATGCAGTTTCTCTAAAATGAATTGTTTTCTCTAATATGCTTTAATGTCCTTGCCTTGCAAGGGAAGGAATGTGTATGTGTATGTTTCTACAGGTGTGGTGGGTGGGTAGTGAAGAATCCAACCAAGAAAACGCTTTCTGCTGTGACATTCTTGAAAGCTCTGAGCTTCTCAGGTCAAGATCTAAGCTTGACTTCCCCTATTTCCCAATTGCTTCTTTATACTTCCTGGGAATGCATCTTTCTGATTTATCAGACTAAATTTATTGAGTGCCTAGTATGTGCCAGGAACACTTCTAGGAACTTGGGGTCCATCAGTGAACAAAATAGACAAAGATCCCTTCCTCTGGGATACTTATTGTATAGTGGGAAAAGACAGATAGTGAACAATAGATATAATAGTTGTCAGTTAAGAAGGGTGTTAAAAAGTGTTAAGTGCTATGGGAAAAAAGAGCAAATTAAGGGGGATTAGAAGTTCTAAGTTTAGGAGTTTCCAATCTTTAAATGGTCAGGTTAAAATTATTGAGGAGTTGACATTTGACCAAAGACTTCAAGGAGGTAAAGAGTTTGCCATGTTGATATCTTAGTGAAGAACATTTAGGCACAGGGAACAGCTAATGCAAAGGCCCTGAGGTAGCAATATGCTTGGTGATACCATTCGTGAAACATTCCCGGATTAGAAAAATTTAACCTAGAGTACTTACTCCTTATGAAATAACTATTATCTCTAGCCTCTTCCCCAAATAAAATAACTCAAACTGATCATTTGGCTACCCCCTTTCAGCTCATTCTCTAATTGAATAACACCATAGAGAAGGTTTCTAGTTCCCAACTTGGTTGGCTTCCTACAATTCCCTCTAATTCTGGGAAGATACGTAGTTAAGATCTAATGGTTGGACAGTTAAAAGTTTCAGTCCCAATCCTGCCTATTAAAAGGCATGGGGCTTTCAGCAGTCTACAAGTTTTGGTTACCTCAACTTTAAAAAGGAGAACATAACAATAATACCTGAATTATGGAGATTTTAGAATACCGCATATAAAACAGTGGGCACAGGGTCAGACATAAATATTTACTGTTATTATTAGGTATTATCTTTGTACCTTCTACCTTGAACAAAATAACTTTTCTGTTTTATACAAAACTTAATAAAATTTTGTTACCCAAGATTTTGATTTTTAATTTGTTCAAAGAAATAGATCTCAAGTGGAATAAAATACTTATATAGGTCGGATAAGGAGTCCCCACCCTCACTTACGGATTTATAGATGAATATGCCCATAAGAGTGATACTATTATCCTTGATTTCTCTGATGAACCTTGTATATAAAACTATTATTTTCTGAATGCAAAAACGTACTATTTACATCAACATACACTCAAGGGAAAAATGATAATGAAGCCAGCTGCTTGGTTTAAAAAGAAAAACTTAATAATAATTTTCTCCCTCTTCATTTTATGGAATTTTAAAATTACATGATCAAAATCTCTTCCAGAGAAAATTGCCCAAGATAAGAATCTTGCCATCTAAAGAGAAAAGATGAGTCCTGAAAATGCTGTACAAGTAATTGCCATAAAGTTTAATGAGAATCTGTTCTAATATGATGAAAACCAAAGAACAAGAAATATCTACCATGGCAGCAGCAGCAGTAAAGGGAAAAACCTACCATGTTTTATAAATAAATGTAAGGATTTAAACTAATGGGCATAAGAAAGGGAGGAAACAATTACAACCCCATGCCTTAGAGAATGTTATTTAATTAAGCAAAATGATAACAAATCTCCAGTCAGGACACAATGTTACATTCTTAGCAACTTACTCTAAGAGATAAGGAAAGAGCCAAAATAATCACTAGACTGAGATAAAATTGTGTATTCCTTTCTGGTGAGCCTTCCCATGCACATTAGTGTCAGCATTGGTAGACTTGGTTCTCTGTGTGCTTTTAAAAATGGATACACTGAACAGAGAAAAACATTTTATTCTCATCTTACAATTAACAAACTAATTACATTACGTGAACAGAAACAAATAACCTTCCTCCAAAGACTCAAATCTTTCCAAACAAAAGCTTTGTTCCATGATGCATACAACAGACATATTGAAAGTGACTTCTCCCCCAAAGCTGGGTTTTTCCAGCATGCTGAAGAGGAGGATTGAAGGAACAAGGAAAGTCATTTGAGTCAGACAGACTAGGCTTTCAGGCCTTGCCACCTGGCCACTATATAATCTTGGTCAATTTACTTGAATTTCTGAGTCTCTTTCTTTCTCATCCGTGAAACGGGGGATAACTGCTTCTAAGACATTCCTATATAACAAGCCTTAGTCAAAAAAATTTGGTGGTAAGTTACAGAAGTTCATTGAAGTCAAGTCAGCAAAAGTTTATTAGAAGGATACTAGTAGACCTCTTGGAGTCCAAGGAAGATAAAAACTGGGAACTGGAAAACCATTAGCAACCCTGAAGCGCCAGTCTCAGTTTTCCCCCTCTACTCTTCTCCACAAATGCATTTCCAAATTTGACGTTTTAAGAATAAAAAGCAGATTCTAGAACAAAAATTTTATAATATAAACATCAAAAATCTTCACCTTGAATTTGACAGTTCTATCGATTCTAGAAATAGTGGCCACAAATTTTCAGTACATGAATAATTTGTCTTCTATGTAGAGAGAGAACGCTGTCCACAAAACTAGTGGGATAGTGTCACAAAACACATACGTTTTGTCTCCCATTGCCCTCTTAAAATTCCTGCAGGTGGGGCTACCTTGCTCCTGGCCCATGGCTTAGAATTGGGAAATGCAATTATTTTGATGTTTACATTCAAGTAGTACAAAGTCTACAGTCACTTTAAATCTCAGAATATAGTCTCCAGTTAAGAGTGTCCAGTCCCATATAATAATGGATCCTTCAGTCTTCATTTAAAGGTTCTTATTTCCCCTCCCCCTGGGTCTGACCTGCTGTACAACACAACAGGAGACGTGCCTTTCTGGCTTTCTTCTATAGGTGAAGAGATTTTCTCCAAAGCCTTAACCCCTTGATGAGTCTGAGAAGTTTAAGAGTGGTTTACTCTTTGCAAATGCTGTGTGATGGGCTACCTCACAACCTGATTTAGAATCTCATTCCATCGCTGATGTTATTGGTCTCAAGGGTCCCTTGACCAGCTGCTGTGAATTCATAGCTCACTCACCTGAAACCTTCTCCATCTCTGGAGGATTGCCCTTGGCAATTGGAATGGCCGTGCTAGGAGATGCCTGGGAATTCACTTCCCTGCCCAGGGTGAGTCAGGACTGCCTGATGTGAAGGAACAAAAGCCCTGCCTCCTTGCCTCATGGTGGGCAGATTCTGTGGTAGTATTCATGTTCCAGATCTCCCCAGATCTTCAAGCTGAGGCTAGACTACACTTGAAACCATTTTATGTTTAGCCTCTTTCTTTCTCTATCTTACTTCTCCACTGCTTTACAGGTTTTCCCTGAAAGCACTCTCGAGTAAATTACTTGCATAAAAATCTCTTTCTTGGGCTGTATTTCTAAGGGACCCAGTTTCAGACAGTGCATATTGTACTTTGGTTCCTCAGTCAAAACTTCTAGTTAACACCTTGTTACACCAGAAGCTGATTATCATATATCCTAGTTCTCTTCCACCAGAACAAGAAAAGTTCCCTGGAACACTTTTTAATAGTCAATAAAGTATAGCTTTGGCTCAAAGAAGAAATTTATAATTCTAGATTCTCCGTATTTTCTCTCTTGTCTCTGACTCTGTCCTGCCAAAAAAAAAGAGAATGATCGATATGGATTTTTTGTTTTTCTCCCCTTTTAATTCATGTATTTGGCTGTCCAACACCTAACTCTGAATACCAGTATTTTCCAGTAAATCAGAAAGGAGGATTATCTGTCAACTCCAAAAGGAAAATCAAACCAAGATGCACAAGCAGGAAAAAAAATCAGTTTTCTCCGGCTCACTCACCCACATCACTCTTTCAGAATAGAAACAAAGCAAAAGAATTGCTTTGTTCTTTCAGACAACCTGGCCCGAAAAAGAAGCAGAAGAAAAAAGATGAACTCAGAGTTGTCTATACTTAAATAAAGCTTTCCTGTGAGTAAATAATGTGCATTAAAAGGTCACTCTTGATTCTTTTCACTTGGTCCTGACATAGAAAATATTTGATTTTCAAGAAGAGCATTTTATTCTCATGTGACTCCTAGCCCACAAGAAGGCAATATTTATCCAGCTGACCTGGAGGGGTGAAGGTGACCTTAAATGGCCCCTACCACCAAACCTGAGGAAAATAGAAGGGAAGGAAGAAAGTTTTCCATAATGCTGTAGATCAGAGGTCAGTAAACTTTTTTCTGTAAAGCACGAGAGAGTAAATATTTTTGTCTTTGTGGCCATGTAGTCTCTGTCACAAGTGCTCACTCTGGTATTGTAGCTTTGAAAACAGCCATAGGCAATACTTAAAAGAATGCACATGGCTGTATTTCAATAAAACTTTATTCATAGACATAGAAATTTGCATTTTGTATAACTTTTATATATCTCAAAATATTCTTCTTTTGATTGTTTTTCAAACATTTAGACATGTAAAATATTCTTAGCTTATGGGTCATACAAAAACGGGACAGGCTGGATTTGACCCACAGGCTGTGGTTTGTCAATCCCTGTGGTAGGTCAAAGGGTGGATTTCTCTTTAATTCACTGAGGACTGGAAGCTGGTTGTTAAATCGAAAAAGTCAGTTAAAGTAGGGAATCATAAAAATAATTCCCATTTTAATAAACTACTTTAAATAACAGCTCATCAATGTACATGCACTTACCAATCCTTTCCATATGAGGCTATGATTTTTATTTTAGCAGAAGTCAGCCAAAGTTCAAATGGCTTTGCTTAGTACTTTTACTAAAGTTTCTTGTTTAATTTAGTCTTAAATGGAGTGAGAATTTGAAGCTGCTTGCAAATTCATTCAAGGTGCAGAACGTTTCCAGTTTTTACAAATCCCCTTAATGTTTTAGTTGAGTCCACCACACTTTTTTTTAGTTTTACAGACAAGGTCTTGCTCTGTCACCTAGATCACTGCAACCTCAAATTCCTGGCTCAACTGATCCTTCCCCACACTTTTTTGACAGCAATGACTAAGCAACTTGGCTTTACAAGACTTTTTCGAAGTACACACCTTAATTTCTTAATAAAGCAATTTTCTTTACTAAATTGTGAAATTACTATGACAAACAAAAGTGGCATAAACAAGTGAAAAAGCAAACACAATGACACTTGATAAGCACAGAACTCAATAGGAATGGGGTGTGTGTGTGTGTGTGTGTGTGTGTGTGTGTGTGTGTGTGTTGTGTGGGGCAGGGTGTAATAAAGTCTGCATTCCAGTCACAGGCATTCAGTGGGTAGTGGGCATCAGTCAATGCCTTCTATAGAAAAAGGTAGCATCAGTATATCTAGCAGTTAGTTGAGGTGGAGTATCCTGCTCTCTGAACATGCTTTGAGTTGCATGTGGGGGAGGGAATATAAGTACAGTGATGTTACATCTTTTTACTGAAATAAATTAGAGGCATTGCATTTCCCAGTGTTTAAAGCAAGAGCATGCCTAGCTCCCCCTAAAAAAATGTAGTTGTTATTTTCTTCCTCAACAAAAATGAAAGACCAATTCAAATAAGTTAGCCCATGATGCAGAAAGTGCATATTGAATCTTCCTAGGAGACATCAGTGCATCACCAGAGTCATAGGCATGCTCTGCTTGGAATAGCACTGGGAGTGGGTTTTATCAATGAAAATTAGTACAGCTGTTGAAGTAATGTCATGCTGACTGGAGCAAAATCATCATGGAGACATAGTCAAGATGTAGTAGAATGAGTCAAATGAGAATTAAAGGAGAAGAGAAACAAGTATGGCCCCAACAAAAGATTTTCCACATTTTCCAAAAAGAAAGGCAACTTTTTTTTTAGAAATTCAATTCCAATGTGCTAATCTTCCCCAGTGAGCATGGTCTTGGGGGAAAAAAAACTTAATTCATGTATTCGAGTTTTTGTGCATATATTTTTAGATCTCCTCTGTAGAATATGAACCTACTCTGTAATTATTTATTCTATTATCAGGTAACAAAAGTGCAAGTAGCTTTTAGCCTTCATTTCAGAGAATGACATATATTCCTGCTCGAAACTTAACTGCTCTGATGGATGCTATGTGATACTTATCTGGAGGGATCACCCTAATTCATACTATCCTTAGCACTAATGTAACCTGAGTGACTTACAAGAAAACAACAAACACTCAAACACCCAAGCTTCTCTTGGGGGCCTCAATTCTGATCTTAAATTTGAGCTTTGGTATATCGTCATTCTTTAGATAAATATACATTATTGCTTTTCCACCTTTTGGCTAAAATAAAGTGTATATAAATGCATATTATAAGACACATGGGCCATACTAAAACCTGACTCTTTTAGAATCAGCTGGATGTGGAAAGAGAGGAGACAAGGAAAATACTCATATTTAATCTTATAATACCTTAAGTAATCATTATACTCACTGAGCTTCAAAGATGTTTAAAACTATCTCCTGGGACATGCAAAGTCCTCTTAGTGCTTCCCTGCTGGTTCACTCTGTCCTAAGTCCTTTGAGTAAAGGATATATCTTATTTCTCCGTAGATGCTGAGCATTTTGTGGTACCCCCTCCAATCTCTTTTTGCTTAGATCTCCTGAGCCATCATATTGGAGTCCCCCCATAACACTCCCAAAGTGGCTTGTTTATTTTCTTGTGGCCCAAATCTGGTCCACAAGAAATATCTCTACTTGCATGTGCTATATCACAGACTGGAAATTCAGGTCATCCAAACACAGAAGCCCTCTCTTAGCTTTGGAAACAAGCCAGCTTCTCAGCCCTTGCTTCACCTTCTTTCATTTCTGGGTAGTAGTCTGGCTTCAGTCCTCAGTCCTCTGTGGCTTTCTCAGGCAAGAGTTCAGATACCAGTCTCCACATCTCCCAACAGCAGGAAACATATTTCAAACTCTATCAGTGCTTTCCTTTATGGTCCTCTGACTAAGATGGAGTTAGAAGGTAACCCCTTCCCACTCTATCTCTAAAGGAAGTGAGGACCCACATCACTGCAGCAGCTCTCTCCAAAAAAATGTCTCCAGCAATCTCCTTTACAAACTCCTGTCTCTGATGCTTTTTTATAGCCTTGATATGGCTGAGGGGTCCAAGAGTCCTTGAACAAGATCGTGTACTCATTTTCATTTTAAAATCACTTATGGTGATTTAGCTAACTCATTTTAAACTCTCATATCTATTGCAATTTCTTGTCTGGCCTGAAACTTTAATCTTAACATAGTTATGCATGCAAAATTCCATCATTCAGAAATAATCAGTGAAAACATTTGAATATATCCTTTTATATTTTTAAGTATATAGTTTTAACAAAAATGAGATTTCATAACCTGATATTTTTCAATCAGCAATATATTCTGAGCATCTTTCCATGTCAATAAATCTCTACATCAACATTTTTAATAGTTGAAAGCTATTCCATTGTATGGAATCTACCATTATGTATTTGATTTTTTTTTTTGACACAGATTTAGGCTGTTTCTTCTTTATATTATGAAAAATCACCCCGTGAAAGACATCTTTACTGAGGAATTTCAAAATACGCAATTATTTAACCAATATTTTTTAATTTTAAATTTAGTTGACATGTAATAACTGCACATATTTATGGGGTATGGAGTGACATCTTGATACATATATCACAATGTGTAGTGATCAAATCAGGGTCATTAGCATATCCATCACCTCAAACAATTAGTATTTCTTTGTAATGGGAACATTCAAAACCTCTTTCTAGCTATTTGAAAATATGCAATATATTGTTAACCATATTTACCTAGTGATATAGCACTGGATAAAATAGTGCTTATTCCTCCTATCTAGCTATAATTTTGTATCTATTAAGTGACCTTTCCCTATCCTCCCCCTCCTCCTACCCTTCCCAGGCTCTAATAACCACAATTTTACTCTACTTCTACGAGCTAAACTTCTTTAGCTCCCAAATATGAGTGAGAACATGTGGTATTAGTCTTCCTGTGCCTGGCTTATTTTACTTAGCATAATGTCCTCCAGGCTCATTTATGTTGCTGCAAATGGCAGGATCTCATTTCCTTTATGGCTAATAGTATTCCATAGTGTATATATACCATATTTTCTTTGTTCATTAATTGATGGACACTTAGGTTGATTTCATAACTTTGCTATACAGAATAATACTGCAATAAATGTATGGGTATAGATATCTCTTCTGTCTACTGATTTTCTTTTCCTTTGGATACACACCCAGTAGTGGGATTGCTGGATCATATGGTAGTTCTATTTTTAGTTTTTCAAAGAAATCCATACTGTTTTTCATACTGGCTGTGCTTAATTTACATTCCCATGAACAGTGTATAACAGTTGTCTTTTCTTTGCATCCTTGCCAGCATTTGTTTTTTTTTTTTTGTCTTTTTGATAAAAGACATTCTAACTGGAGTGAGATGATATATCACTGTGATTTTGATTTGCATATCCCTGATGATTATTAGTACTGCTGAGCATTTTTTTAATATTCTTGGCCATTTGTATGTCTTTTTTTGAGAAAAGTCTATTCAGATCCTTTTACCCATTTTAAAATCAGATTGTTTGTTTTATTGCTATTGAGTTCCTTGTACATTCTAGATACTGATCCATTGTCAGATGAACAGTTTACAAATATTTTCTCCTATTCTACAGACTGTCTCTTCTTTGTATTGCTTCCTTTGCTGTGTGGAATGTTTTTAGTCTGATATAATCCAACTTGTCTATTTATTGCCTGTGCTTTTGAATATTATTTATAAAATCTTTGCCCAGACCAACGTTCTAAAGTGTTTCACCACATTATCTGCCAGTAATTCTATAGTTTCTGGTCTTATATTTAAGTCTTTAATCCATTTTCAGGTGATTTTTATATATGGTGAGAAATAGGGTCCTAGTTTCATTCTTCTGCATATGAAGATCCAGTTTTCCCAGCACCATTTATTGGAGAGACTGTCCCTTCCCCAGTGTATGTTCTTGGCACCTTTGTTGAAAATCAGTTGGCTCTAAATATGTGGCTTTATTTCTGTGTTCTCTATCCTGTTCTATTGGTCTATGTATCTGTTTTTATGCAAGTACCATGCTGTTTTGATCATCATAGCATTGTGATATACTTTAAAGTCAAGTAATGTGATGTTTCCAGCTTTATTCTTTTTGCTTAGGATTGCTTTGGTTATTCAAGGTTTTTTTGTAGCTCCATACGAATTTTAGGATTTTTTAAAATGTGTATTTATTTTTATTTTTTTGAAATGAAGTCTCACTCTGTTGCCCAGGCTGGAGTGCTATGGTGCAATCTTGGCTTGCTGCAACCTCCGTCTCCCAGGTTCAAGTGATTCTCCTGCCTCACCCTCCCAAGTAGCTGGGATTGCAGGTGCCCACCACCAAGCCCAGCTAATTTTTTGCATTTTTAGTTGAGATGAGGTTTCACCATGTTGGCCAGGCTGGTCTTAAACTCTTGACCTCAAGTGATCTGCCCCCCTTGGCCTCCCAAAGTGCTGGGATTACAGGTATGAGCCACCACATCCAGCCTAAATTTCTGTGTATTTAACTAATACATATTGAACATCTTATGAAAGAATACTGAAATCTATTCCAAGCATGGTTTCCTTGGAATAAATTTCTAGATTTGGAATAGCACAGTTAAAATGTATGCATATTTTGAGGCATTTGATATATATTTCTAAATTGTCTTGCAGTTATATGTGTGTGTGTATGTTTATGTAAGTAAAAGAGTTTATTTAGTCCCTACAGAAGGAAAGTATTGCTTTTTTGGAGACTTTATTTTACTATTTGGGAAAATTAATGAAATACAACTAACATGCAGCATAAATGTATTTATCTTTCAACAAATTTTTACATCTGTCTTTTTTACTCTAAGCTAATTTTAGGCTAATAGAAAACTTGCAAAAAGTAGTTTTCTATATAAGGGAACTCTTATATAACTCTCCTGCTTTTCCTAATGTTTACACCTTACCCAACAGTAGCACAATTATCAAAAACAGGAAATTAATGTTGGAATATTATTAACTAAATGTAAAAATTTATTCAAGCTTCACCAGTTTTTTCCCTAATGTCCTTTTCCATTGCAGTATCATCAAAAATCCCACTTTGTGTGTAGTTATGCCTCTCTGGTCTCTTTCATGTGTAATAGTTCTTTAGTTTTTCCGTCTTTAATGATGTTAATACTTTTGAAAAGCATCGATTGGTTATTTTGTAAAATGCTCCCCATTTGGGGTTTATCCGATGTTTCTAACAGTTGGAGTTAAGTCATGCATTTTTTGGCAGAATGCATCATATCAAAGGACTCATGATGGTGATATATCTTATTAATAATGATGTTCACTGTGATCCCTTGTAAATGCCATTTTAATGCTACAGAAGAAAAATACAAATAGTGTTTATAGGGCATCAACTATATACTACACACACTGCCTTTGTTTTTCTATATATCTTCCTGAAGACTCTGTGAAGTAAGTCTTGCTATCCTCATTTTATTGAGTTTCTTAAAAATTATGTAGCTTACCCAAAGTCATAAAAGATATGTCTGACTCTAAAGCCAGATATTTTTGGAGCTTAGGATAAGCATTTCTTCAGTACAGAAAACCATTAAAGCAAATCCAAGTGCATGTGAGTGTGTATGGCTACTCTAGAATTTGATTCTCCATTTTATTTTCCTTAAGATAGAAGCTTGTAGAGTCACATTTTCAGAAATCGTAATTTGTTATGGAATAACAAAGTCAAATATTTAGTGATCAAAATTTATGGAAAAGTCCTTCATCATACCAAAAATCACAATGACTTTGGCCTTTCCTCTGCAGGATTTGTGATGTTATTTCCTTTTGGATTAGTGTAATATAAAGACCAAAAGACAAGTGCAAAATAATTTCCTAAATTGAAAAACGTGAGATGTTGCTATTGTTTTTGATTCAGTTATATAGAGCCAACACACATCAAACTGAATAACTGAAAGTCAATGATGAATTCTCTCTTCAGACAGTTTGTTTTCCAGGGAAGGAGAACACACAAAGCATAATACTTGCATAGCACTTACCATTCTCAAATATTAATACTCACATCCTCTAAATGACCCTGCAGTACCATTTAAACAGTTAACACTTCAATACAATCTGATACCATGGCTGAATATACGAAAAGAAAAAAAGTTAAGCCTCTGAAGAAAAGCAAAGTGAGATAATGCATGCAAAGTGTTTAGCATAGTGCCTGGTATACAGTGAACACTCTAAGTTTTAGCTTTTCTTGCTGCTGCTGAAGCTGTCCAAGATGTCTCTGTTGTTTAACCTGGGAAAGAGAATGTGTAGCTGGCTCATTCCTTTCTCTGTGAGACAAAAGATAAGACTGCTATAAATTTAGAAAGGAAGATGGCTGGTCTCTGGGCCAGTTTGGCAGCTATTTATCTTCTGTAAGTGTTCTTGTGCTATGCTATCACCGTATAATCTAAAAGCACCATTATGAACCGATATGAGAGGCATGGCTAGGAGCTGAACCGAGGTAATGTGGCAAGGAGTCAGTCAACACAGTTTAATCACTTTTGAAGTTACTTCCCTTTGGTCTTCCCATCTGAGAAAGTAGCTTTAGCGTATAAGTAATCATACTGGCTCTGGCTATAGGACAGGGATTCTCAACCTTGGCACTATTGATATACGGAACTTTATCTATTTGTTGCCAGAAGTAGACAGCTGTGCATTGTATGATATTTTAGAAGTACTTCTAGCCTTTATGCTCTAGATGCCATTAACATCCCCACCCCAGTTGTAACAACCAAAAATGTCTCCAGACATTTCCAAGTGTCTCCTGGGGGTCAAAAATAAACCCATTGAGAACCATTGTTAAAAGGTAATAAATCATTCCAAACTCCAAATCAGTGAGCATTAATTCAAACATAAAAATATTTGGGCGATAGGAAACAAATATTTATTCAGTAACAAGTGCTTTGACAGATGTTACCTCATGTATTTCATGTAATTTCGACATCAGATGTATGAGATGGTTTTATTCACCATTCATGGATAGAAAAACAGAGAATTACAGGAATCGGGTGATTTGCCTCATCTCACACAAAACTTTTCTGTGACTGGATGGAGATTTAACAACAAAGCCTGTGCTCATCCTGTTTTGCCCTCATGACTCTCAGTTCAAGTAAAAGGCCTAGCTTCATGCGGTTTCTTTGTGCCCCAAAAGAGAATTATACTTACCAGGTACAGATCGTTAGTAAGCTATTGTCTCGTGGAACTAAAGTCACCAGTCTTTATTCCACTTTGTGAAGCTATGGTTGGGACTCAGTTAAACTAATTCTCCCTTCCCAGTTAGCTTCCTATTTGGTTTTACCAATAGGAAGCACTACAGGAAGATTAGCAGGCAGGAAGAGGGGACTATCCTTTTCCTGTATGCTAGCCGTGTCTGTCACCAAAACTGACATAGCAACTGCTACCGCTGAGTGCCTAAACTACTACTGGCAGAAACCAAATAACAAAGTCACCAGTATAGCACCACTGTCCCAGAAGCCCAGCCAGCCACCTGGTGGCGGGCAGGTTAATTACACGATCCCTTCTGTCCAACAGAGGAGTGTTTTCTCTTCACTTGAGTAGACATGTCTTTAAGATATTGATTTGCCTTCCCTGTCGATGTTTTTGCCCGCACTACCATCCGTGCACACACACAGAATGCTTTATTCACCATCATTATGTCCCACAAATCATTGCTTCTAACCAAAACCTCAGTACATAGGAAAAAAATGTGTGGCAATTGAGTGCATGCCTGTGAAATTCATTGACTTTACCTTATACTCCATCACCCAGAAGCATCACCTTATAGGAGGAAGAAAAGCCCAACTAAAGGTTTAACTATGTCCAGTTGGGGAGATTAAATAAGATAAAATACTGGGCTCTATCTCACAGGAGACAGAAAAACACTTTGAATCAGCAAGTAATATCTATATCTAGCTCCTAGAGGCAGAATCATGGCCCAAGAATAAAGGGGTTAAAGTGGAAGTGATTCCTCTCACCATCCCACCTAATATTCTGCTAACAGAATGTTTGCTTTTAAACTAGTTACCTGGGTTCTGCTCTTCTTGGGGCCTTGGTTCCAAGCAGAGAACATGATATGGCCTCGCTGAATTGGAAGTTGAGACTGGCACTGGCTGTTTTGGACTCCTGATGCCCCTTACTCCAAAGGCAAAGAAGGATAAAGTGTTCCTGATTGAGATGATTGATCTGGATTACTAAGAGAAAACTGAATTGCTTCTATTCAACAGGATCAGGGTAGATTATATCTGGAATCCAAAGGATTCTCTGAGGATCTCTCTGGTACTTTCTATTTTTGATAGTGAAAACTTAAGAGTAGCTCAAAAAGCAACAACAATGATCCAAGATGGCTGATTAGGAGCAGCTCAGGATTGCATCTCCCAGTGAAAGCGCAGAGGGTGAGTGGACGCCACATTTCCAGATGGATTTTTATTGCCCACAGACCAGGAGATTCCCAGGCGGAGGAGCCCCACGGCTCGCCAAGCGTGGCTGTTTTGCCTGCACCCCAGCGTGGTGGTTCTCCATACAAAAATACATGGGTCTGGGTGCCATTTTAGCTGGCGATTGGAGCTTCAGGAAGGCACAGTCACCCATTCATCTGATTTAAAAGGGGACTGAAACAGGGGGAGCCAAGACAGGAAATTCCCCGGGCAAAAAAGCGCCACGAATCTCAGTGCGGCTGTTTCAGCTGGCACAGTGGGTCACCACATGGGAAATCAAACAGATCCCAGCACCTTTTCAACAGGCGACTGGAACACCTGGGAGACAGTCGGCTGTGCAACTGAAAAAAAAAAAAAACGCTTTGAGGCAGGGAGCCAGGAGATCAGGCTTGGCTGGTCCCACCCCCACAAAGACAGCAATCAGAAACGCTCTGGAATGAAAGTTTCACAGCAAGCACAACTGAACCCGGGGACGATCCAGCACTGTGGGGAGGGGCGTCTGCCATTACCAATGCAGTCAACCACTACGGAGATAGTTTGCCATTGCCGAGGCAGCCCGCCATTACAGAGATAGTCCACCATTATAGAGGTTGGCCGCCACTGCCAAGACAGTTCTAACTACACCCCTATAAACAGGACTGCAAGGAAGTTCACACAGCAGCTGGGCGGAGCCAAAGCAGCTCAGCAAAGCCTCTGCAGGCAGACAGTGACTAGGCTGCGGCCTTGCGGGGCAGGGCAGTGCTGAAAAAAGGCAACAGCACAACAGAAACTCATAAATAAAGCCCTAACTCACTGGCACAGAGCACCTGGGGAGAAAAAAAATGCGGGGGGTTTATGAGTTCTGCTGCAGGAGACTTAAACATACCTGCCCAGCAGCTCTGAATGAAAATGGAGATCACAGCTCAGCACTTGAGCTCCTATAAGGACAGACTGTCTCCTCAAGCAGCTCCCTGACCCCTGTATATCCAAAGAGTCACCTCATAAAGGAGAGCTCAGACTGACATCTGGTGGGTATCCTTCTGGGACAAAGATAGCAGAAGAAGAAACTGGCAGCAAACCTTACTGTTCTGCAGCCACTGCAGGTCATTCGCAGGCAAGCAGGGCCTGGAGTGGACCTCAGCAGTCCTACAGCACAGGGGCCAGACTGTTAGAAAGAAAATTAAGAAACAGAAAGAAATAACCTCATCATGAACAAACTGGACATCCACTCAGAGACCCAATCTGAAAGTCGACAACTACAAAGATGACAGGTGGACAAATCCACAAAGATGGGAAGAAACCAACGCAAAAAGGATGAAAACACCCGAAACTAGAATGCCTCTCCTCCTACAAGGGATCACAACTCCTCACCAGCAAGGGAACAAGGCTGGATGGAGAATGAGTGTGAAGAATTGACAGAATCAGGCTTCAGAAGGTGGGTAATAAGAAAACTTCTGTGAGCTAAAAGAACATGTTCTAACCCAATGCAAAGAAACTAAGAACCTTGAAAAAAGATTTGAAAAAATGCTAATGAGAATAAACAACTTAGAGAGGAATATAAGTGAATTGATGGAGCCTGAAAAACACAACACAAGAACTTCGCGAAGCATACACAAGTTTCAACAGCCAAATTGACCCAAGCAGAAGAAAGGATATCAAAGGTCGAAGATCAACTCAATGAAATAAAATGAGAAGGCAAGATTAGAGAAAAAAGGGGTAAAAAGGAATGAACAAAGTCTCCAGGAAATATGGGAATATGTGAAAAGACCTAATCTATGTTTGATAGATGTACCTGAATGTGATGGAGAGAATGAATCCAAGCTGGAAAATACACTTCAGGATATTATCCAGGAAAACTTCCCCAACCTAGCAAGGCAGGCCAATATTCAAGTCCAGGAAATACAGAGAACACCACAAAGATATGCCTCAAGAAGAGCAACCCCAAGGCACATAATCATCAGATTCAACAGGGTTCAAATTAAGGAGAAAATGCTAAGGGCAGCCAGAGAGAAAGGTTGGGTTACCCACAAAGGGAAGCCCATCAGACTCACAGCAGATCTCTCAGCAGAAACCCTACAAGCCAGAAGAGAGTGGGGGCCAATATTCAACATCCTTAAGAAAAGAACTTTCAACCCAGAATTTCATATCCAGCCAAACTAAGCTTCATAAGTGAAGGAAAAATAAAATCCTTTGCGAACAAGCAAGTCTCAGAGATTTCATCACCACCAGGCCTGCTTTACAAGAGCTCTGGAAGAGGCACTAAACATAGAAAGGAACAACCAGTACCAGCCACTCCAAAAACATATCAAATGGTAAACAGCAGCCACACAATGAAGAAACTGCATCAACTAACGGGCAAAACAGCCAGCTAGCATCAAAATGGAAGGATCAAATTCACACATAACAGTATTAACCCTAAATGTAAATGGGCTAAATGCCCCAATCAAAAGACACAGACTGGCAAATTGGATAAAAAGCCAAAACCCATCGGTGTGCGTATCCCGGAAACCCACCTAACATGCAAGGATACACAAAGGCTCAAAATAAAGGGATGGAGGAAGATTTACCAAGCAAATGGAGAGCAAAAAAAGCAGGAGGTGCAATTCTCGTCTCTGATAAAATAGACTTTAAACCAACAAAGATCAAAAGAGACAAAGAAGGACATGACATAATGGTAAAAGGATCACTGCAACAAGAAGAGCTAACGATCCCAAATATATATGCACCCAGTACTGGAGCACCCCAGATACATAAGGCAAGTTCTTAATGACTTACAAAGAGACTTAGACTCCCACAAAATAATAGTGGGAGACGTTACACCCCATTGTCAATATTAGACAGATCAACGAGACAGAAAATTAACAAGGATATCCAGGACTTGAACTCAGACTTGGACCAAGCAAACCTAATAGACATTTACAGAACTCTCCACCCCAAATCCACAGAATATACATTCTTCTCAGCACCACGTCACACCTACTCTAAAATTGACCACATAATTGGAAGTAAATCACTCCTCAGCAAATGCAAAAAGAACAGAGATCATAACAAACAGCTCTCCAGACCACAGTGCAATCAAGTTAGAACTCAGAATTCAAAACTAACTCGGAACTCGCACAGCTTCATGGAAACCGAACAACTGGCTCTCGGAATGTTGACTGGATAACAATGAAATGAAGGCAGAAATAAAGATGTTCTTCGAAACCAACGAGAATGAAGACACAACATACCAGAATCTCTGGGACACATTTAAAGCAGTGTCTAGAGGAAAATATATAGCAATAAATGCCCACATGAGAAGCAAGGAGAGATCTAAAATCGACCCCTATCGTCAAAATTGAAAGAGCTAGAGGAGCAAGATCAAAAAAACTCAAAACCTAGCAGAAGACAAGAAATAAATAAGATCAGAGTAGAACTGAAGGAGATAGAGACAGAAAAAACCCTTCAAAAATAAATAAATCCAGGAGCTGGTTTTTCAAAAAGATCAACAAAATTGACAGACCAATAGCCAGATTAATAAGAAAGAAGAAGAGAGAATAATCAAATAGATGCAATAATAAATGATAAAGGGGATATCACCACACATTCCACAGAAATTCAAACCATCATCAGAGATTATTACAAACAACTCTATGCACATAAACTAGTAAACCTGGAAGAAATGGATAATTTCCTGACACTTGCATCCACCTTCTAGCCTAAACCAGGAAGAAGTCGAACCCCTAAATAGACCAATAACAAGGTGTGAAGTTGAGGCAGCAATTAAGAGCCTACCACCAAAAAAAGCCCAGGTCCAGATGGGTTCACAGCCGAATTACCCCTACCAGACATACAAGAGGAGCTGGTACCATTCCTTCTGAAACTATTCCAAACAATCCAAAACACGGGAATCCTTCCTAAGCGATTTATGAGACCAACATCATCCTGATACCAAAACCCGGCAGAGACTCAGCAAGAAAAGAAAACTTCAGGCCAACATCCATGATGAACATAGATGTAAAAATCTTCAATAAAATACTGGCAAACCGATTGCAACAGCACATCAAAAAGCTTATCCACCAAGATCAAGTAGGCTTCATCCCGGGGATGCAAGGCGTGGTTCAACATACGTAAGCCTATAAACATAATTCACCACATAAATAGAACCAAAGACAAAAACCACATGATTATCTCAAATTGATGCAGAGAAGGCCTTTGACAAAATTGAACATCCCTTTATGTTAAAAACCCTCAATAAACTAGGTATTGATGGAACATATCTCAAAATAGTAAAAGCTATTTATGACAAACCAACAGCCAATATCATACTGAATGGGCAAAAACTGGAAGCATTCCCTTTGAAATCTGGCACTAGACAAGGATGCCCTCTCACCACTCCTATTCAATATAGTACTAGAAGTTCTAGCCAGAGCAATCAGGCAAGAAAAAGAAATAAAGGGTATTCAAATAGGAAAGGAGGAAGTCAAATTGTCTCTATTTGCAGACGACATGATTGTATATCTAGAAGACCCCATTGTCTCAGCCCAAAATCTCCTGAAACTGATAAGCAATTTTAGCAAAGTTACAGGATACAAAATCATTGTGCAAAAATCACAAGCATTCCTATACACCAATAACAGACTTAAAGAGAGCCAAATCAAGAACGAACTGCCATTCACAATTGCCACAAAGAGAATAAAATACCTAGGAATACAACTAACAGGGGACGTAAAGGACCTCTTCAAGGAGAACTACAAACCACTGCTCAACAAAATAAGAGAGGACACAAACAGATGGAAAAACATTCCATGTTCACGGTTAGGAAGAATCAATATCGTGAAAATGGCCATACTGCCCAAAGTAATTTACAGATTCAATGCTATCCCCATCAAGCTACCAATGAACTTCTTCGCAGAACTGGAAAAAAACACCTTAAACTTCATATGGAAACAAAAGAGAGCCCGCATAGCCAAGTCAATTCTAAGCAAAAAGAACAAAGCTGGAGGCATCACACTACTGGACTTCAAACTATACTACAAAGCTACAGTAATCAAAACAACATGGTACTGGTACCAAAACAGAGATATAGACCAATGGAACAGAACAGAGGCCTCCGAGGCAACACAATACATCTACAACCATCTGATCTTTGACAAACCTGACAAAACAAGCAATGGGGAAAGGATTCCCTCTTTAATAAATGGTGTTGGGAAACTGGCTAGCCATGTGCAGAAAGCAGAAACTTGACCCCTTCCTGACATCTTACACTAAAATTAATTCCAGATGGATTAAAGACTTAAATATAAGACCTAACAGCATAAAAACCTTAGAAGAAAATCTAGGCAAAACCATTCAGGACATAGGCATAGGCAAGGACTTCATGACAAAAACACCAAAAGCATTGGCAACAAAAGCCAAAATAGACAAATGGGACCTAATCAAACTCCACAGCTTCTGCACAGCAAAAGAAACAGTCATTAGAGTGAATCGGCAACCAACAGAATGGGAAAAAAATTTTGCAGTCTACCCATCTGACAAAGGGCTGATATCCAGAATCTACAAAGAACTAAAACAGATTTACAAGAAAAAACAAACAAGCCCATTCAAAAGTGGGCGAAGGATATGAACAGACACTTTACAAAAGAAGACATACATGAAGCCAACAAACATACGAAAAAATGTTCATCATCACTGGTCATTAGAGAAATGCAAATCAAAACTACATTGAGATACCATCTCACGCCAGTTAGAATGGCGATCATTAAAAAATCTGGAGACAACAGATGCTGGAGAGGATGTGGAGAAATAGGAACACTTTTACACTGTTGGTGGGAGTGTAAATTAGTTCAACCATTGTGGAAGACAGTGTGGCAATTCCTCAAGGACCTAGAAATAGAAATTCCATTTGACCCAGCAATCCCATTACTGGGTATATATCCAAAGAATTATAAATCGTTCTACTATAAGGACACATGCACACGAATGTTCATTGCAGCACAGTTTACAATAGCAAAGACCTGGAACCAACCCAAATGCCCATCGATGATAGACTGGACAGGGAAAATGTGGCACATATACACCATGGAATATTATGCAGCCATCAAAAAGGATGAGTTCATGTCCTTTGTAGGAACATGGATGAACCTGGAAACCATCATTCTCAGCAAACTGACACAAAAACAGAAAATCAAACACCATATATTCTCACTTATAGGTGGGTGCTGAACAATGAGAACTCATGGACACAGGGAGGGGAGCATCACACACTGGGGTCTGTCGGGGGAAAAGGGGAGGGACAGCGGGGGGTGGGGGAGTTGGGGAGAGATACACGGGGAGAAATGCCAGATATAGGTGATGGGGAGGAAGGCAGCAAATGACACTGCCATGTGTGTACCTATGCAACAATCTTGCATGTTCTTCACATGTACCCTAAACCCTGAAATGCAATAAAAAATATATATATTTAAAAAAAAAAGCATAGGATGGAGGCCAGTGTGGTTGAACTTGAATCCAGGGAGAGAGCAAAAGAAAGTTAAGGAGTAAATGGAGGATCAATCTTGTGGGGCTTTGTAGGTCATTATAAGGACTTTGGCTTTATTAAGAGTATGATACAAAGCAAATGGAAGGTTTTAAACAGAAGAATGGAATAACATGACTTTTATATTTTAACAAGATTACTCTAGCCTCAGTGTTGAAATAGATAGTGGTAGTGCAGTTAGAAGGCAATAATCCAAATAAAGAATATTGTGAAAGCAGTGGGGAAATACGTAGTTGGATTCTGAATTTGCTGACAGATTGAATGTATGAAATGAAAGAGAGGAGCCAAAACTGACTCCAAGAATTTCAGCCTAAGCAACTGGAAAAATGGAATTGCCTATTACTGAGACAAGAAAAACTGTAGAAGGAAGAGGTCTCCAGGAGAAAGATTATGAATTTGGTTTTGCTTATGCTAAATTTGACATGTCTATTAGACATCAAAATGGAGATGTGAAGAAGTCAGCTAGATATACAACTCTGGAGTTGAGGGGAGAATCACAACTGGAGATATGAATTTGGATTTCTTGATGTATATATGGTATTTATAGTCATGAAAATAAATAAGATCAAATGAGGATTTTATGTAGAAAGAGAATAGGTCCAAGGACTGAGGCCTGGAGTAGCCAGACCTTCAGAATTTAAGGAGATAAGAAGAAACCAGCAAAAGAGACTTAGAATTAGTGGGTTTTCCATAAAAATGAATGAGATTATGTCCTTTGCAGGGACATGGATTGAGCTGGAAGCCATCATCCTCAGCAAATTAACACAGGAGCAGAAATCCAACACCACATGTTCTCACTCATAAGTGGGAGTTGAACAATGAGAACACATGGACACAGGGAGGGGAACAACACACATTGGGGCCAGTCAGGGGTTACAGGAAAGGGAAGGGAGAGCATTAGGACAAACAGATAATGCATGTGGGGCTTAAAAGCTAGATGATGGATTGATAGGTGCAGCAAACAACCACGGCACATGTTAACCCATGCAACAAACCTATATGTTCAACACTTGATCCCAGACCTTAAAATAAAATAAAAAATAATTTACAAAAAGAATTAGTGGCTGCTAAGATTGGAGGAAAATCAGAAGACGGTGCTGTTCTAGAAACTAAGTGAAAAGAAGTATCAAAGAGAAAGGTGTGATTAATATTGTGATAATTTCCATCCAAGGACCTTATAACATTATAGATACATAAAACATACATGAAACAGATTCTGCTGTGATTATATTTGTTCATAAGAATTTGCTGCATATTTATATAACATAAAATAGGTCAACTGCTCATTTCCTGTAGAGATATAAATATAATAAACTAGAATAATATCATAGGAATATTTCATAATTTATTATACTTTAATCCTGCTATGGTAAAATATTTTGGTCATTTATCTTCATCAAGTGGCTCTACATCAAACTTTGTATTGCTTTCTCAATTATATGTTGGAGCAAAATATTTTAAAGACAGACATGAGATCTGTTGATTAGATAGCTAGCTTATTCTGTGGTGACCAAAACAAAAAAAACCCAATGGTTTCACCAAGGTGTGTTTCTCCCTTACATTAAAAATCCAGTGTAAATAGTCAATGAGGATCTTCCCTATACAGGAGAAGAATCTACAGGAGAATCTACAGCTCTACCTCTGGATTCAACTCCAACCACACCGGGCCTCCATCCTATCTTCTCCATAGTGATGGAGACTCTGCCATCTTGTAGCTGAACCATTTGGAAGACATGGCTCCCACGGGTGTGGCAGCAGGAAAGAGAAGACTGGGCAACTAGGCAACTAAATGGGTGCTTTTAAGGACTTGGTTTAGGAATGGCTTCAATAGCTCCCACCAATATCCCATTGGGAAGGACCCTGCTTTGTGGTCTCAACTACAAAAAGGTCAGGGAAATGAGACTCCCCGCCTGCCCAGGAAAAGGAAAACAAGACAGTTTGGTGATCAGAGAGCTTTGTTTCCGCTACAGGAGTGGAGAGTAAGAAAAGGAGCGTGCCAATAAAATTAATTTCTTTATGAAGTTCAGTACAGCTTTGGTTTGGAATTGAGCCTTGCATTTCTTTCAAGTGAATTCCCTTTCTCCTATCCAAAGATCTTTAGGCAAGCTTTACTTCCTTTTCAAACCATGTGACTTAAAGAGACTTAAGAATTCTGACATCATTTATAAATGTCTGGGTTATTTGAGCAAAAGCATTTTCTACATAAAATATACGAGCTTATGTAAGTGATTTGTGGTTTTGTATATCTGTGGACACAACCAGACACAGCCCAGGAAACTGCAACATAATGAAATAAGCTGAGAAAGGAAGGTGCCTAGAATGAGACCTATCCTCTGTGGAGCAAAAGGTTCTGGGAAGGTAGGCAAAGACTAGGTGGCAAAATGTGATAGCCTACATGTGGGATAATAGGCAAAATAACAGACGCCACCCAGGCAGGCCTCCACCACTTGGTGGTTCAGTACAGAGTATATATTGACAAGCTGGTCCAGCAAAGACTCCACAAGGAGCCCAAATTCAAATTGTAGGCAGATAGCATAAAGATCAACAATCAAGTGAACAAACTCACCCACAAAACCACTCAAAGGTGGGTCTCCAGTATTCATGCAATGCAAGGTGCCAATACTAGAAAGACCTTTGAAGCAGGGGAGAAAAGCAAATGGGTTTGTATTAGAAAACCAGATTATCAGCACAGGGCATAAAGTAAAAGTTTCAACATTGACCACACAATAGAATCCGCTGGGATACTTACTGGAGGACAAATCCACAACAAATTAAATCATCTAGGAGGGAATTCCAGTCATAAGTGATTTTTCAAACTCCCTAGGTGTTTCTAATATTTAATCAAGGCTAAGAACCTATAAGCAGATGAGCAATGGTACATCTTTGATATTTCCAACTAAAAGTTCAGACTTGGCCTCCAGACTGGAGGTCGGGGAGATCCACAGAAGAATTTTTAAGTCTTTAGCTACTAGTAATCCTTACTTGGCTATGGAAATGTATGCATATGTAAAATATACAATGTTGATGGAAATTGACATGTTATTTGTCAGCTGTTCAGTGGTCCAATAATACCTACTGAATTGTTGCAATGGGGAAAATACAATAGGAAGTCACAATGGTTTCTCCCAATTTTGATTTCAGTTTTAAAATATCTAAACCATTTCAAGATATTTTTAAAGTCTTTTTATTCAAAAGTAAGACTAAATAGCTGAGAATTTCTAAAGAGGGGAGTTTGTTGGTTATTAAGACCTTCAATGTAAAGTAATAGGGAAGCCTGGGATTATAAAGCTTTGGCAGTGCTGATTTCTCAATCATGAAATCCAAGTGGAATCCCCCATTGCAGTCACAGCTGCTGTTCTCCATTATACTTGAGCCATCAGTGTCATTCCTGGAGCAGTCCAATAAGACCAAGTGAAAAGTAACATTACCATCTTTAGTGTTTATATCTCCACTTTTCCCCCACTAATAGTAATGTAAACACAATTGCCATGGAAACGTACCATACAAAACACTGTTAAGTTCTGAGGACTCTACATGTATGATTGTAAATAAAACAGTTAAAATTTTACAAGTGTGGTCTAAGGAAATAAAATGACCACTGGGTTCTTCCCTGACTTAAGAGTGTCATATAACTTGCTTTTTCTAGTATCCTGAAAGAAATTAATCCTTGTACAAAAATAAAGACTTATTCTATCCAAGACAAATTATCAGTGGTAGCCTTACAGTAATCATCATTTAAGCCTTGACATGAACGATTGTTAAGATTTCTAAGTAATTCCATCTTCATTTCACTTGCTCATTTATTCTGTCAGTAAGTATTTGTTAACTATCACTGCCTGTTAGACATATACTAGATTCTTGACATACAAATATGAGTAAGACAACAGTGTCTTGGTATAGAAGCATGTTCCACCAAATCAACAAATGTGTAAGGTACTTATTTGTACATGTACATTTGAGTCCTACTTTTTAAAAATTGATATATGAATATCTAAACTCATAATAGATAAATGAGGAAATGATGCTGCTGGTTTCAAAAAAAAACTGTCATGAAATAATTCATGAAAGAACCTCAGGGTTATTTCAAATCATGAATGCTCTTAGGGCATTTAAGAATTATTGATGATTGATCACTTGATTATGGGATTAGAGGGAGTTTAAAGCAGTGGTTCCCAACTCTGTTTGCACATTCACACCACTTAGGTACCTTTTAAAACATACTAATATCCGGGCCCTAATTTAAACCTACTGAATAACAATCTCTGGAAGTAGGAATTGGGCATTAGTATTTATGTTTTTTGAGACAGTATCTCACTCTGTCAATCTGGCGGGAGTGCAGTAGTGTGATCATAGTTCACTGCAGCCTCAACCTCCAGGCTCAAGCATTCCTCTTACTCACAGCTTGGAATACAGGCATGTGCCACAATGTCTGGCTAACTTTTTTTCAAATGTTTTTGTAGAGATAAGGGTCTCACTATGTTGCCCAGCCTGGTCTTGAATTCCTGGGCTCAAGTGATCCTCCTGCCTGGCCTCCCAAAGTGCTAGGATTACAGATGTGAGCCATTGTATCCCCTGCTAGCATTAGTATTTTTAAAAAGATTTCTAGGGATGAATCTAAATGTGAATCCAGGGTTGAGAATCACTACAGTAGAGCAAGGGTTGGCAAACTGTGGCCCATGGTCCCAATCTGACTCCCCAATTGTTTTTGTAAATATAGTACTGTTGGAACACAGTCGTGCCCATACATAATGTCTATGACTGCTTTCACACAACAATGGCAAAAATGAGTAGTTGAGACAAATACAGAATTGACTAGTGGTGGCTTAATTGAGTGATGTGACAAAGACCATATGGCCTACAAAGCTAAAAATATTTACTATCTGGCCCTTTACCAAAAAAAGTGCCAATCCCTGGTTTGAAGAAAGGAGAAACATTGAAAACTTAAAATGTTCAGCAATTGTCTACAGCTTTTTCAGAAATATAAAGGAACTCTTGAAATTATTCTTACAGTTGATTAAAAACTTTTATTCTACTTAATAACTTTTTCTTTACATACATTTTTTTCAGAATCATGTTCTTATGTGGTGCACCAGCTGTTAAGCCCTTGACTGTTGGCTTCAAACCCACTCTGACCATAGTTAGCTTTGTGGTATTGGGGCTGGAAAGTTGCAAACCACATTCCTGCTTTGGCCAGCTGGTCTTCATTAGACTCTGCCAATAGGGGAATGCTAGAGAAACATTAGAAGCCTGGAGGAGGACCCAATTTGTTCCTTCCTGTTTGCTGTTTAATTAATTCTGGCAGCAATTGAGTCCAGTTTGCAATCTTGCTGACACTCTCAGAACCAGCCTCATAGCATACCCTCAGAGATGTCACTGCTCACTGGCAAAGTCCTTTTCTTAGAGGTCTAGGTCCCAGCCCCATGGGTTTGTTTAGAGACAACAGCACAAGCCAAAAACTGCCACCCCACAGAGAGGCCCCTTCCTTTAAGCTTCTACATTTTAATAATGTCAATTTCTTTTTTCTTTGTTCCAAGCTGTAAAGATAGTGCTTCCTGCAGTTGCTACCTCCATGATATCTTAATGTTTCCAATTTTTCCTATTTAGTTTTCTTTTCTTTTCTTTCTTATTTATTTATTTATTTATTTTTGAGATGGAGTCTCGCTCTGTTGTCCAGGCTGGAGTGGAGTGCAGTGGTGTGACCTAATCTCACTGCAACTTCTGCCTCCTAGGTTCAAGTAATTCTCCTGTCACACCCTCCTGAGTAGCTGGGACTACAGGCACCTGCTATTACACTCAGCTAATTTTTGTATTTTTAGTGGAGACTGGGTTTCACCTTATTGGTCCAGGCTGGTCTCGAACTCCTGACCTCAGGTGATCCACCCACCTCAGCCTCCCAAAGTGCTGGAATTACAGGCATGAGCCACTGCACCTAGCCTCCTATTTAGTTTTCTAATGCCTATGAATATTATTTACATTAAATTATGTCTGTTAATATTACTGGTATGGTTTCTATCTCCTGTGTGAGAAAGCTGTTAGGCTTAGGAATCATAAATTATCATTGAACCCTGAATTCAATAAAGATTGATAGATTCAAACTGTTGTATGGGAAATAGAATGCTAAATTTGAAGACATTATGCTCAGTCTAATATAATCTACCTACATATTCATTAATGTCTTATTTATGCACTACATAAAATAATGGATTTTGTCACTGTGCCTAATATGGATTGTGACTTCTGAGGAAATGCCTCATTTACTCTTTGTTGAGAATTAATGAATAAGAATTCATTGCATGTTTCCAATAGTAAATGCTGCAAAAATACAATTTAGAGCATTCCACTCAAGCCTGGTCATCTCCAAAAGATGAGGGTCAGACAAAACTTGGGTAAATCAGACAATTTCTACTAACTTACTGAACCCAAAATGTAATAGATCATTTCACTTTTGTGAATTAGTTAAAACTTGCAATTTGTTAACATGGAGTTAAAACCAAGAAAAAGGACAAATAAACTAGAGACAAGCTCATCTATAGCTTCTATTTGGTTAATGATTTTCTAAGATTCATCTTTTCAGCTGATTTATATGGACAAGTGTGCTTTCATTTCTTAATGTTTCTTTTTAGAATATGACTTTCATACCAACATCAAGCACAAAGGGAAAAAGACAAACACCAGATTTGTAGAATAGAGGAGGAGTTAGCAAAATGACAGTCAATGGACCAAATCTGACTTGTCATCTGTTTTTGTAGATAAAGTTTTATTGACACACAGCCATGCCCATTTGTTTAGGTATTGTCTATGGCTGCTTTCATGACAAAGCAGAATTGAGTATTTGAAACATAGACTGCATGGCCCACAAAGCTGGAAATACTGACTCTTTGGCCCTTTACAAGTCTACTGACTCCTAACATAGAGAGGAGGAGCAGGTGACAATCATTATGGTGTGGTGTGGTGCCACGTATTATGAGGTTAGTCACAGAGCCTGGGGGAAGCTATGATTCTCAAGCTTTCCCATGGCAACCGACTACACGCTCAAGTTAGAACACCCTGCAAGTTCTTATGCACCTATTAGTTCCTTATTCAGCATCTAAGATCCTGTATACATCCCCTCTGTGTCACTGAAACTCTCCTTACTAACTGTAGTAGAAATCATGTCTCTCTCTTCTACTGCCAGTTTGTTTCCAACTGTATCTTACGCTCTCTTAGAAGTAGAAAGGTGTATTTTTGTCCATCCCTTGACTACACTTGGCAAGGACCTTGGCACAGGAGCAGCTAATTAGTAATTATAATTTGACTGATCAACACTATCCAGAGGAACTCATAAGAGCTGTCCCAGGCACCAATGCACTTGTTTACTTTAGAAGAGAGCACTTGAGTTTTCACTGCCTGCGATTGTGTGTCTTATTTGTTAGAAACTGTCAAGCTATTGTTTCCAAAATAGATATGGTAATTATTAGACAAAAGATTGAACTATATAAAATGAAGACCAAGAAGGAGACTATGTATCTTTGTAACTCTCATATTTTTACATAATACCCAGTTATATTAAACATAAAGGTATGTATAGATATGTATGCTGAAAGAAATAAATGAGATTGATAGATGATAAATAGCCAGATTAAAGATCCTAAAACAGCCTCCCAAATAATTTCTATTTTATAAAGAATTTTATTCTTAGTAACACAATATAATCTATCTCAAGTGCTACCATTTTCAAATAGCATTAATGCTGAGAGTTAAAACCAAACACAACATACAAAATGTGTTTAGTAAAACTTCATCTTCTCAAAGATCAAGGAAAATATGCAATGCAGGAGAGAAAAAAAAGGAAAAATACAATTTATGCAATTTTTCAAGTAGAGAGCGTCTTGAAATTCCAAGCAATAATCGTACCAAATGATAAAGATGAGGGATTCTTTATTAATTCATGTGTTTGGAGCACCACCAGAACAATGGGGCATAGCCAGCCCTTGATGTGCCATGCCACTCTACTGAGTTCATTTTTGTCTCTTTATTTTTCCCCTTCTGTAACCTGCTAAGATTTGTTTTTTTCAAAACCTTATCAAACATCTCTTGGGTCGGAGAGGTTCTGCCTAAGGCTCCTGTGAAAAGAAATATAGACAGGGGCCTCTATGACTCTTTTTACTTACAGCCTCAACTAAATACCAAAGTGACAGAAAAATAAGGGAATGAGAGCTGAAGGTGTTGACGGTAATTTTTAAAATAAGATGTTTTTTGCCTTAAAGGTAATTTCACCATGTTTGTTTAAGTAATACCTGGTTTTTAATAAGGTTTCTGTAAGTATTTAGCCTACAAATTAAACAATATTCAAATAGATGTATGTGTGTGTGTGTGTGTGTGTGTGTGTGTGTGTGTGTGTGTGTGTGTTATTTAGATAAATAACACTCCAATTTCATAGGGCCACTCCAATTCCTTTCTGTCAACAGAGTTTTGGTATCCTATATATACCATGACATAAGGAATTCCAAGGTGACCCAAAAATTTCTCTACAAATGCCTAAAATTCTAAGACTAATGATTCAGTCCTTTTTAATAATGCAAGGTCCATCATCAGTATGCCACTTCCATGACTTAGGGACCATAGAATTCCTTGTTCACCATTATATTCACAGTCATTGGCACAGTGCCTGGCATAAAGGGACTCAACTATTTGTTGTATAAATTAATGGAAAGCATTGCCTTCTACATGCAAATTTTGGGGACATCAACTCATGAGCTTCTTAGCCCTTCAGAATGAGTGAGTTTTTCAGATTACCTTTATCCCTAAAGGACCTATCTGGTCATTGCTAAACACCAGGGAAAGGGGTATAGAGCTGCTGAGGAAACACCTACATACCTGTTCTTCTTGCTATTAATGGAAATAATATCATCATCTTCTCTGGGAGATTTCTCAGATTAAGTATAGGTGAACAGACCTTTAAAAAATGAAGTAGCCCAAGTAGGGTGAGTGACATCTTTCACTGGTGATAGCCCCAAAGATGAGGGAAGGTAGCAAGCTGCTGAGAGCCCCATGAATGGTAACCAGCACTTGAAATGAGAAACTCCAAATGGCCACTTCTAGCCTCCTAGCTCAGTGAGCTGAAACAAAACAAGGCCAGGAAGAGAGGGTGTAATTTCAAAGTTATGTACAAATTTTGCTTGACATTAGAGAGCTACCCATTTTACAATCAAACAGGGTTGCTTCAAAGGCTGGCTTTGTGATCCAAAATGGTCTTCAATCTCAGAGAGCAAAGGAAGGCTTCCAATAAGTTAACCTGGTTAAACTGCAGGCACTATTCATCACAAATAGGGTACAAAAAGAGAAGATAGCGGTGCCATTTGCCTTTGGAAGCTCTGGCTTCAGTATAGAAAGTTTGCATGAATTCTCAGCTTCTGGTCTCAACCTTGGCTCCACGTTGGAATCCTGTGAGTCACACCCCCAGAGTTTCTGGTGTCACTGGTCTGGAGTGTGGCCTAAACATCAGAATTTTCAGATTTCCCCAGATGACTCTATTGTACAGCCAAATAGGGGTATCAGCCATCCCAGTTTGCCCAGGACTGAGAGGGGTTCTGGAACTGAGGTGGTGCCTGAAGTGTGCGACTTTAATGCTAGAAGTGGGAAAGTCCTAGGCAGATCAGGGAAAGTTCATCACCCTAAGTGCTGCTCTCAGTGTTGTGTTTGATGTGAAGATATGGGAGAGGAGCAGTACATGCATTTAGCAATGGCAAAGTTGGTTTCCAGAACCAGTTACCTACTACAGAAGCACAGAAGGCAAAAATAGATTTGTATCAGATGGCATATTTTGAATTTTATCATGTACAATTTCTTGGAAGGACCCATAGATATTTCCTTCTTCCTCTGACTTTCGCAAGTATGATCTTGTTCCTGAGTGTGCGCTGTCTTCTCTTAACTAGAAAATGAAATCTGCCATCACAACTGGATTGATTTCATTAGCCCATGCTTTGGGAAATTGAGCCCCTTCTTTTCCACTGGGTCAATGGTAATTGATAGTTGCCAATATTTAATGAGGGAAATTCTAGCATATCACCCCTTCAGGAGTCTGTCTGATCCAGATTTTGACAAACTTCAATAGCAATTGGATAATGATAGTGACCTCTCACCCAGATCATTCTCTTTAAGAAAGCCACCAAATAAGGGGTATATGGCCTCTCTTCTTTGGAAACCTTCTAAGAAAGACTGACAGAGAAGTGCCAGTAGAGAAAACCCAAATCTTATCACAAAAAATTCTCTTTCATATTATAAATAATGATTCTTTCAAAACACATACAAAAGCAAGGGCTTGATTCCAACTCAACTCCAATATGGTGAAACTGGGAGATACAGAAGGTAGCAAACCGAAGGAAGTATCAGGCAAGACCTCTTCAGATCATTTGCTGAGAGAGCAGCTTTGCTGACAGACAGGACCATCACCTAGCTGCAAACTATAGACAGATTCAGAGGTCTCCACTGCATGCACCAATCCTTTGCTGTCACTCAAACAACTTCGCTTTTATACTTGAGAGGTGAGAAAAATAAGCCCTCCCACATTGTTATGAGGTTGCTCTTTTCCAAACCAGAATCTTTATTTCTACGAGTGTTCTTTCTAGAACTCATTGTGTGATCTGTTCATCTTTTGTTTTTCCTGTGAGCCTTCTTATGGGCTTTTAGGCTGGGAAGACTGGCCCTAAAATAGCAAAATGAGACAAGAGAGTTGCCCCTGCCTTTTGTGAGATTAAGCACATCTTACGGAATGAACAATGCTGAGGTTGTGGAGAGGGTTAGCTGCCATGTCCTATGTGCTATTTGTGGCTGATGATGCTGCAGCTTTATATATAGATAGACACTCAATCTATGTTTTTCACCTCATCTAAAATACGATTTGATTTTATATAAAACTGCCAGAGTGTGTCTAAAGTTACTTACTGAGCATGTTGAACCTGAGTTAGCTTTCTGGGCTTCTCACACCACACGTCACAGAGTCACATCACCTTGCATAGCAATCAAAGAAAGGGACAACTTCCCACCACGTAAGCTATTTCATGACCTATAGCATGCCAAGGTGACTTTTAAATTGATTTTGCTGACATACAAAGTAAAAAATTTTTTAAGTTCAAAGCTTTTTATATTGGTTTACCTTTAGATCTGTAGCTTCAGATAATGGTTGACAGGGAATAGGAAAAGTGAGGGGTCTTTAAGCTGTGGCCACTGTCTGTGCAGGGGTGAATTCTGTCATACCTGGGCATAGAGAATTTTCTAGATCTGAATCAGAGTGAGGGGCTGGTGTAAGCTGGGCTCCAGGGGAGACAAGCAGCATCGGCCTGGCAGCCTGTCAGTACCACTGAGCATCACCGCCTGTGCTAATGTGGAAGAGCCCCCCAGGACAGAGAGGAGGACGAGAAAAATAGAAAGGAAGCAGTACAAATAAGTGGAGGAAAGAATTTAATTAAAATAGAGTAACTGAAGACATAAGTTCCATTGCATTAAGGATATTTTTAGAAGCACCATGCTAGCATTTTATTCTTGAAAACACCCACTGCTCTCACCAATATATTACAAATCTCTAGGTGCCCTTTTCAAAATTGGACTTTGGCCAATCCTCTCCTGCTCTTGTTTATAATAGGAACAGGATGTGCTGTGTCTGCTATTTGAAATCTTGATTCTTTTTCATCCTTTCTATAAAGCCCAAGTCAAGATTTATGATGTCTCCAATGCTGTTTAGGTAGGCTTCTATTTTGTTACTTTTTCTCCCATTTATTCTTACTTTTATTTCTAGGCAACCAAAAACCAAGAATTCAGCTGACTAACACAATGAAAAAAATATATGTATGTTGGCTGGGAAGAATCCGGATCTGATTATACTAGTTCTTCACAGAGAACATTTTATGAAGGAATAGAAGCTATAATTAAGTGTTCTTCCCATTTATACTAATTTAATTAAAAAGACTAAAGTTATTGATTTAAAAAAAAAAAAAATTAAAAGGCACCCTTGATGCTGGTTCCAGGCTGTTGCTGGCAGACCATTTGCTCATGGAATATAATTTACCATTTCCTCCAGTACAATGAAACCCTTTATTAAATGCTTTTTCACTATGGGCAGATTGGTTTATAGTTGAAAGAGAGTGGGGATTTACAATCCTTGCTGCTATTTGCTTTCCCTTCAATTCAGACTCTGCCAACACCACACAGATTTATCTCCTTAGCTTTGAAAGGACTTTGGATTTGGGTGGTTTTATTTCACAGACTGAAGTAGACTCAAAGAGACTGCCAATCCAGTAGAATTTGGAAGGACTAACCTCGGTTTGCTCAAGATCATATGTAAGTCAAGCTAGATGAGAATGGGATAAATATTATCATCAGGATGCATGAGTATCCTTACAACATGGCAGTTGGCTTTCTCCAGAGTGAATGATCCAAGAAAGAAGTCAAGGAGAAAGGTGCAATGTCATTTATGACCTAATCTCAGAAAGCACACATCATCATTTCTGTCATCTGCTCTTCGTAAGAAGTGAGTCCCTAGGTCAGCCCATACTCATGGGAGATGGGAAGTAAGCCTCATCTCTTAAAGAGAGGATTTGAAATAATTCATGGAAACTTTTTTAAACCACCCCACACCTGCTACACTGAACTCCCAAAATTCATTTGATTATGAAGTTTCCTATTTTATTGAAGCCAGACAGAAGAGTATGCCTTGAAGGGCAGAGATTAGTTCTTAAAACAGAATAGGTGAGTTAACTAAAAATGTAAATTTGGAGGAGAGGGGAAGACTAAGTTGACTGGGAAGATGGAGAATTAAAAAGTTCAGCTGGAATGTTCTGAGTATTCTACAGAATGTAAGAGACAAGCTTGGCTGCTCAGATTGAGAGAGATAGGAGTGATACTGAGACCTTGAGAGGTGGAGATCGGTTCCTGCAAAAGCAAGAAAAGAAATCTAAATAAAAGAACAGCACAGCCACAGCAAGGGCCAAGCAGAGGCCACATCAAATGGATTTGGTACAATTCCAATCAACACTATTTCATGACTTTCTCTACCCTAAAGACCACCACACATGAATGGAGAAATAAAATAAAAATGGTAACCCAGGGCCTTGAATTGACCTGACAAAGTCCACATAAGTTCAGGGAGAAAAGAAATTCTAAAGCTCAAGAAGGAAGCATCGAATGGGTGCACCCAGATTAAACATGAGTAAAAAGACAAGTTAATTCCAAATCTGTCATGAAGAATAAAGAAGGGGAAAAAATCAAATGCTAGCATGAATGTGGGGAATAATTGAGACAAATTTAGAGATAGGGCTGATAAAGATATTGGGCTCTCAGGAGGCAAGGTGTGGGTTCAAGGTCATGAATATGGGGCTGTTCTGATTGATGATGAAATCCATAATGAGAATACACTCGAGAATGGCTGTAATGGAAGGAAAGCTAGAGAGATGAAGCAGCAGCTTGCAAATTTTCTTTGGTCCTCATATATTCATCTATTCCTATGTACTTCAAGTGCCGGAACTCTGTCTTTTCTTCTGTGAGCCCTCAACTCAAAGCCCTATGCCTGGAACATAGTGGGACAGTCAGAATATGTGATGGGTGACTGGATCAAAGGCTGCAGGGATAAACAAGTGACAATGCAGGGATTAAAGTTGCCCGGAGTGTTGACGGGAGAGTGGTGAAGGCAACAAAGGGCCCTGTGCAAAAGCGACTGATGAAATGCATCTAGTCCTATCCAAGTTGTAAAATCTTCATTTGGAGAGCAGTTTTGAAAAGCTCAGAGTCATTTTCATATCAGTGCATTCTGAATGCTGGTGTCTTGACTTAATCAAAATGGATTCTGCATGCAACTCTTAGCCCACTTCTCCATACCTTGCCTGTCTTAATTTCTATTCTTCTTCCCATGAAAATCTATATGACTTATAGTGAAACTATAGCCTGAAGAACTATAATGGTCTCTGGCTGCCCCAAGCCCTGGCCTAAGCCGACAACCCTTCCATCCTCAGAACACTGACCAAACAAAGAAAAGGTTGAATCAGAGAAAGGTTCAGACTTCAAGGCAGAGACCTGGAATAAACACCAGTGAGCAAACCATAAATTGGGAATTATCAAGTCTCATACACCATTATTACTTACCATAAGTAAAACTTCATGCCATTAGGAAATCAACAAGCACTTCTCAGACTTTTATAGATATACTAATTATGTAAATGCCCGACCCTCAGAATCCAATTCATTGGGATGTTGAAGAGCCTGGTCATCTGCATTTTAAGAGCACCCTTAGCGATTGTCATGCAGGTGGTTTCAGATATTTTGAGAAATGTCACCCTAAGCCTTTTGCCAATAGATTTCAGTATCAAAGAGACAGGGACAGGCACCTGGCCCAGAAGGAGGGACTTGTTATAAAGCTTGGTTAGCATAGAAAGAACCCTGGAATTTTTCCTAGGGACAGTATGTTTTTTGGAGGGCTCTGGCGTGATGAGACTGAGGAGGTAGATGCAGAACTCCAGCCACACTGCCGGGTGTTTCTGTGCATAAGTTGCTTCCTGTGCTGCAACCTACCCTATTTATTACAGCTAATGATGCCTCTGAGGGACATTTTGCAGAGAGGCCTGGGGAATTTTCTTTGTTGGTGATAGAGGGCATGTGAAGGAGAAGCTTTATAGTATCAGGACATAGTCACATCCCAGAAAAGCAGCTCCTGGCATGTGTAAAGTGTGTTTTGTATGAGATAAAATGAACCATATAAATGCAAAGTAATATTAAGTGAGAGCATCTTATTGTGAACACCAAGTGAAAATTACACAAACTGTTATTTACATAAAATGCTGCATACAAAGCAGAAATCTTTAGCTCTTTCCCAAGGAATGTGCTTTGCTGTTCTCTGGGCTCCCGCAGTGCAGGAGGAGATGAAAGCACCTCTGGGCACATTTGCCAGCTGTAAGAATCCACACCAGGGCCCTGTCCAGTGCTTACATTTCTATTTCCCAAGAAGCTCATAAAGCACTTTGGCTGACCCTCTCCATCACCTCCTAAAAAGACAAAAATGCTGTCACTAGCTTAGCCATTAGCAGGAACATGATCAATTTTTTGATGTTCTTTAGAGCTGGTTTACATGTGTCATGAGAGGAATTAGCATTCGCATCACGTGTGAACCTCATTCTCCTTCAATCTCTTTCCCTATGAATAGACCCCTCCAGGTCCCCATATCCATTCACAAAGTCACAAAGTTTCCAGCATCTTGAAATTTGCCCAATTCTCCTGCAACCAAAAAACCTTGAAGATACCAGCAGGCATTTTCTTGACAGCAGCTATATCTCTTCGTGCACACAAAGAAAGGAAAAGAGGGGAAGCCTTCCTCTGGGGAGAAGGTTTTAAAGTATAATCAAATCTGCTCCTACTCAGACACAAAAGATCACAACTAGCCATAGTGATCTGCAATGGCCTCTTCCTTTGTCTCAGAGGCAGGCAGTAATTGATTTGATCTGCTTTATGGGGAAAATCTCCCAGGCATGACTGAGTGCTAATTGCTACTAACAAGGTTGCATTTTAAACTGGCTGTCCTCTTGAGCTTTCTGTCTCCTTTCTTCCAAGCAGCATTCCTCCCACTGGGTTGCCAGTAAAGCTCCAGGGAGCCCTCACCCACAACAAGCTCCACTTCCCTAGCTGCTCAGAGTTGTGTTAAGAGGGGCAAATTCCATTGCCTTTCAAAAGGGTGACTGGCTGAATGAGCAGCGTCTAAAGATCACGGAGGCAATGTAGCTCTTGAGGTAATGAACTCTAAATGTTACAGGATTGCTGGGAATTACTTTCATAATGACTTTTACTGGTTCAGGCCATTTCCCAACATCCATCTCTCTTACCCAGAGGAAAACCAGCATGCCCAAATCCGTGAAAGAATGTTTTCTTGATAACAGTTTATTTGGCTGCTCTTAAGTTTTGCATCAGTGCCCTAAGTCTCAAAATTAAAACATGGTACCACTCTTTAAATTATGATCAATTGTCAAATTAATTTTAACTCTAGAAAAGCAAAAACAGAAACTCCTTGATAGGCTGTGGAATAAAAGATACTTTGGATAATACAACTACCTAGAGCAGGGGTTATCAAACTTTTCTGTAAAAGAAACAGGTAACAAACAGTTTAGTCTTTATGGGCTATATGGTCTCTGTCACTGTACAACTCTGTTGCCATAGTGTGAAAACAGCCACAGACAAAATGTGTGGGTATAGCCTATGTTCCAGTAAAACTTCATTCACAAAACATGCGTCCAATTTGGGTCTGGTTTGTGGGCCATAATTTGTCAACTCCTAACATTGAGTAGGCTTTCCAAGTATACACTAAATATGGATCTATACAAAATTATCATAACTACAAAAATGACCTAAGAGGCCTGAAAGCCCCTATAGCTACTGATTTTAATTGGTATATTGAGGTACCGTGAGAACTACATTTTTTATTTAGAAGCCTCAGTTTCCTCAATTGTGAAATAAGGGGCTGGACTCTACCATGCCTAGATTTTTTTCCAGGTCTAACATGTATAACTTCCCAAAATTCTGTGATTTCAAAGTTCAGACCATATATGTTAACTTTAAAAATTTATCTCAGAATTGACCACCCAGATGCTTTACATTCCTCACTTCTAAATTTTTTTAATTAAACATCATTAACACTCAGAGCATTTTCTAAGAGCCAAGACCACTATGAATAAATGCAAATATGAGTGAAATCATGGCCTTGACTGCCAAAGTTTTCACAAAGCATCCCCAACTTCAAACTATTCACTTCTACATACCCCTTGCCAACATGCACATTCTTGTCTTCCAGATTTTCTCTTCCATGAAGACCTTCCAAGACTAATTCCATTTCTATGCTATATTTTTCAACTGCCCTACCTTCTTCTCTATGTAATGACTCAGCACATTTGTTGTATATTTCTATACAACTAGAGTTGTTCTTGAATGTGTTGTTTTTGTATCTTGTGATTTTGACAAAACAATTTAAATAGTGCTTCTAAAATTTCTGTGGATGTGGACATGCTATATGCACGACCTAGTTGGAAACAAAAAACTAAGGTATACTTGAGATGCAGCTATTTTATATTTTATGTTAATGTTGAACAAGAAGAAATAATTGCTTGGGGCTGGGCACGGTGGCTCACGCCCATAATCCCAGCACTTTGGGAGGCCGAGGCAGGTGGATCACAAGGTCAAGAGATCGAGACCATCCTGGTCAACAAGGTGAAACCCCGTCTCTACTAAATATACAAAAATTAGCTGGGCATGGTGGCACGCGCCTGTAGTCCCAGCTACTCGGGAGGCTGAGGCAGGAGAATTGCTTGAACCCACCAGGCGCAGGTTGCAGTGAGCCGAGATCACGCCACTGCACTCCAGCCTGGGTAACAAGAGCGAAACTCCATCTCAAAAAAAAAAAAAAAAAAAAAAGAAATAACTGCTTGGAAATAAGTGCTCCCATTGAGTAAAGGAAATGTGTGATATAATTAAGATTGTGTGCTTTGGGTAACTTTTAATTTCTGGTTTAATTTTTACTGTTTTACCTATCCACACTGGTAAATTCCTAGGATTAAGGTACAGTAAGTTTGCTTGGGAATCATAGGCCTTTTGCTATTATTGTTAGCACAATTTGCTCCACAGTATATCTTCTTTGTGTTAGGCAAGGATATCTCCCTGTTGTGAAAGTTTACAAGCTTTCTTTAGCACTACTGGTAGTACAAATAGAAAGAGTGTAATGGAAATTATGAAAACAGAATTTTTGAAACATTGAGGATTCAAAATCAACAAAAGAGCCTCGCAAACTAGAAAATGAACAATAGAGTAAACCCAAGAAAATAGAAGCAAAAATAACAAAGATAGCATGGAAATTCAGAATAGAAAATAAACAATAGAAAGATTCAACAAAACAAAAGCTTAGTTTTATGAAAGAAATGAACAGCACAAACAAGCCTCTAGCAAGACTGATAGAGACTATACCAAGAAATATTATAATCACATAACCAAAAATATAATATTTATAAAAATCATAAAGAATTCAGTGAATGAATTCATGCCAGTAAATATAGGTTGTAATGGAAATTTTCTAGAAGAGTATAAATTATTGTAGAACAGACTGCTAGTGCTCGTCAAATCTGTGTTCTTCTCTTCTTCCTGGGCACAAAAACTAGACTCAATTTCCAAGACTCCTTGCTCTTAGATGTGACCAATGATTTAATCTAGTCAATGAAGTGACTCATAAAAATCTTCCAAGCATGATTGTCATACTCCTTTATCATCCACTGGCCTGGAACTAGATGAGGTACAATACAAAAGAAGTCTCAGTCCCTGAGTAATCATAGTAGGAGGTAACCTTCAACTCATTAGTACTATTATACTAACCCACATTGGACTATAACATGAATGAAAAATAAACTTTATTGTATAAGCAACTGGGATTTGAAAATTAGTTGGCACAGGAGTTAGTCTACTTTGGCTAATACATTAAATGAAATGGACTCAAGAAGAAATTGAAAACCTGGATAAACAATAATCATTGAAGAAATCAGTTAAGTATTTAAAAATCTCCCTCTTATCTTAATATATATTAGGTGAAATGACTGTTATAGGCCAAATCAACAAAATTTTCAAAGAATAGATCCTATCTATCTATCTGAGAGAGAGAGAAAGGAAGAGAGGTACTTCAGATGCTAGTAAGAAAGCTATCAAACTCATTTTACAAAGTTGTTAAATAACTTGACATCGAAACCAGTCAAAGATAATATAAGAAAAAAAGTACAAATGCAGATGCATAGATTTTTTTAAAGAATTCTAAATAAAATTTTGATATATCAAATCCAACAGTGACATTCAGAATTAATACATCAACTTTAGTAGAGTTTGTTTACACTTGAGAATGCAAGACTAAGTAAAATGACAGAAATGTACACTGATCTAATCTACCAAATAATTTATGTGAGAGAAAACATTTGAAATCTCTGGACAGAAACTAAAAGAAAACACTTGAAAAAATTCAACACCCCATCCAAGATAAAATTATAGAATATTTGAAAAAAGAAAACCTTCACTGACATCAAAAATCATCCTTGAAAAAGCCTATATTAAATAATGTTTCATGGTGAAATCTAAGAATTACCCATTAAAGTCAAGAACAAAACTAGTAACTCTGTGCTCCTCACTGTTTTTAAGCATTGATCAGGGTCCTAGACAATGAAATAATATTAGAAAGGGGAAAATATTAGGCATGAGAATGAGAAAAGGAGGCGATAACTCGTTCTAATTTGTAGATAATATGATTATTTTGAGAAATCCAGAATAATCAACAAGCCATTATTAGAAATAACAGAATTCAGCAAGATTGCTAGATATAAAAACACCATACCAAAATCAAGGTATTTGCTACACATTAGCAGTAATCAATTAAAAAGTATATAAAAATGTTTTGTTCAATAACAACAAAATGCTGTAAGATGCCTGGGAATACATTTAGTGATGCATGTCAGGTCCCTTTGGATAAATTTAGAAAATGCCATACAATGGCAAAAAAAAAGCAACCCTAAATGAATGGACAGAAGATCGATATAATAAAAATGCTTTCTAAATCACTCTGAAAGAGTAGAACTATGAAGTCTTCACAGTGCTTGGTGTACAGAAGGGAATCAACTGATATTAGCTAGTATTTCTAGATTTTTTTGCACATCAACTCTTGATCAGTTATTATTTACAGTTCATCTTGTGGAGGGGAAAATGATTCCTTTGCTATTTCCTTTGTAACTCTCGCTCTCTCTCTGCGTCTCGCTTTCTTGCTCTCTCACTCTGTGTGGTGTGTGTGTGTGTGTGTGTGTGTATGTGTGTATATCCCATTCCTTGGCTGATTCTACCAGACTCTGCCTCTTTGAGTGAAGAGTCTATAGCTATTACATCTTTGATTTTTTACAGGATCTAATTCAGTGCCTGTAAATGCTGAACAAATATTTACTGAGTGAACAAAGACTGAATATTGCCCCAAATTATAGATGCTTGAAATGCTATTACAGTAAACAATTTCTTTCATTTACATACAAGGCTGTCACTTTGAATTTGAAACTTGAACTTATTTCTGGTTTTATCATAAATACCTCTCTGACTTAGCAGGTCACCTATGAGTTACAATTTTCCTATCTTTAATGTAATAGTCTTAAACTACATCATTAAGGAAGGCCTTTTCCAGTTCTAAAGTCTTATGAGTAATGCAAGGATAGATTTATACTAATCTATGGTCTAGTTTTTAGTCTTTCTTGTAATTATCAATAGATACTTCAGGGTTTCTAGGGTAGGAATCAAGGTATATCTTATGACCAAAAACTAAATAAAGCTATTTTAAGACCTGCAAATTGACAATATGTGGTAGTCATTCAGGCTGTTCACCATTAGTCTGGCTCTCTCTTCTTCTGAACACATGGTGAGATACAACTACACTACCCACCTGAAGCTAGGTGTGGCCACACAACTAGCTTTGGCAAGTGAAAAATGATCAGCAATTACATGTGTCACTTTCAGGTGGAAACTTTAAGAGTGAGTGTGTGCTTTGCCATGTTTTCTGTCCCTCTACTATGATAATACAAAATGTTCCAGATCAAAGTTGATCCAAGATTGAGGGTAAGGTAGAACAAAATTCCCAGCCCACTCTCAATCAACATGCAGCAAAAACAGGAAACAAACCTTCATTGCTTTATGCCTCTGAATTTGGAGAATAATTTTTAGCACAGCAAAACTCAGCCCTATGTAGATTAACAAACTATATTAGTGCCATGCTCTGATTTAACAGTTGTTCATTTACTGTCATAATATACTGGTTATCCTTCTTAACTGTGGATATTTTGCAAATATTTTGTCACTATGAATGATGTAAAGTTCCTTTAGAATTGAGACAGAATCTGTCTGTTTCACTATTTGTCTCCAGAGTTTGTAATAACTTTCCCCCTTTTCTATAAATTAGAGAGAATACAGAGTTACCCTTGCAAAAAAGTTATGCTTGCTTTTTTTACATTCCAATCGGTTTTTTTTTTTTTTGAGTGAAAAAAAGGGAATGAAGATAAAGCTATTGACCTGAAAATTAGATATAACCCTAAGTTTTTTTTAACCAAAAGGTGGAAAAAATATCGAAGACAGCTGAGATACTCTGTCCAGATAGTATACAACCCAGCTGTTTTACCAGATTCAGTTCTTTGAATGCCAACATCATGTCTCAGGCTAGATGGGTACTTTAAAAGTACAAGATTTTAACTGATATGCCCATTTTTAAATTATGTTTGGTTACCCTATTCACATTCATATAAAGGATACATTGTTTCATGCTCAACATATAACAGTGGAAATTGTTACCATACATATACTCTCCTTGGAAATGTGAAGGGGAAAGATAAATATTTGAGAGCCTGCTATGAAAGGTACTTTGAAATGTGCTGTATTTCATAAATATTTTAATTGGTATAAAACATGCATACAGAAAATTGCTTAATTCATGAGAGTATAGCTGAATTGACACAAACCATACATGCCTGTTCAATAAGCACCCAGATCAAGAAACAGAACATGATCAGCCCCCTTGAAGTTCTCCCTTGACCTTGTAACCATTTCCAATCCCTTTCATCCCAAGGGTAATCACTATCCTGATTTCTAATAGAATAGATTTGTTTTGCCTATTTTAAAAGTGTATGTAAATTAAATTAGAAAATATGTACTCCTCTGTGTTTGCTTATTTCTTTCAGCATTATGCTTGTAAGATTCATCCATACAGTTGGACACAGTTGTAAGTGTTCATTCTCATTGCACATAGTATTCCACTGCGTGAAAATACTGCAGTGCATTTATCTGTCCAAAATAGGGAAGTTAATGGGCATTTGGATAGTTTGCAATTTGGGGCTATTATGAATGTTACTGCTATGACCATTCCAGTATATATATTTTTATCACATATGAATGCATCTTTTTGGTATATATCTAGCAATGCTGTTGCTGGGTCAAAGGGAATGCACGTGCTCAGTTTTAGAAAATACTGATAAACAATTTTTTCAAGGCAGTCATGAGACAGATTGCAAAAGCAGCCACAATTTTCCACCCCTTCTGTATCCATACACCTTTACAATGTGACTGAAGTTCCTTCCACCAAGAAGTGGAGTCTATGACACAAACAAATGCAAATATACCCCATACTCATGGATTGGAAGAATCAATGTCATGAAAATGACCATACTGTTCAAAGCAATCTACAGATTTAATAGAATCCCTATCAAAATACCAATATCATTCTTCACAGAATTAAAAAAAAAATGCTAAAATTCATATAAAAAAGAGCCAGAATAGTCAAAGCAATATGGAGCAAAAAAGAACAAATCTAGAGGCATCACATTACCTGACTTGAAATTATGCTACAAATCTCTACTAACCAAAACAGCATGGTACTTGTGTAAAAGTAGACACATAGACCAATGGAACAGAATAGAGAACCCAGAAATAAAGCCAAATAGTTACAACCAACTGACCTTAGACAAAGCACACAAAAACATAAATTGGGGAAAATATATACTATTCAATAAGTGGGTGCTGGGAAAACTGGAAAGTCACATGTAGAAGAATGAAACTGGATCCCTATCTCTTACCATATATGAAAATCAATTCAAGATGTATTAAGGACTTAAATCTAAGACTTGAAACTAAAAAATTCTAGAAGAAAACCTAGAAAAAAATTCTTCTGGACATTGGCCTAGGCAAATAATTTATGACTAAGACCCCAAAAGCAAATACAACAAAAATAAAAATAAATAAAGGGGATCTAATTAAATGCAAAAGCTGATCAACATACAACCCACAGAATGGGAGAAAATATTTGCAAATTATGCATCAACAAAGGACTAATATCCAGAACCTACAAGGAACTCAGACAAAACAGCAAGAAGAAACCCAAATAATTCCATCAGAAAGTGGGCAAATGACATGAATAGACATTTCTCAAAGAAGATATACAGATGGGCAACAAACATACAAAAAAAATGCTCAACATTATTAATCGTCAGATAAATGCAAATTAAAACCACAATGAGATACTACCTTACCCTAGACAGAATGGCCATTATTATAAAGTCAGAAAACAATATATGTTGGTGTGGATGTGGTAAAAAGGGAACATTTACACACTGTTGGTGGGAATGTAAATTAGTACAACCTCTATGGAAAACTTTATGGAGATTTCTCAAAAAACTAAAAGTAGATCTGTTGTTCAATCCAGCAATCCCACTACTGGGCATCTACCCAAAGGAAAATAAGTTAATATATCATCAAGACACCTGCACACATATGTTTATCACAGTACAATTCACAATTGCAAAGATAGGGAACAAGCTTAAGTGCCCATCAATCAATGGGTGTGAGTGGATAAAGCAAATGTGGAATATATACACCATGGAATACTCTCAGCCATAAGAAAGGAGTATTTTTTTTCAGCAACTTGGATGGAGCTGGTGGCCATTATTATGAATGGATATAACTCACTTATAATATAAAATATTATATAATGGAATTCCATAAATGGTGCTGGGAAAACTGGAAAGCCACATGTAGAAGAATGTGGCTTTATATATATATATATTATAATATAATGGAAAATCAAATACTGTATGTTCTCATTTTTAAGTGGGAGCTAAGCTGTGGGTACATGAAGGCATACAGAGAAATATAAAGGACTGGAGATTCAGAAGAGGGGAAGTTGGGAAGAGAGTGAGTGATAGAAAAAAACTACATATTGGGCACAGCACACACTACTTGAGTGAGGGGGCTTTAAAATCTCAGACTTCACCACTATACAATTCATCCATGTAACCAAAAACCACTTGTTTCCCAGAAGCTATTGAAGAAAAAGTAACCACAAATATCAAAAACATATCCATGGCAAACAAGAAGATAGCTAAATGTGTTTTATTACATTTTTGGTATCAAATGCTTATACACTGCTGGTGAGAATGTAAATTAGTTCAGTCATTGTGGAAAGCAGTTTGGCAATTTCTCAAAGAAGTTAAAGCAGAATGACCACTCACTCCAGCAATCCCATTATTGGGTATATACCCAATAGAAAAGAAATCATTCTACCATAAAGACACATGCATGTGTATTTTCATCACAGCACTATTCACAATATCAAAGACATGGAACCAACCTAATTGCCCATCAAGGGTAGACTGGATAAGAGAATGTGGCACATATACACCATGGAATACTACACAGCCATAAAAATGATGAGATCACGTCCTCTGCAACAACATGGGTGGACCTGGAGGCCATTATCCTGAGCTGAACAAACTAACACAGGGACAGAAAACCAAATACCACATGTTCTCACTTATAAACGGAAGCTAAACATTGAGTATACATGGACACAAAGAAGAGAAAAACACTGGGGCCTACCTGAGGGTGAAGGGTGGGAGGAGGACAAGGATCTAAAAACTACCTATGGGGTACACTATGCTTATTACCTGGGTGACAAAATAACCTGTATGCCAAACCCCTGTGACATACAATTTACCTATACATCAAACCTACACATGTACCTCTGAACCTAAAAGTTAAAAACAAACAAATAAATAAAAGATTTTGATTAAAGTGGATTCTCAAACAAACAAAAAAAGAGATGGAGTCTATATCCCTCACCCTTCAACCTATACTGGCATTCTGACTTGCTCTGGCTAGCTCTCTTGGTATCCTGTTAAACTTCCATGTAAACAAGCTCAAACTAGCATGCTGGATGGCAAGAAGCATGTGACTGAGGCAACTCCCCTATCTCAACCAACAGCTGGTGAGCCACCAGACATGTGAATGAGGCCATCCTAGGCAAGCCCGCCCCAGCTGACCTGCCAACCAATAGCAGATGCACAAGTGAGCCCAGTCAACATCAGCCAAGCCTGGTCCAAATCAGTAGAACTACTTGACTAAACTTAGACTTGTGAATAATAATAAAATGATGATTTTTAATTAATTTATTTTTTTTCTACAAATGCATGAGGTACATGAGAAATTTTGTTACTTGTATAAAATGTGTAGTAACCAAGTCAGGGTATTAAGGCTATCACCTGACTACACTACATTTTTGTTAAGTATAGACACCCTGCTCTGCTTATCAAATATTGGATTTATTCCTTCTATCTTACCACATGTTTGTACCATTTAACTCAGTTCTCTTCATACCTCCCTTCCCTGCCCCTGCTCTCACCCTTCCCAATTTCTGTTATCTATCTCTCCACTCTCTACTTCCATGTGATCAAACTTGTTAGTTCTCACATAAATGAGAACACATATTTGTCTTTTTGTGCCTGTCTTATTTCAGTTAATATAATGACCTCCAGTTACATCCATGTTGCTGCAAATGACAGTATTTCATTCTTTTTTATGGCCAAATAATATCCAGTTACACCATTTTCTTTATTCATTTATCCATTGATGGACACTTAGGTTGATTCTATGTTTTTGCTATTGGGAATAGTGCTGCAATAAACATGGGGGCACAGATATCTCTTTGATATCATGATTTCCTTTCCTTTGGATAACTATCCAATAGTGGGATTGCTAGATCATATAGTACTATTTTTAGTTTTTTGAGTAAAGTTCATACTGCTTTTCATAAGGGCTATGCTAATTTACATTCCCAGGAACAGTGTATAAGATTTGCCTTTTGTGCACATTCTGACCAGCATTTTTCATTTTGTCATTTTGATGATAGCCAAGATAAATGGTTTCTCATTATGGTTTTGCTTTGCATTTCCCTGATGACTAGAGATGTTGAGCAGTTTTTCATATACCTGTTGGCTATCTGTACATCTTCTTTTGAGAAATTTCTATTCATGTCCTTTGCCCACTTTTTAATAGGATTTTTGTTTTGTTTTGTTTTTTCCTCCTGTTGGTTTGAGTTTCTTGTATATTCTGGATATTAGTCACCTGGCAGATGAATAGTTTGCAAATATTTTCTCCCATCCAATAGGTTGTCTTTTTACTTTGATTTTTTTCTTTGCTTATACGAATGTTGAGTTCAATATAGTCACATTTTTCTATTTTAGTTTTTGTTGCCTGTGCTTTTGAGGTCTTAGTCATAAATTCTTTGCCTGGACCAACGTCCAGAAAAGTTTTCCCTAGGTTTTCTTCTAGTATTTTTATAGTTTCAGGCTTGTGTTTAAGTTTTTAATCCATTTTGAGTTGATTTTTGTATACAGTGAGAGACAGGAGACCAGTTTCATTCTTCTATATGTGGCTATCATGTTTTTCCAATACTATTTATCAAAGAGGATGTCCTTTCCCCCAATGTAAGTTCTTCTTGGCTTCATCAAAAATTAATGAGCTGTAAATATGTGATTTTACTTACGGGTTCTCTATTATGTTCCATTGGTCTGCGTGTCTACTTTTATACCAATACCATACTGTTTTGCTTACTATAGCCTTGTAATATATTTTGAAGTCAGGTCACGTGATGCCTCCAGGTTTGTTCTTTTTGTTCAGTGTTGCTCTGGCTATTCTGGGTTTTTTTTCCATATGAATTTTAGGATTCCTTTTCTAATTCTGTGAAGAATGACCTTTGTATTTTGATGGAAATTGCATTGAATCTGTAGATTGCTTTGGGCAATATGGTCATTTTAACAGTGTTTATTCTTTTGATCTCTCAGCATGAGATGTTTTTTTCATTTGTTTGTGTCATCTTCAACTTCTTTCATTAGTGTTTTGCAATTTTCCTTTTAGAGATCTTTCACCTCCTTGGTTTAATTTATTCCTGGGTATTTTCTCCTTTGTAGCTATTGTAAGTAGGATTACCTTCTTGATTCTTTCAGCTAGATCATTATTTCTGTATAGAAACACTACTTATTTTTTGCATATTGATTTTTTTATTCTACAATTTTACTGAATTTACTTGTCAAATATAAGAGTTTTGTGGTGGAGTCTTTCGTTTTCCAGATATAAGATCATATCATCAGCAAAGAGGGAAAATTTGTCTTCCTCTTTTCCAGTTTAGATACCTTTTCTTATTTCTCCTGTCTGATTGTTCTGGCTAGGACTTCCAGTTCTATGTTGAATAAGAGTAGTTGATAGTTGGCATCTTTGCCTTGTTCCAGTTATTAGGGGAAAGGCTTTCAACTTTTCCCCATTCAGTATGATGTTGGCAGTGGATTTGTCATATATGGCCTTTATTATATTGAGGTATGTTATTTCTGCCTAGTTTGTTGAAAGTTTTTATCATGAAGGAATTTTGAATTTTATGAAAGCTTTTTCTGTGCCTATTGGAATAATCATATAGTTTTTGTTGAATGGCGATTTTTTAAGACAGCAAGTCTTAAAAGCCATAGACAATGCTTATATATTTCATTATTTTGGCAACAGTGCCATTATGTAGGTATTGTTAACTTCTTTGTATTGATGAGGAAACTCAGGTTTAGAGATGTTAGGGTAAGTTGCCCCAGAATATACAGCTAGCAAGAGGTGGAAACAGGAATCAAATCATGCCTAATCCTAAGGGTTTTTTTCCTCCTATATCACAACATCCATAAATAAATAGAAAGCTTAGCGCTCCCAACTTCCACATGACCTCAAAACCACTGAGCAAAAGTCCAATCATACTGCTCAGTTGCCAACACTGGGAAGTACTATCATTTGAGCCCAATCCCCTCATTCTAGCCTAGAAGCTTGTGATTCAACTGTACATCTAGCAAAAAATCTTATGAAGAGCACTCTGGTGTTACATTTTGGAATTTTATTTACTGATATTTATCCATGTTCTTCAGTCCAATAGAATTTTTCCCATGTAGATCGCTTGATTTTATTATACTTGATATTTACATATTTCTTGATCTTTAACATTAATCTTTTATCACATTTCTGAATATAAAAAAGTCGAGGCCAGTAACATGTACACATGAAGAGGATGTGAACAAGTTGGAAGAACCAACTTTAAGCACACTCAGAGGGTTTCAGCCCTTGCATAGTAGTAGACCAAGAGTATATCATCCTTGAAACCGAGTGATATGCAGGTGTAAAATTTGGGCAAATTTTTAAAGTTTGTACAAAGGATTGGCAGAAGGCACAGAGAGGTGGGGTCTTCTTGTCTGAGGTGCAGTTTATATAATATATTTCTTGCTGTGCAGTAAGAATCTATCTATCTATGTACCTTATCTATCTACATACACACACACACGTGTGTGTGTATATGTGTGTATTTGTGTTTATTTCTAGGTGGTTATACATATAATTACCTAGAAAGTATATGACAATCTAGCAGACACTTACAAATGATAACTATTAATGTTGTTGCATTCTTGTTATCGTTGATTTTTCCCCACCACCACAATCAACATGCCACAGTATTTTTTTTTTCTGACAGCCCTAACAAAGTTAGTCTGGAAGAAACTTGTGAAAATCCAGCTCACCGCCCATCTCAATAAGTCATTAAATACCTCTATTCTGAGCACCGTAAAAATACAAAATAAATGTAAGACATATTTTTTTTCTAGCAGGAAGGATAAAACAATTGCCCAAAAAGAGCCTTATAAAAGGCAGAAGATGCTGGGTGCAACAAAAGAATAGAGGTTTGCAGAGAGGAAGGATGGAATCTCAATAAAAAGCTGAGGTAAGGAAAGAAATGGTATAATTTGAGAGAAGGTAACTCCAGACAGAAGTAGTAGAATGCATAAAGGTTGGGAGTTGGAAAGGGAAAGGCAGTCTCAGGAAACAATGAGTTTGACTAGTGTAGAGTAGGAATTGGAGTCATGGGGGAGAAAACCACCTGGAATGTAAAACCGTGAAGTCAGGGAAAGGCATCTGGGCTAAATTCAGGAGGCAATGATAGATTGAACAAGATAAACCTAACCAAAATGAGCATGTTGGAGCAATCAGAACCTAAAAAGCCAGAGGGGAGATCATTGCAATGTCTGATTGTCAGGCAAGATCTTATTAGGAGATTTCAGATTAATATCCTATATTAGAGCGGAGCTCTCATTTCGCAGCTGTTAGTTTACTATCATGATATATTGATAACCCTTATTAACTGTGGATATGTTACAAGTATTTTGTCACTATGAATGATGTAAAGTTCCTTTAGAATGAAGACGTAATCTATTTCACCATTTTATTTCTGGAGCTTATAATAACTTTCCCCTTTGCTATAAATTAGAAAGAATATACAGTTATCCCTGCAGTAAAGTTATGTTTGCTTTCTTACATTCCAATATGCAGAGTTAGAGTGGAGCAGTTGCCATACAAAGGAAGAGGCATATAAGGAAGGCCTTCTGATGATAGAATTGACAGACTTGGCCACTGAGGTGAAGGAAAAAAAGTCAAATATGACTCAGACTAGATGAACAGTAGGGTCACCAGCAGAAGCCAGAAAATTAGGCAGGCTCAGATTGTTTGGGGGAGAGGACGATGAGGTTGTTGTGGCCAAGGCCAAACTGAGGTTTAGGACCATACTGATGGAGATGTTAAATACAGGACTTGAATCAGGAAAGAGTCGCATGCTAGACGGAGAAGTTGGGAATTATCCAAAAATGAAGCTCAAATAATTTTACATTGTGGAAATTAAATATTCCGAGTCATCTTGGGAAGTGGGAAAGAGGAAGTGAAGTTTTAATAGGCCTGTAGCAATTTATAGAACTAAAATTAAAATGGCATATATATATCTGTGAGTTGTCTAGGAAAAACACATTGGTGATCAGCAATGAGAAAAATTCTTCTGGGACTCTGCCCAGGAGCACAAATCCTTCTTTCTTGTTGCTTTAGGCTCTAAACCTCTTTCCTAATTTTGGGGCAGCTCCCAGTTTCTGCCTAGTTTCTCTCTCAGCGTTGGCTTCAAAACCTGGCTCAGTTTTCCAAATTTTCCCCTTCACAGAGTTTCACAAAGAAGCTTACATTCTTCTTTTTTTGTTCATAGTTTAAGTTTTCCTCTTGCAGGCACAGAAATAGATAAGTAAGATACAGTGAGTAAGTTGTAGTCTTAACATGAAATCTTTAAAATGCTGATTTTCATTATCCCTGGTCTTCATGCAAATATCAGGCCATATATAATAATACTGGAGCTGGCTCATACTGGTTCACAAGAACTGACTGTTTAATTTTCATAAATTTTACAAGCCACTGGTTAAACATAGTTTTAGTCAAAATTATATAAACTTAATACCAAGCAAGTTCTCAGAAATAAAGGTAATACTCAAAGCATCACTTCCTAATTACTTTACTGTTACCCATGTGCTTGAAGTTATTTGTGTCTATTGCATCTGTATGGCAGAAATACTATACAATGGTGTGTTACTTTGCAGGGCATCCCAATTCTGTGTGTAATGATGCCATATTGGTGGCTTAAAATTGGCCATCATAAGAGGATTTACTACAAATCAGAGAATTTTCATTTTTTCTTGAAGAGCCAGTTGTTAAACATCTACCAGTGTACCACTGCTGTCAGGCATGTGTAATGTCATGGAAAAGGCCAAATATCATGGATTGAATCATTAAGTTGGAGTCTCAATTCTGTTCCTTGCTGACAGAGCAACCAACCTTCAGCAGGTCACTTAATGTCTCATGAGTCCCTGCAAAAGAGCATACTGATACCTTTCTCCAAGGGTGTTGTATGTTGAGACTACTCACATAGTCCCATGGGAATCCAATCTTAATCTTTTGAGAATTAGCCTGCCTAAGCATGAGACAGTTGACCAGGCTGTACCTAATGCAGCCCAAATACAGTTGAGTTGTAACTACTATGAGATAAAATAGGATGTTTGCTCCTTCTAGAGTCAACACGTAACCTTCTCCATGGTAGTATATGGGAACAATCAGGAATGTTGTCATACCCCTTGTTACAAGGGGGATGATGGCCTAGATCAGACCAGTAATGTTAAGGTAAAATCAATATTCTCTCATTTCTCTCCTCACCTCAAGAGAGAGCTTCCCTAACATCTTTCATGAAAACGTTACAATATTAAAATACTTTAAAACACAATGTCATTAATATGCATGCTTTCTAATGAGAGAAAAAGTGTGTGTGTGTGTGTGTGGTGTGTGTGTGTATGTACATGTGTGTTTTCCAAATACTACTATGGAATACATAAGACATATATTTTTATACTTCTTGTTAGTAGAGTTAAAAGCTAAGAGAAATCTTGAGGATGAAATTTTAAAAAAAAAGCAAATATATATTGAAAGAGTATAGAAAATGATTTGCATCTTACATGATGACATTTTGTCAAATCATCTGTAAAATGTATTTTGATTGGTTTCAGACCCCATGTTTTGAGCCTGAAAAGTACATTCCAGTGATTTGTGTCAGCTTGTATGATTGGATGGTTGGCCTAGTTAATTTCACCACCTGTCTCAGTCATCAGTTTTTATTAGCTCCCATTTGAAGAGGAAAACAATCTCTAGAATTCTATCTTCCTTTTGAATACCAAAACATGTTATGTTTTTATTTAGATACTAACATATATTTCTGTTTCCTGAAGATTCTTGTTATAAACTCAGATTCTCCATGGTTTGTCTGTTCCTATAATCTATTAGTATTTGTGTGATAAAAATAACTTTTTCTTTTTAAAAACAAAACAAACATGAAAGTTGAATGCATCCTATAACTTCCAAACACTCAAGAAACATTTAAGAATGTAGCTCTTGGGTTAGCATATTGCTAATTTTAGGTTGCTAAAATTTTATATATTACCCCATTTAATGCCCAAATCTGGTGTTACAGGATAGAGTCTAATAAGTGGGTAAGAGTTGAAGCGAATTACATGATTGAGTCCATTTCAATGCCATAAAGGGATTGGAAACTAAAGGAAAACTAATTACAAACTATGTTAAAGTATAATTCCAGATGATAGAAGGGCTAGAGTCCTAGGACAAGCTGTCATCACCCAAAGTAAAGGTAAGGGATCCTGAAAACAAACATATCTACATGAGATTCCAGAAAGAGTTTCAAATACACATATACAGAAATGAATGCAGAGACTGCAAAATCATTTCATTAGATACAGTACCAGTAACCACAGCTATGGAATGTATCTTAGAGTCATGAGACCAGAAAAATGGCCTACAATTAAAATTATAAGCTGGCATTAATTTTATCACACACCTCAACCAGATGATCTAGGGTACTAATTACATGCTTCTTCGATTCTTCTTTGGGAGATCAACATGCATATAAGTACATGAGTTTATGTGTCAATATGTAGATCTTTAAAATCAGCCTTCTCTCAGTCTCTTTGTGACATCTATGTATTCATATTTTCAGGAGACACTTTAGTGAGTGTCTTGTATATGTGAAGTATAGGAGATAAAGCAATGAAAAAGAATAGGATTTCTCTCACAAGGAGTTGCATTTACTCTGGGAGAAAAGATACTGAAACTAGTAACTGTGATGTAAGGTAAAAATAGAGTTAAAGTCCTTTAAGACTATCTATCTACCTTCAAATTCTAACAAAAAAGTTGAAAACATTTTTTTACCAACAGAATGATTTTCTTAAAGATCTCTGAACTAAGCTTTAGTATTAAAGTTGCTTTTCAAACTGTCTTTGAGGCTTTCAAAAACTAAAAATTCTATGAATCACAGGAGTGGAAGGAAGTAAGGAGAAAGGCATCTGGGTAGACAGATGGGACCTGAGGGTAGAAAGACTAGGCTGTGGGGGTCTTTGGAGCCAACCCTTCTCCCTACCGTGCCCTCATTTCCCTCTTCAAGCAGCAGATCGACTGGTTTCAGGCTTTGTTCCAGCAAAAGTGAAGTTAGTGAGTTTTTGACAGAGCTATGCATGTTCATCAACAGAGGTCAGCGCCATCCAAGTTCAGACCAATTTGGAGCTTCTGGTTTGTTCATAATTCGGATTAAATCAATCATCAAATACAGATTTACTTCACATAGAGACTGTCAGTTAATCAGTTAATAATCTTTGTAAAGGTTCTTCAAAGTTATCCCACTTTTTAGATAACTCTGTTTTGTTTTTTGCTTTCATATAACTGCTTTTTCACCCCAAAGCCCACCAAGAAAATACACTAAAGAAATAATATATCAACATTACCATTTTAGAAAAAGATACATTCCACAATTTACTCAAAACAATTGTTTCCTAGTCATAAAAATCAATATGGAACTTATTGGAATAAATCCAATGCTTTGCTTTACATATATACACCAGTAAGATAACTTGTTTAAGACTTTCCTTCAATCTGTTGGGTGTACAGCTATTTCCACATGTTTCAAACTCCTTTATAAATTAGCCTTTATTTTGACCTTTAGTTGTTTTTCTATGCTTTAATATTTTTAAGGATGGTTTGAGTGCAAGATAACCACGACCTCTCAAAAAGTTTGAAAAATTAGTGGAGAAAACCAGGCAGAAAGAAAAACACACTTAAATAAAGAAAGATAAAGAAAGAAAGACTTCCTTTGTCTTAGTCTATTTTGTGTTGCTATAAAGGAATACCTGGGACTGAATAATTTACAAAGAAAAATGGTTTATTTGGCTCATGATTCTGATGTCGGTAAAGCTTTAAGATTGAGTATCTGCATCTGATGAGGGCCTCAAGTTGCTTCCACTCATGGGGAACTCCAAGGGGGTGCCAGTTTGTGCAGAGATCACATGCCAGGAAAGGAAGCAAGAGAGTGAGGTGGGAGGGCCAGGCTCTTTTTAACAACCAGCTCTTGTGGGAATTAATAAAGTGATAACTCACCCTCAAGAGAAGACATTCATCTATTCATGAGAGATCTGCCCCCACAACCCAAATACCTCCCATTAGGCCCTGCATCCAATGTTAGGGATCAAATTTTAACACAAGGTTTGGAGGGACAAACATTCAAAAGCATAACAACCTCATATCTCTTCTTCACTGCCCACCTCCCCAGCTCACTCTCAAGATTTCTCTTCTTCCTTAGCCAAGTGTAATTTTTATTATATTTGATGTCAAACAGTATTTGTTTACTTTCAAATTGTTTGTTACTTATAAGAGCTTATTTTCATTGTTCAGTTGAAATATTCTTCTATCTGCAAAATATTCATTGCTTCCTCCAATTGGGATGAGATGCAGCATAATTTTTCACATTAATATTAGTGAAAATGTTTTCTCATTTAAAGACTTTTTACTTTGAAACCAGGTTTAGGGGTATAATTTAAAGTCAGTAAGAGAAAGTTAAGTGTATTTACTGAGGAACTACTATGTTTTGGAAGTCATGGTATTCGCCGAGGGAAAGATTGTGGAAAAGAATGGTGTGGTACGTACCTTCTGGTGTTTACAGTCAAGCTGGGAAGATGGTTGAAATCATTTTCTGTTTTCTAGAGATATGGCTCTACCTGCCCTGAGTTAACTAAGATCTGTATTCTCTGAAGATGTTTTCTCATTAAATTAGTGAATTCATGAAGCCAAATTCAGGGTAAAGTTATCCCAAGATTCTGAACTCTTAAAGCTATTAGAATCTGCCCCTGCCTGGGGTATTCTAATAGGTATTTATCTTAGAAACCTCAGTTAATGAGCTTCTAAGATTGCCTAAAGGCATAGTTGCCCCTTAAGAAAATAATGTTCAATGTTCAACAGTCATAATATTTATAATTTACTCATCACCTTTTGTGGAGCCATGACCCCAAAATCCTTGCTTTGAAGCTCCTGTTTGAAGTTTAAAGCCTGAAATGTCGGACATTTGCAGTCCTGATACTGGCTGCCCAGAGGCTTTCCAGAACAATCCATATCATGTTCTGGCATCTCAGACTCACAGGCAGAAGGGCACAGTAAGAAGGGAAAAGAGTTACATGCACACTCTTGTTGGGAGAGACATAGAAATGAAGGCCAACACTTAGTCAGCTCAAGCATGAAGGGAAAAATATGCCCCATTGCCTACAATGCTCTGGAGAATTTCTGGGAATCTATCAAACACAGGGAAGGGATGAAATGAGATGCACATCTCAAACTAGGACTCTGGTCCACTATTGTTCTCAACAAGCAATAATGTATTATCCAAGCTGCCTTCCTGGGTAATTTGAGGCAAAGATGGGAAGTTTCTAAATCATAGCTCTTACACAGATTTGTAGGTGTCTCTGACTGGTACAGTCAATTAATGTACTTCTAGTTGCCTTTCTGTTAATCCTCAGGTTTAAGAAAAAAAGCATGACTATTGTATGCCTATATGGATGAAAAGACATTCAATAAGAATGCCAAAGTTACCTTGTGCTATAGAGAAGGGATGCTCGACAAGATCAGGGAAAGGCTGTTGGATTCAAAGTAACCCCTTGGTAATCATGTTTATCTTTGTACAGAGATGAAAAATAATGAATTAAATGGCCGTTTAAGTGGAAGGATAATACAACTAGACCAATCAACTGCTAATAAATAGACTGAAATAATCCTGAAGAAGGTCTTGTATAATAGTGTTTTTTCCTCTCATGGTCAAATTTTTTGTCCATGCCAGGGATCACAATCTTTTCATGTAAAGGATCAGATATTTTAGGCTTTGTGGACCAGTCTCTGTCACAGTTAGCCATTCAACTCTGCCAATGTGCATGAAAGTAGTCATATTTAGTACATAAATTAATGGACATGGCTGTGTTCCAATAAACTTCATTTACAAAAGCAGATGGCTGCTGGATTTGCCTCTGGGCTGTAGTTTGCTGACCCTGAGTCTACAGTATTAATCAAATTTACAACCCAGTAATATACATGTGTTGGAAGGAAGAGAATCTTCACAGAAGAGAGAAAGGAAAGTTACTCCAAGGGAATATTGATGTGTAGGTAAACAAGAAGGCATTTTGGGGAGCCAAAAGAATGAGGAAAATAATTTAGCTTACCTTTAAGTCCTTGAAGGGACTTAGAGATCTTCATTTATTTTTAAATTTTTTTTATTTCCCTAGGTATCTGGGGAACAGGTGGTGTTTGGTTATAGGAATAAGTTCTTTAGTGTTGATCTGTGAGATTTTGGTGCACCCATCACCCGAACGGTATACACTGCACCCAATTTGTAGTCTCTTATCCCTCACCCCACTCTCATCCTTTCTCCCAGTCCCCAAAGTCCATTATATCATTATTATGTCTTTGCATCCTCATAGCTTAGCTCCCAGTTATGAGTGAGAACATATGATGTTTGGTTTCCATCCCTGAGTTACCTCACTTAGAATAATAGTCTCCAGTTCCATCCAGGTTGCTGCAAATGCCATTAATTTGTTCCTTTTTATGTCTGAATGGTAGTCCACTGTATATACATATACACACACACACACACACACACACACACACACACCACAATTTCTGTGGAGATTCCTTAAAGAACTAAAAATAGAATTACCATTAGATCCAGTAATCCCACTTCTGAGTATCTATCTACCCAGAGGAAAGGAAGTCATTATATGAAAAAGATACTGGTACATACATATTTATAGCAGCACAATATCACAATGCAAACAGCAGGCACAGACTAGCCAACTGTTCCAGAAAGTGGACAAGAAATACTTGGAACAAAGCCAAGTCACCCCACTTCAGCCCACAATGGGGTGTAAAATACAGATATTCTGGTTTAGTTCTTTTTCCAATAATCAAGGTATTTTTCTGCATACATTTTCTTTACTCAACCTCAGACTCACATTGTACAACCCTCAGGATCACATTGCTAAATGTTAAGTTGACAAGAAATTTTGATGGTGATAAACTTTTTTTTCTGTGAGCAGATGCCGAATATCACATTTTTCTAAACCCAGATACTTGGAAAAAGATAAAATAGTATCCAAAGGTCTTTGACAGTGACATTATCCACAAGACCATAAAATGAGAGGTCTGAGCACTAAAGTTTATTGCTCAACCCTTCAGGTTTACTGGCTGTAAAGATTTGCTCTACTACAGGGAGACGGAAAGTAATGAGCAAATATTTTTCTCTTCTTCTAGCTATTGGAAGTAGGGAGTAAGAATAGTGAATATAATTTCAGTTCACAGTTGGCAATAAGGATCTAGAAGTTGGAGTCAGTTAGATCTAATTTAGCAGACTGAAATTTCCAGGATAAAAGTTAAATCGCATGTGAAAAAGTGATAGAAAATTTTTACACCAAAATACAGTCTGAGGACACACACTAGTTGCTCCACATCTAAAGACAGTCTTACCTAAATAATAAAGTTTCTGTTTGCTTAGAAAATGAGTGTGCCAACTGCTACTGAAAAATAATAAATATATGTTTTCATACTTCTTCTGGATCCATCCACTCTAAGCAACTACACACAATTCAGCATCCTCTAGACGTTTTTTATTATACATTGTACTGTGTAGATTTCATTAATGACCTCATTTTTCCACTACCCTCCTTCTATATACATGCCTGTTGCCCAGGTGACTTTGAAGTTCTCTCTAAAGAAACAGAGTCTATTTTCTACCTATTGGATCCAGGCTCAGCCATGTGGCTAGTTTGGGTGAAAAGAATCAGGTAGATGTGACAATGTATAAGCTCCAAGCCTAGATTTTAAGAGACATTGAGTTTGTCTGCTTCCTCTCTTTGCTTTTGCTATCACAATGCAAACAGCAGGCACAGACTAGCCAACTGTTCCAGAAAGTGGACAAGAAATACTTGGAACAAAGCCAAGTCACCCCACTTCAGCCCAACCTACATAAAGTCACCCATAGTCAATCCACAGATGCATGGTAGAGTCAGCTGAGATCAGAACAATCACCAAACACAGCATAGCTTGGATTCAACTAAATACAGTAGACATATGAAATATAACTATTATTGCACGCCTCCAAGTTTTGTAGTCATTTGTTACACAGCAAATTGTCATCAATAGATATGCAGATGGAGACTCAATAAATAGATTACAGATATTATAATTGCTACACATATCACAACAATGTTTTCCAAGTAGTATGGCATAACAGTAAACAGCCTAGATACATTGATTTGAATTCTATCTCAGATACTTACTAGCTGTGTCCTCTGGTGTGGCAAACACCCTAAGTAACCACCAATTAGTTACGCCCTTGTGTAATCCCCTTACCTTGAGTGTAAATCGATCCTGTGATCTGCTTCTAACCAATGAAATGTGGCAAACTTGATGGAATGTCACTCTCTTCATTAGATTATATTATATAAGACTTAATCTTCACAAAGCTGAAGAGATTCTCTTGCTAGCTTTGGAGAAATAAGCTGCCATGCTGTGGGAGGACCACATGACAAGGTACTGCAGGTGGCCTCTATAAGTTGAGAGCAGACTCCAAGTAACAGCCAGCAAGTAAAACATGAACTTCAGTCCTACAACTGCAAAATGATGAATTTGGCAAGCAACACTAGTGAGCTGGGAGGAGAATCTTTCCTTAGTTGAGCCTCTAGATGAGAATGCAGCAGGCCAACACCTTAACAGCAGCCTTTACAGACTGTGAGCAGAGAACCTAGTTTGGTATACCAGATCTCCTGCCCCACCGAAGCTATAATATAGAAATGTGTTGTATTTAACTGCTAAGTTTGTAGTAATTTGTTAAGCAGCAACAGAAAACTAGTATATTAGGAAACTGATTTATTATCTCTTCATATGTTAAAAAAAAGAGAAAAATCCACATAAGCTTGCTGTGAGAATTAGATAGATTTATATGAATAAAACACTTAAAACACAGCCTATATCATAGTAATCACTAAATATATGTCAGCTATTATAAATACTGTTATTATTTTTATCAATCCAAAGTAATTAAAATGACTCAGTAGTTGGTCTGACAGCACATTTATTCTTTCAGTCATCAAATAACAAAGCTTTGGGGCCATAATTTTGCACTTGAATGCTACCAGTTAATTACTCACTTAATTAACCTTTCCTCCAAACATGAAAGAATTCATAGACTCCCACACAATGATAGTCGGAGACTTTAACACCCCCACTGTCAATATTAGACAGATCAACAAGAAAGAAAATTAGCAAGGATAACTTGAACTCAGCTCTGGACCAAGCGGACCTCATAGGCATCTACAGAACTCTTCACTCCAAATCAATAAAATATACATTATTCTCAGTACTACATCAAACTTGTTCTAAAATTGACCACATAGTTGGAAGTAAAACACTCCTCTAGCAAATGCAAAAGAACGGAAATCATAACAGTCTCTCAGGCCACAGTTTAATCAAATTAGAACTCAGGGTTAAGAAACTCACTCAAAACTGCACAACTACGTGGAAACTGAACAACCTGTTCCTGCATGACTAATGGGTAAATCATGAAATTAAGGCAGAAATAAATAAGTTCTTTGAAACCAGTAAGAACAAAGACACAAAGAACCAGAATCTCTGGGATACAGCTAAACCAGTGTTTAGAGGGAAATTTATGGCACTAAATGCCCACAGGAGAAAGTGGGAGAGATCTAAAATCAACACCCTAACATCACAATCAAAAGAACTAGAGAAGCAAGTGCAACCTAATTCAAAAATTAGCAAAGACAAGAAATAACTAAGATCAGAGCAGAACTGAAGGAGATAGACACACGAAAAACCCTTTAAAAAAAATCAATGAATCCAGGAGCTGGTTTTTGGAAAAGATTAACAAAATAGATAGACCACTAGCCAGATTAATAAGGAAGAAAAGAGAGAAGAATCAAATAGACACAAAAAAAAAAAATGATCAAAGGCGATGTCACCACTGATCCCACAAAAATATAAACTACCATCAGAGAATACTATAAATACATCCATGCAAATAAACTAGAAAATCTAGAAGAAATTAATACATTTCTGGAGACATACACCCTCCCAAGACTAAACCAGGAAGAAGTCGAATCCCTCAATACACCAATAACGAGGTCTGAAATTGAGGCAGCAATTAATAGCCTACCAACCAATAAAAAGCCCAGGACCAGGTGGATTCACAGTCATTCTACCAGAGGTACAAAGAGGAACTGGTACCATTCCTTCTGAAACTATTTCAAACAATAGAAATAGAGGAGCTCCTCCCTAACTCATTTTATGAGGCCAGCATCATCCTGATACCAAAACCTGGCAGAGACATAACAACAACAAAAAAGAAAATTTCAGGCCAATATACCTGATGAACATCAATGCAAATCCTCAATAAAATACTGGCAAACCAAATCCAGCAGCACATTACAAAGCTTATCCACCATGATCAAGTTGGCTTCATCCCAGGGATGCAAGGCTGGTTCAACATATGCAAATCAATAAACACAATCTATCACATAAACAGAACCAATGAAAAAACTGCATGATATCTCCAATAGATGCAGAAAAGGCCTTCAACAAAATTCAACACCCCTTCATGCTAAAAACTCTTAATAAACTAGGTATTAATGGAATGTATCTCAAAATAATAAAGGCTATTTATGACAAACCCACAGCCAATAACACACTGAATGGGCAAAGCTAGAAGCATTCCCTTTGAAAACCAGCACAAAACAAGGATGCCCTCTCACCGCTCCTATTCAACATAGTATTGGAAGTTCTGGCCAGGGCAATCAGGCAAGAGAAAGAAATAAAATATATTCAAATAGGAAGAGAGGAAGTCAAATTGTCTCTGTTTGCAGATGACATGATTGTATATTTAGAAAACCCCATCATCTCAGCCCAAAATCTCCTTAAGCTTATAAGCAACTTCAGCAGTCTCTAGGATACAAAATCAATATGCAAAAATCACAAGCATTCCTATACACTAATAATAGTCAAAAGAGAGTCAAATCATGAGCGAACTCCCCATTCATGATTGCTACAAAGAGAATAAAATACCTAGGAATAGAACTTGCAAGAGATACAAAGGACCTCTCCAAGGAAATAAGAGAGGACATAAACAAATGGAAAAACATTCCATGCTCATAAATAGAATCAATATCATGAAAATGACCATACTGCCCAAAGTAATTTATAGATTCAATGCTATTCCCATCAAGCTATCATAATATCTATTATTAAGGGTGTAGCTAGTGATGGGTCTGTGAGTCAGCCACATCCCTAGAAATCTTCATTGAACTTAATATTGAGAGTTACATGTGCCTCATGCAAGAGCTATGGCAGAACTCCAAACGGTAAAAGAATAAATGCTCCTTGAAGAGGTCCTTCACGTCCCTTGTTAGTTGTATTCCTAGATATTTTATTCTCTTTGTAGCAATTGTGAATGAGAGTTTGCTCATGATTTGGCTGTTTGTCTGTTATTGGTGTATAGGAATGCTTGTGATTTTTGCACATTGATTTTGTATCTTGAGACTTTGCTTAAGTTGCTTATCATCTTAAGGAGATTTTGGACTAAGATAATGGGGTCTTCTAAATATACAATCATGTCATTTGCAAATAGAGACAATTTGACTTCCTCTTTCCTAACTGAATACCCTTTATTTCTTTTTCTTGCCTGATTGCTCTGGCCAGAACTTCCAATACTATATTGAATGGGAGTGGTGAGAGAGGGCACCCTTGTCTAGTGCCAGTTTTCAAAGGGAATGCTTCCAGTTTTTGCCCATTCAGTATGATACTGGCTGTGGGTTTGTCATAAATAGTCTTTATCATTTTGAGATACATTCCATCAGTATCTAGTTAATTGAGAGTTTTTAGCATAAAGGGCTATCGAATTTTGTTGAAGGTGTTCTCTGCATCTATTGAGATAATCATGTGGTTTTTTCTTTGGTTTTGTTTATGTGTTGGATTACATTTATAGATTTGTGTATGTTGAACCAGCCTTGCATCCACGAGATGAAGCCTACTTGATCATGACTTGATAAACTTTTTGATGTGCTGTTGGATTCAGTTTGCCAGTATTTTATTGAAGATTTTCACATCAATGTTCATTCTGGATATTGGCCTGAAATTTTCTTTTTAAGTTGTATCTCTGCCAGGTTTTGGTATCAGGATAATGTTGGTCTCCTAAAAATGAGTTAAGGAGGATTCCCCTCTTTTGTATTGTTTGGAATACTTCCAGAAGGAATGGTACCAGCTCCTCTTTGTATACATCTGGTAGAATTCGGCTGTGAACCCGTCTGGTCCTGGACTTTTTTTGGTTGGTAGGCTATTAATTGCTGCCTCAATTTTCAGACATTGTTATTGGTGTATTCAGGGATCAACTTCTTCCTGGTTTAGTCTTGGAAGGCTGTAAGTGTCTAGGAATTTATCCATTTCTTCTCAATTAACTTGGTTTATGTGGATAGAGGTGTTCATAGTAACCTCTGATGGTAGTTTGTATTTCCATGGAATTGGTGGTGATATCCCCTTTATCATTTTTTTTATTGCATCTATTCGATTCTTTTCTCTTTTCTTTTTTATTAGTCTGGTTAGCGGTCTATCATTTTGTTGATCTTTTCAAAAAACCAGCTCTTGGATTCACTGATTTTTTTGAAGAGTTTTTGATAGGGGGATGGATGTAGCAAACCATCATGGCATGTGTATACCTATGTAACAATTCTGCACAATCTGCACATGTACCCCATAGTTTAAAGTATAATAAAAAGAAAAATAATAAATGCTAGTAGAACCATATTCTAAAGTAAAGTATAGGCTATCTCCCTAACAATAAACCAAAAAATGGTTCTTTGTGTTACAAACAATACAATTACACTCTTTTAGTTATTTTTAAATATGCAGTTAAATTATTATTCACTATAGTCACCTTGTGTTGTGCTATCAAATAGTAGGTCTTATTTATTCTATTTTTTTTGTACGTATCAACCATCCCTACTCCCCCTTCCACTATCCTTCCTAGCCTCCAGTAGCCATTCTTCTACTCTCTATCTCCATGAGTTCAATTGTTTTGATTTTTTTATGCTCCCACAAATAAGTGAGAACATTTAAAGTTTGTCTTTCTGTGCCTGACTTATTTCACTTAACATAATGACCTCGTTTGTTGCAAATGACATCTCATTCTTTGTGCGGCTGAATAGTAGTCCACTATGTATATGTACCACATTTTCTTTACCCATTCATCTGTTGATGGACACTTAGGTTGTTTTCAAATCTTGGCTATTATGAATAGTGCTGCAGCAAACATGGGATTGCAGATATTTCTTTGATATACTGATTTCCTTTCTTTTGGGTAAATACCTAGCAGTAGGATTGCTGTACCATATGGTAGTTCTATTTGAGGAATCTCCAAACTGTCCTCCATAGTGTTTTTACTAATTTACATTCCCACCAAGAGCATTTGAGGGTTCCCTTTTCACCACATTCTCTCCAGCATTTGTTATTGCCTGTCTTTTAGATAAAAGCTGTTTTAACAAGGTGAGATGATATTTCACTGTAGTTTTGCATTTGCATTTCTCTAGTGATCAATGATTTTGAGCACCTTTTCATATGCCTGTTTGCCATGGTATGTTTGAGAAATTTATATTCCAATCTCTTGCTGAACTGCGAGATTTAAACCCAAACTGACTTTCTAAACCATGTATTCCACTGAGAGCTGGAGGGCTGGTCATCTGGTTCTCTTTTTCAGTTTCTTCTTTAAGTATCCAAGCCATCCGGAAAAAAGGGGATCCAAGATGGCCAAATGGGAACAGCTCTGGAGTGCAGTTCCCAGAGAGAACAACGCAGAGGGTGAGTGATCACCGCATTTCCAAACGAGTTTTTACTGCCCAAAGACCAGGAGATTCCAGGGCTAAAAACGCCATGAGTTTCCAGCCTGGCCATTTCAGCCAGCACTGTGGGTCTCCACACAAAAACTCACACAATTCTGGGTGGTCATTTCAACTGGTGCCTGGAATGCCTGGGATACAGAGCCACCCATTCAACTGAAAAAAAGGCGGCTGAAACAGGGAGCCAGGTGATCTGGCTCGGTGGGTCCCACTCCCACAAGGCCCAGAAATCTGAAATACTCTGGATTGAGAGTTTCGCAGCAAGTACAGCTGGACCAGGGACGGTCAAGCTCGGTCGGGGGAAGGGCATCAGCCATTACCGAGGCAGTCCACCACTACCGAGGCAGTCCGCCATTACTGAGGCAGTCCTCCAATACCAAGGCAGTCCGCCATTACCGAGGCAGACCGTCATTACTGAGGCAGACTGCCATTACTGTACATCTGTAAACAAAACTTCAATGAAGTTCACACAGCAGATCAGCAACGCCTCTGCTGGCAGACTATGCCTAGACTACCTCCTTGCTTGGCAGGGCATCTCTGAAAAAAGGCAGCAGCATGACAGGAACTGATAAATAAAGTCCCACCTGCCCAGGACAGAGCACCTGGGAAAAAAGGCAATTATGAGTTCCACTGCAGCAGACATAAACATACCTGCCCAGCAGCTGTGAATGGAACAATGGAGCTCCCAGCTCAGCACTTGAGCGCCTATAAGGGACACACTGTCTCCTCAAGCAGCTCCCCTGACCCTCTTATATCCAAAGAGACACATCATAAAGGAGAGCTCAGGCTGACATCTGGCAGATACTCTTCTGGGACGAAGATAACAGAAATTGGCAGCAACCCTTACTGTTCTGCAGCCACTGCAGGTGATCCTCAGGCAAGCAGTGTCTGGAGTGGACATCCACGAGTCCTACAGGAGAGGGGCCTGACTGTTAGAAGGAAACCTTAAAAACAGAAAGAAATAACTTCAACATCAACAAAAAAGGACATCGAATCAGAGACCCATCCAAAAGTTACCAACTACAAAGACCACAGGTAAATAAATTCATGAACATAGGAAGAAACCAGTGCAAAAAGGATGAAAACACCAAAAACCAGAATGCCTCTCCTCCTCCAAGGGATCACAACTACTCACCAGCAAGGGAACAAAGCTGGATGGAGAATGAGTCTGATGAATTGACAGAAACAGGCTTCAGAAGGTGGGTAATAACTTCTCTCAGCTAAAAGAACATGTTCTAATCCAATGCAAAGAAATTAAGAACCTTGAAAAAGGTTACATGAAATGCTAACAAGAATAAACAGCGTAGACAGAAAATAAATGACTTAATGGAGCTGAAAAACACAGCATGAAAACTCCAAAAGCATACACAAGCTTCAACAGCTGAATCTACCAAGCAGAAGAAAGGATATCAGAGATTGAAGATAAACTCAATGAAATAAAACGAGAAGGCAAGATTAGAGAAAAAGAGTGAAAAGAAATGAACAAAGCATCCAAGAAATATGGCATTATGGGAAAAGACCTAATCTACATTTGATAGTTGTACCTGAATGTGACAGAGAGGATGAATCCAAGCTGGAAAACACGCTTCAGAATATTATTCAGGAGAACTTCCCCAACCTAGCAAGGCAGGCCAACATTCAAGTCCAGGAAATACAGAGAACACCACAAAGATATTCCTCAAGAGAGCAACCCCAAGGCACATAATCGTCAGATTCACCAGGGTTAGAATGAAGGAAAAAATACGAAGGGCAGCCAGAGAGAAAGGTAGGGTTACCCACAAAGGGAAGCACACCAGACTCACAGTGGATCTCTCAGCAGAGACCCTACAAACCAGAAGAGAGTGAGGGCCAATATTCAACATCCTTAAAGAAACAAACTGTCAACCTAGAATTTCATATACAGACAAACTAAGCTTCATAAGCGAAGCAGAAATAAAATCCTTTATGAACAAGCAATTGCTCAGAGATGTGGTCGCCACAAGGCCTGCCTTACAAGAGCTCCTGAAAGAAGCACTAAACATGGAAAGGAACAACAAGCACCAGCCACTCAAAAACGTACCAAATGGTAAAGACCATTGACACAATGAAGAAACTGCATCAACTAATGGGCAAAACAACCAGCTAGCATCAAAATGGCAAGATCAAATTCACACGTAACAATACTAACCTTAAATGTAAATGGGCTAAATGCCCCAATCAAAAGACACAGACTGGCATATTGGATAAAAAGTCAAAACCCATCAGTGTGCTGTATTCAGGAAACCCATCTCATGTGCAAGGACACACATAGGCTCAAAATAAACGTATACAGGAAGATTTACCAAGCAAATGGAGAGCAAAAAACAGCAGGAGTTACAATCCTAATCTCTAATAAAATAGAATTTAGACCAACAAAGATCAAAAGAGACAAAGAAGGGCATTACATAATGGTAAAAGAATCAATGCAACAAGAAGAGCTAATGATCCTAAATATATATGCACCCAATACAGGAGCACCCAGATACATAAAGCAAGTTCTTAATGACCTACAAAGAGACTTAGACTCCCACACAATAATAGTGGGAAACCTTAACACTCCACTGTCAATACTAGACAGATCAACAAGACAGAAAATTAACAAGGATATCCAGGACTTGAACTCAGACTTGGACCAAGCAGACCTAATAGACATCTACAGAAATCTCCACCCCAAATCCACAGAATATACATTCTTCTCAGCACCACATCACACCTACTCTAAAAGTGACCACATAATTGGAAGTAAATTACTCCTCAGCAAATGCAAAAGAAGGGAAATCATAACAAACAGTCTCTCAGACCACAGTGCAATCAAATTAGAACTCAGGATTAAGAAACTAACTCGACCACACAACTTCATGGAAACTGAACAATTGCCTCTTGAATGTTGGCTGGATTAACAATGAAATGAAGGCAGAAATAAAGATGTTCTTCAAAACCACCAGAATGAAGACACAGCACACCAGAATCTCTGGGACACATTTAAAGCAGTGTCTAGAGGGAAATTCATAGCAATAAATGCCCACGTGAGAAGCAAGAAAAGATCTAAAATTGACACCCTATCATCAAAACTGAAAGAGCTAGAGGAGCAAGATCAAAAAAACTCAAAACCTAGCAGAAGACAAGAAATAACTAAGATCAGAGCAGAACTGAAGGATATAGAGACACAAAAAACACTTTAAAAAATCAACAAATCCAGGAGCTGGTTTTTTGAAAAGATCAACAAAATAGACAGACTGCTAGCCAGATTAATAAAAATCTGGTTCCACAGAAATACAAACTACCATCAGAGATTACTACAAACAGCTCTGTGCACACAAACCAGTAAATCTGGAAGAAATGGATAAATTCCTGGACACTTGCACCCTCCCCAAGCCTAAACCGGGAAGAAGTTGAAACTCTGAATAGACCAATAACAGGGGCTGTAGTTGAGGCAGCAATTAATAGCCTACCAACCAAAAAAAGCCCAGGTCCAGATGGGTTCACAGCTGAATTCTATCAGATGTACAAAGAGGAGCTGGTATCATTCCTTCTGAAACTGTTCAAAGCAATCCAAAAAGAGGGAATCCTTCCCAGATCATTTTATGAGACCAACTTCATCCTGATACCAAAACCCGGCAGAGGCTCAACAAAAAAAGAAAACTTCAGGCCAATATCTATGATGAATATAGATGCAAATATCTTCAATAAAATACTGGCAAATCAATTCCAATAACAAATGAAAAAGTTTATCCATCACAATCAAGTAGACTTCATCACGGGGATGCAAGCCTGGTTTAACATATGCAAGTCCATAAACGTAATCCACCACGTAAACAGAACCAAAGACAAAAAACACATGATTATCTCAAAAGATTCAGATAAGGCCTTTGAAAAAATTCAACAGCCCTTTTTGCTAAAAACTCAATAAACTAGGTATCAACAGAACGTATCTCAAAATAATAAAAGCTATTTATGACAAACCCACAGTCAATATCATACTGAATGGGCAAAAACTGGAAGCATTCCCTTTGAAATCTGGCACTAGACAAGGATGCCCTCTCTCACCACTCCTATTCAATATAGTATTTGAAGTTCTAGCCAGAGCGATCAGGCAAGAAAAAGAAATAAAAGGTATTCAATTAGGAAAGGAGGAAGTCAAATTGTCTCTATTTGGAGACAACATGGTTGTATATTTAGAAGACCCCATCGTCTCAGCCCAAAATCTCCTGAAACTGGTATGTAACTTCAGCAAAGTCTCAGGATACAAAATCAATGTGCAGAAATCACAAGCATTCCTATACACCAATAACAGACTAAAAGAGAGCCAAATCAAGAACAAACTGCCATTCACAATTGCTACAAAGAGAATAAAATGCCTAGGAATAAAACTAACAAAGGATGTAAACGACCTCTTCAAGGAGAACTACAAACCACTGCTCAACAAAATATAAGAGAGTACGCAAACAGATGGAGAAACATTCCATGCTCATGGTTAGGAAGAATCAATATCGTGAAAATGGCCATACTGCCCAAAATAATTTACAGATTCAACGCTATCCCCATCAAGATACCAATGACCTTCTTTACAGAACTGGAAAAAACCACCTTAAACTTCATATGGAATCAAAAGAGAGCCCGCATAGCTAAGACAATTCTAAGCAAAAAGAACAAAGCCTGGAGGCATCATGCTACCTGACTTCAAACTATACTACAAGTCTACAGTAATCAAAACAGCATGGTACTGGTACCAGAACAGAGATATAGACCAATGGAGCAGAACAGAGGCCTCAGAGTCAACACCACACATCTACAACCACCTGATCTTTGACAAACCTGACAAAAACAAGCAATGGGGAAAGGATTTCCTGTTTCATAAATGGTGTTGGGAAAACTGGCTAGCCATGTGCAGAAAGCAGAAACTGTATCCCTTTCTGACATCTTACACTAAAATTAACTCCAGATGGATTAAAGATCTAAACATAAGACCTAACACCATAAAAACCCTGGAAGAAAACCTAGGCAGAACCATTCAGAATATAGGCATAGGCAAGGACTTCATGACTAAAACACCAAAAGCATTGGCAACAAAAGGTAAAATAGACAAAATCTAATTAAACTCCAGAGCTTCTGTACGGCAAAATAAACAATCATTAGAGTGAACCAGCAACCAAGAGAATGGGAAAAAATTTTTGCCATCTACCCATCTGACAAAGGGCTAGTATCCGGAATATACAAAGAACTAAACAGATTTACAAGGAAAAAAAAAAAAAACGCATTCAAAAGTGGGTGAAGGACGTGAACAGACACTTTTCAAAAGAAGATTTTTATGAGGCCAACAAACATATGAAAAAATGCTGATCATCACTGGTTATTAGAGAAATGCAAATCAAAACCACATTGAGATACCATCTCACGCCAGTTAGAATGGTGAACATTAAAAAATCTGGAGACAACAGATGCTGGAGAGGATGTGGAGAAATAGGAACACTTTTACACTGTTGGTAGGAGGGTAAATTAGTTCAACCATTGTGGAAGACAGTGTGGCAATTCCTTAAGGACCTAGAAATAGAAATTCCATTTGACCCAGCAATCCCATTACTGAATACATATCCAAAGGATTATAAATCGTTCTATCATAAAGACACATGCATACATATGTTCATTGCGGCACTGTTTATAACAGCAAAGACCTGGAACCAACCCAAATGCCCATCAGTGATAGACTGGACAAGGAAAATGTGGCACATATACACCATGGAATACTATGCAGCCATAAAAAACGATGAGTTTGTGTCCTCTGTAGGGACATGGATGAATCTGGAAACCATCATTCTCAGCAAACTGACACAAGAACAGAAAAACAAACACTGCATGTTCTCACTTATAGGCGGGTGTTGAACAATAAGAACACAGGGACACAGGGAGGGGAGCATCACATACTGGGGTCTCTTGTGGGGGAATAGGGGAGGGAAAGTGCAGGGTAGGGAGGCTGGGAAGGGATAAAGTGGAGAAATGCCAGATATAGGTGATGGGGGGATTGAGGCAGCAAACCACATTGCCATGTATGTACCTATGCAACAATCCTGCATGTTCTGCACATGCACCCCAGAACCTAAAGTGGAATAATATATGTATACATTAAAATATATATATACCACTTCCATTTAAACAAAGATGCTCACAGGCAAGAATGAATTCATGGGATTTTCAATTGACTCTTCATTGAAAGGGATGCCAGGATGAAAACAACCCCTACTGTTGGTTTGTTACTCTATCGACATCCACCAATACCAGGATCTAGCCAATATTCATCCCTGAAATGGGGTAGAGGCAGTAGCAGGGTTAGAGAAGCATCATGAGCAAAACCAAAAACCATTATTGGATGTTATATTAATGACATAGTTTAAGGAATATTCTTAGTGACTCTGGTGGCATTAACAGACTATAAGCCTGTTTCATAAATATATGAATTTAAACATGAAGGGCTAATGGGGAAAAACCCTCAGTGGATGTCATTTCTTTATTTGGATGATTGTTCCTTGATACTTGACAGGTTTAATTTTTCAGGGCCTATTACTCAAAATTGTACCCTCTCTAAGGAGGAAAATATGCTGATCTTGGCACTTCCAATCCAAACAATGTCATCTGTGTAATGGTACCAGAATAATTCTGGTGTGGTTTCAGTCTTTTCTAAGTCTTAGCCTATCCACTGGTGATAAAGTGTGGGTCTCATTGCCTTGTCATGTTAACATATAATGTAATCCAACCATTTAAGGAAAATAGACCCTAATCATATTAATTCAGCAGGATTTGAAGGAAGCACTAGCATATCCACTACTGCATTCAAGGCCCTTCAGGATGCACAATAGACTCCCAGTTTGTTGTGATATCTGGAAAATTACTGAGTAAGAAGACATCTGCCACATTAAACTAGTTATAATACACACTGAGGTGTCAATTGACCTCAACTATTTTCACAGGCCAACTGTGGCTCTTGTAGGACGGTGTAGCTTCTTTAAGCACATCTGCTTCTATTAGTCCCTCACTTCTTTACTGACACTGCAATGCTGGCCTTGGGTAGCCTAGTAGGATACAAGTTGCCCACTCATCCTACTAACACTGTTCTAATAGTTACATTTCCCTAGTGAGTATATCCATTATAATCAATAGAATATTTACATGCACTTAACAAAACTTCCCACAATACACTCAGCACTATCAGTTACATTTATGTACCTCTATTGGTCCTCTGTGTTTTGCAGGCTGGCTAGCAAGTGAACTGCTCCCCCACTATCCTACAGAGGTAAGGTTAATGTTCTTCATGTGGACACATGGACCCTCAGAAAGGAAATGTTTCAAGCTTTTTCTTTACTCTAAAAGGGGAAGGACAAAGTTTAATGCTACCTTGCTTCAAGCAAATAACAAGACCTCCAAAAAGCTTGTTTAACTCTCCTGCAGTTTATAAACACAAGGATTAGTATCTGGTCACACAACGAACTAAAAATTCTGGGACTGAAGCTGCCCCTTTCAGAAGGTACAATAAAAGATCTGACTTTAGAGTGAACTGCATTTCTACCATATGCAGATTACTGTGTTTTCCAAAGTCAATATGTGCTTGCTTGCTATCATGATGAGTGGCCTGAGACTGTATTAAAATTAAATGATTCAAGGAGTCCCTGGAATAAAAGAGGGAGCCCCAAAAAAGGATCACAAAATTCTATGGCATAGGTTGCATTTAGTGGCCAGTGAAAAGAAAAGGCGTATTCCTGAAATCCTGTATTGAATGAGATGTCCAACACATACACTATCAAGTAAGTAATTTGGCAGAGGCTATCTTTTGGAGAGAGGGTCTTTACGAAATAACCAAGTTAAAATGAAGTTATTATCATGGTTCTAATCCAATATGACTGGTATAAGAAGAGGAAATTTGGACATAGACACATCTGCAGGAAGAATGTCACATGAAAACAAAGGTGGCCTCCAGAAAAGAGGCTACAGGTGGATATGCTAGTGCTGTAGTCCCAGCTACTTGGGAGGCTGAGGCAGGAGAATCACTTGAACCTGGGAAGTGGAGGTTGTTAATGGGCCGAGATCATGCCACTGCACTTCAGTATGAGCAACAGAGCAAGACTCCATCTCAAAAAAAAAAAAAAAGAGTGTAGAGAGTAAAGATGCTGTGTGGATCAGACACACATCCCTGAAAGCCTTCCTTAAACAGGATACCAAAAGCAATATATCTAGAATATGAGAGAGAAGCAAAGAAAAGAGTCCCGGAAAAGACCCTTTCCTCACATACCTTAGAAGTAACAATCCATGCAAACACCTTGATTTCTCACTCTGAGCCTTCAAAAATGTAAGACAGCAAATTTCAGTTGCTTAACCACCAAGTTTGTGGTACTTATCTATGGCAATCCTAGTGAACAATTACAGGATCCAAAGGCAAAGACAAAAAATGTCAAATGTTTCCATATTCTAAAGTGAGGTGCTAACCCAGCTTGAAAAGTAATGGACCCAAACGGGATCTCCTGCCATTAGCACATCACCCACTGTTGGGTGAAGGGTGAAGAAACACACAAAGAAGATAATCCTCAAACAAGCCTTCTTGTATGACAAAAGGCTGCTAAAGAAGACGTACCTGAAATTAGTCACATACATGGAAGTATCTGCATGTACCCCGACAACTCAGGAAAGGATGGGATGAAGGGATACTGGGTTACTTGCAAAGTATAACCCACTGATATTCCTAAATTTTTCCCAGTAAGACTACTTTTACCTCCTCTTTCCTCTTTGCCTTCTACTTTCCCTCCTTTTTGCCAACCCCTCCAAGACCCCATTCATCATGCAGAGATTCTCTAAGTGAAGATAGGTACCTAATAATTCAAGGAGATATTCCTAGGGGTAGCTGGACAAGATAATCCTAATGGAATGCATTTCAACATACCCATCATCCATATGTATGCTTTTCTAAATTAGATGTATCCAAAATGAACATGGAGCAGATCTAGAATGTTCTCCCATTCTTTCACAATCAATTTGTCTTATTTCAACCATCAGGATATGATCTCTTTTTCCCAAAAGCACTGTTACATTGCCAGCCTCCAGAAAAAGAGGGTTAAAAATCCAAGGAGTATAACTGCCAAAAACACATGGCACCCTGACCTCCTAGTCTACAGCTTGGAATGGGATCAACATGGACATGGGGCCTCCAGAGCTTCCACCAGCACCTCAGGGAACTTTGGGCTTTTGCTTAATACCTTGCCTGCAGCTCTGGTGTTGTAATTCAAATCAAAGAAAAGAGTATATATGTAGGGAGATCATTTTTGCTATAATGAAAGGCTATGCACACTGGGTATAGCAATTGAATCAATACCTGAAGTTGGAATAAAGGCGACAGCCAAAACCTGCCAAGTCTTTTTAAGGGTCCATTGATAATGGAAAAGAGACCTTCAGAGAATACCCACTAAATGTAAATTCTCCAGATTGAAAGTTGAAGGATTCCTCTGAGAATGAAAAGAAGGCTTTGCCCCAGAGAGAATAGAAGGCCATCATATATATACATATATGGCAGTATCTGCAGGCACCCCACCAATTAGAATGATGGGAGGATGGGACACAGGCTTCTCTCACTTTTTAAATAAGTAAACTGGATAAATTAATCCACCCAATTACCTAATAAGGGCATAGAGAGTAGGCCAGGTGCTGTGGTACATGCATGTAATCCCAGCACTTTGGGAGACCCAGGCAGGCAAATCACCTGAGATCAGGAGTTCTAGACCAGCCTGGCCAACGTGGTGAAACCCCGTCTCTACTAAAAATGTGAAAATTAGCCAGGATTAGCATACTCACTACAGGTGGATATGCTAGTGCTGTAGTCCCAACTACTCAGGAGGCTGAGGCAGGAGAATCACTTGAACCTGGGAAGCAGAGGTTGTAATGAGCCAAGATCATGCCACTGGACTTCAGCATGAGCAACAGAGCAAGACTCCATCTCAAAAAAAAAAAAAAAGAGTATAGAGAGTAAAGATGCTGTGTGGATCACACACATATCCCTGAAAGCCTTCCTCAAACAGGATACTGAAAGCAATATATCTTATAATATGAGAGTTTGACCAGAGGGTGCAAAAGACAAAATAATACATTCCCAGTACCTCAAAGTTTAAAGTGTGGTTTTCAGCCGTCTTCACAAAACCTTGACCAAAAATGGTTAAGCAGACATTAGCCCATCACCCACCTCTGGGATAAAAAACATTTGAGTAGAAGAAGGAAGAGGGAGGTTTTGGAGGGAGTTGTCAATGAGATAAGCATTTCCATCCCAACCTGACTCTGGGCATCCTCAAGCTCTCCTCCACCTCATAATTAAACATTCTATTTAAATGTGAAGTACTGACTTGGGAAATGCCACATTTAGAACCCAAATTTGCCTTCTTAGCCTATGCTCCACTGGGATCTTAGTCTGGTTTGTTCTCCTATTTTATTCAGTCTCTTCTCCAGTCCCTGATGTTGGGGACTAATGTGGGACATGGTTGTATCCACCAGAAGTCCCATGAAGCCTGTCACTGCTGGGTAACTTTTCCATTGCAAGTGTCACCACTGTCTCTTTGAATATGGTTGCTGAATGCAAATATAAGACACAATCCAAAAAAGAGTTCTGGTATGTTGCTTCCACTTGCTGTGAAAACAAGTATGCCAATGCCATTCTTAATAAAGGTATCTACTGCATCCTTGGCCAGCAGTATCATTGGAAGAAGGTTAGGGTACAAGTCTGGTATTTCTGCCTATCCAAAGAGGAGACACCCCCTCTATTAGACTGTATAGCCAGCACCTTAGGCACATTCTCCATGTTTCCTTGGCCTCATGGGATGGAATCAGTAGGTGTTGTTTCGGTGCCAGATCCTGAATTGAAGTTGGATTCTCATGCTTTGTTGCATACTTTATCCAGATTGTTTGGTACTAACCTGGCCAGAACATGCATGATCCGCTTGTTGATTCCATTGAATTTCATTCTCAAAATCTCCTTATCCATGCATATCACATGGTGAATGAGTACAAGTTTTGCATTTTATGATATTGGTTGATAATATTTCTAAGCCTGAGTCCCTATTGGGCTTCCTGCATCCAATCAACAGTCCACACACTTCCACCAAATGGACACATGCCTGGAAATTAATTGAAAGGCAAGAGGGTGCATTTTGGGAAGTGATTTCCAAGGCAAGCACCACAGCCTATAACTCCAACTACTGAGAAAAATGTCCCTTTCCACACATAGATGTAAGCAGTTTTCTTGGGGGTTGTACAGCTTCCACAGCTCACAAATCCTCCTGTCTTAAACTTAGCTGGCAAGTCTATAAATCACACCCAGGCATCCTTGGGACCCTGGGGTGTACCAAAGCCACCAAGAAGGCCAAGGTGCTGGGCACAGTTCCTGTATCTGAGACAGTCAAATCTGAAGAGCAATTGTACACGTTTTCTTATACCTGTGAGAAACCATTAATGCCTGGTTTACGCATTCCTTTGATATACCACTTTCACTTATAAATGGATATTCCTTGGGTAATATCTACTTTGTTGGTGTTCACATATGGTACCATTGTGTGATAGAAAACTCAAGTCATATTACACCTGATCTTGCTTCATTACTTGCTCAAGGTACAATAACAACGACTAACAAATCTCTCAAATGGGGTACATGAGATGGTGGTTTCAGTCATACATTAAGAACAAAACCCAAAAGGTTCTACTTTCTTGTGGCCACATCTTTTTGCTTCAGGCTCCACTCTGTATCAATATCATTCACTGACAACTTTCTCAAAAATACTGCATAGAGAATGATCTGAGTAGAAAGGTGGACTTACATAGCTGCCTAGAGAGTTTCTAAGATAGGCTGATGGTCAAATTAGATGTACTTAAAGATAAGTTGTGCAATGGTCTGAGCAAGATCCCTATGTGAGGTATAAGGAACACCAATACTGAACAAGTTTATCATAAGTGGTGCAAAATATGATTTCCTGGAGGCCTATAGCCTGTCAGTTTTTCTTGAAAAAAATTCATGGATTGTTTTTGGACATCAACCAACATGGTTTCCAAAAACTATACTTCAGTGGCTAGCCCCCACTTCTTACAGAGTTAATCTTCAAGTTCTGGTTACTCAGATATTAATCTACCTACCTAAGACAGACAGACTGTATGTGTTCTTTAGTCTATCCTATTTGAATAATATCATCCATGTAATGTTACCAAGACAGCTTGGCTGCTCTTTCTTTGAATCTTCTATATTTCTGGGCCTATGTAGTGTTGGGAAAACTGGCTAGCCATATGCAGAAAACTGAAACTGGACCCCTTCCTTAAACCTTAAGGAAAATCAACTCAAGATGGATTACAGACTTAAACATAAGACCTAAAACCATAAAAACCCTAGAAGAAGACCTAGGCAGTACTATTCAGGATATAGGAATGGGCAAATACTTCATAACTAAAACACCAAAAGCATTGGCAACAAAAGCCAAAATTGACAAATGGGATCTAATTAAACTAAAGAGCTTCTGCACAGCAAAAGAAACTATCATCAGAATGAACAGGCAACCTAAAAATTGGAGAAAATTTCTGCAATCTATCCATCTGACAAAGGGTTAACATCCAGAATCTACAAGGAACTTCATTAAAGTTCAAGAAGAAAACAAACAACTCAATCAAAAAGTGGGTGATGGATATGAACAAACACTTCTCAAAAGAAGACATTTATGTGGCCAACAAACACATGAAAAAAAGCTCATCATCACTGGTCATTAGGGAAATGCAAATCAAGACAACAGTGAGATATCATCTCACACCAGTTAGAATGGTGATCATTAAAAAATCTGGAGACGGCAGATGCTGGAGAGGATGTGGAGAAATAGGAATGCTTTTGCACTGTTGGTGGAAGTGTAAATTAGTTCAACCATTGTGGAAGACAGTGTGGCAATTCCTCAAGGACCTAGAAATAGAAATACCATTTGACCCAGCAATCCCATTACTGGGTATATACCCAAAGGATTATAAATCATTCTATTATAAAGACATATGCACACATATGTTTATTACAGCACTGTTTACAATAGCAGAGACCTGGAATCAACCCAAATGCCCATCAATGATAGACTGGACAAAGAAAATGTGGCACATATACACCATGGAATACTATGCAGCCATAAAAAAGGATGAGTTCATGTCCTTTGCAGGGACATGGATGAAGCTGAAAACCATCATTCTCAGCAAACACAAGAACAGAAAACCAAACACAGTGTGTTCTCACTCATAAGTGGGTGTTGAACAATGAGACCACATGGACACAGGGAGGGAAGCATCACACACCGGGGCCTGTTGGGGGGTGGGGTTTAGGGGAGGGATAGCATTAGGAGAAATACCTAATGTAGATGATGGGTTGATGGGTGCAGCAAATCACCATGGCATGTGTATACCTATGTAACAAATCTGTATGTTCTGCACATGTATCCCAGAACTTAAAGTGTAATAATAATAATAAAAGAAATTGTGAAAGGGGAAATAGAAATCTTAGAATGATAAAACCAGCCTTCCCAAGACTGGATAAACAAATTGTGCTATAAAACATATAATAAAATATTATTAAGCAGTTAAATTTAATAAACTAGAGTTATATGTGTTAACATTAGACATATTAAGATAAATATTGGTGAGAAAAAAAATTGCAGACACATCTAGCTTAATATCATTTATTTAAAAATTTTAAATATGTAACACTATAGAGTATTTATAGAAACATATACATACTAAAAGTGTATTAATCATACCTACTTCTAAATGGGAAAGGGAGTAGAAGAGAATGGGGCTGGGTCACACAAAGGCTTTTACTCCATGCAAATTAATCAATATTGGCTTCGATTAACACGGGGTAGTGAGTATGAACATTTGTTAAATTATCTTTTTTACTTTTCTGTATATTTTAAATACTTATTTTAAAAACTCAGTTCTGTCTTCTGGTCTGTGTATGAGAAAATCTAGGTTCTAGTTACTGTCCTATCACTGGCAAAATGTATGATCTTAGGCAAACCATTTCACTTTTCCAAGTTCCAATGTCCTTATTTTTCAAAGAGTGGAGAAAAGCAGAAAGTTGACAGATAATTTCATACATTTCTTCAAGTTATAGGATTCCAAAATGCTTTATACCTTGCCTCCGGAAAAAACAATATACAAAACCATCCCAAATAAATTTGTAAATTCCTCTGGAACAGCACTGTCAATAATGTAGTTGTCACATGTGTCTATTTAAGTTGAAATTTAAATTAATTAAAATAAAAAATCTTATTTCCTCACTTGCACTAGCCACATTTCAAGTACTCAATGGTCACATGTGGTAAGTGGCTACTATATGGGACAGCATGGATAATAGAACATTTCCATCATCTCTCAGCGAGCTCTACTGGACAAAGCTGGAGATGGAAACTTCAAAATATGTCCTGATAACTTGCTCCAGAATGCTTAGATCGTTCATAATCCCTTTTATCAAGTATATAACTTGTAGGTTGAGTTATCCATGAAAGTCAACATTTAAAAGCAAAACTTAAAGTTTTTAAATCAAGAAACAAACAGGAGAGTGGAAAACTGAGAAGGATTGAATACTCATTTTTGCCAAATTGTAGATTGCAGGATGTTATGATGACAACTTTCTTCTCACTTTATTCATTCCAAAGTCTTTTAAATTTCACTTCCAGTTCTAATATCTATCAACTCCTTAACTAAATTATGCTCGTGTTATATTAAAAACACATTTAAAACTAGGAGAGTGATAGCATTAAGATAAATACCTAATGTAGATGATGGGGTGATGGATGCAGCAAACCACCATGGCACGTGTATACCTATGTAACAAACCTGCACGTTCTGCACATGTACCCCAGAACTGAAAGTATAATTTAAAAATAGTATTTAAAACACATTATAAAAGATAAAAACACTTTACAAGTCTTAACTACTATAGTGTGAGTTTAATTTGCTTAAGGCTTCTCTAGAAAGAAACGGAAATAAAAATTTTTGTATTTTTTGACAAAAAAAATTTTAAAAACTTTAAGCTTGTAAACTAAGTATAATTAAACACATTTTAATGGGTCCACCATAAGTCTGAAATAAACAACACTTTATGCAACTATTCATTCATTCAACTGATATTCACAGAATATCTACTCTGTACTGGCTACTCTTTTGTGTATGGGAAACAAATACCCAGGAAAGATAATGTAGAAACTTAAGATCAGTCTCAGCTTTCTAGATTAGAAAGTGGACTTGAAGGCAGGTGTTTGCATACGTCTTTGCAGTGTTCATATACCTTAGTTGTTCTCAAACTTCAGCATGCATCAGAATCAGAATTTCCTGGATGGTTTGTTAAAACACAAATTGCTGGAGTCCACCCCCAGAGTGTCTGATTCAGTAGGTCTTGGGTGGGATCCAATAATTTGTATTTCTAGCAAGCCCCCTGGTGATATACTACTGGTCTGGGGACCACATTTTGAGAACCACAGAATTTGCCTGTGTTAATTTGTTTTCAAAAGTCTGCATCTTAAGAAATCTTCAAAAACAGATTTTAAAAATTAGCAAGGCTGACTGTGGGAAATCATTATATTTATTAGAATTAGCTACTCAGGAAAGATCTCAGGCCCAAAAGTTTAGGAATTCTTCTGAAAATGTATATGGGCATGCATTTAAGGGTTTGAATTAAATTTACTTCTAGGGTTTCAAAAAACAGTTTTGCTTCTTTTTGAAAAGTAGAAAAGTAATATATCACATTATCTGAGTCTGTTCAGTATGATTGTTTTAAATGGCTGCTGGCCTCAATGTTGAAATCTGTTCCTATCAAGGTCAGGTGTAGTTCCCCAAGGGCAGGGATCACTGGGCCTCTCTAATAAACCATGAATAAAGGGAGATCTACATTAGGACCTCAAATAAATCTGTAGCTCCATAAATATCCAGCACAAAATAAATCCTTCCATTATCCTCCTAGACACCCAAGTTCACATTGAACAGGAAAAATAGGACACGGCAGGATATAACCAAAGGAGTAGAGAATTTGGAGCCTGAAATTCTGGTTAAATTCTGCCTTCATCATTTACCAGCTAGAGACTTTGGACAAGTCACTGTATCTTTCTTAACCTTGGTTTTCTTAGCTATAAAATGAGGACAATAATCTCCACAACATGGATTTGTCATGAAGTTCAGCTATGAAACTTTGAAAGTATTTTGAAAAAATTCTGTAAACTGTGACTTTATTATGAAAGGATTTTGTAAACCTTAACTTTAACCCTTCTTAATTATCCCTAGCAGCCATTCTTTCAATCCATACATGCATTCATTCACTTATTTATCTACCAGCAATTATTTATTAAGAATCTAATATTATTCTAAATACAATGAAAAATAAATAGTTTTGCCCTTGAGGATCAGCCACCTGCCTCTTCTCTACGCAACTATGATTAGCCAACGGTTCTGTCTCCAATATCCAAAGCCATAAACTTCCCTTTGCTCACACCAGTTCTTTACCAAGGCAAACATATGCCAGACCTCTGCCTTCAAGGAACTTCATTTTTATAAAAAGATACAGTTTCCCAACGCTGAATTTACAAAGCTTTCAAAATACAGAAGAATCCAAGTCATTTTCTACACATTTTTTGTTCCACTATATTACTCATACATGCCCAACAGAAGCTAAATTTATCTACCTCTTCCAACTAAGCCATCTGTTGCATGTAAACATCAATGATGCATGCATCTAGTTAATTATGGTCCTCAAAAATCTGACAACAAAGGGACATTGAGTGTTTGGAGTTGATGCTGACATTATAGTGGAAAAATGAAAAGATCTTTGTGTCAGAATAGATCTGTAATAGGCTTACCAATAAAGACAGAAAATTTGAAAATAGAAGGAAAATATAAGTCTCATGAAAGGAGCCATGTACATCAACACAGGTGCAAGGAATGAAACATTTTTAAAGTGTCATTCATGCAGTAGGAGAAAATCATTCTAAAGTCATTCAAGGGAAAATACATGAAGCAAAATATAATTTTCCAAGATTCCAAAATCACATATACAAGTCTTGCCTTTATGAGCCCCTCAAGCCAAATGCATGTCCATTATAAACATATGTAAGTGAATAAATCTCTAATGAGGAACAGTCCAATTATATGTTTTTATGATAATCATTCTTTTAATATTTGTTGCATGTAAATTATTTATTGACCTAAATTACTATTCCACTAGAAAGACGTTTGCAAAGAAACTGCAAATTAATGGAGAAATTAACATTATTTCTAACTTAACGGTATCACCAACTTGCCTATTAATTTTAGTGAATTTTCTTTCTCTTCCTTACAATACCAAATGAAAACTCGTCTCTATGCTGCATTAGAAAGGAATACAAACTAGGGAGTATTAAATTAATTTTCATATATTACCCACACTTGTTCATGCATTGAAAGGTAGTAATAAAACAAACACATGACAGGGATTTACCCTAATTCTTAGAACAGATACAATGGCAGCTGATGTCAAACAAGTGGTAGAAAACATTACGCCATATCACATCCCCTTGAATGCTAGAGCCTTCAGTCATGTTCTCAGTATCTTAACACTGAAAGCAACGAACCCCACTCTATTCCCACCAAATCTTAGCCTGAGGAACTTGGATAACTAATTTACTCTTAATTGTTGGTGCAGCTATACACCATGTGAAGATTGCAGACTTGCAAAAATCAATAAGGTCATTTGTTCTTGTGAGTCCTGACAGAGAAAACCCTATGGAATCAATATATAGGATTTTTTGAAATTACATATACGTAATCACTTCTGCTTTACAAGCAGCATTCTCACTCCCTAAAGAAAAATCTTTCCATAAGGAACTCACTCAGATTCCAACTTCTGCTTTTGACTGCAGGCACACTTGTCATTCTAGATTAGTAATCACTCCTGAAATAAAGACCTCCAGATCATCTCCGACTCTTTCATGACTCAGGGAAAGCTTCTGAATATTTGGAAAGTGTGTCTTCACTATGGGTAATAGCTGTATTCTTTGATAATCAAATCAATGTATATATTTTATTAGTTTAGTTTTATTCTAAATGTTTACAGGAAATTTAAAATGCATGTTTAAAATTCAATATAAATATTTTTTTCCAAGCCAAATAACAATAATAATAATAATCCTAAACTCATGCCTATCTAGCACACCAAGAATTGTAAAAGTTTCATCAGATTAATAATGGCTGTTGGAAAGAAAAAAACAGACTATCATAATGATTGTATATAATAATATCAGAAACATCAAAATGTGAGAGAGGAATGTGCCTTAGTATTGAGGTATGTCCTGATTCATTTGGGATTTACTAAAACAAGGAGATACTTGTCAACATTTGTAAATATAAAGAATGTAGGTACCATACAAAAGTTATGAAAATAGGTATTGCACTGGTCCAGATATGCAGACACATTAAGATGAGCCAATTTGTACAATCTATGAGAAGGTGTAGAGAAGTCTCTAAATAGCACATTTGGGTTTTATTTATCTTAACGGTTTCAGAGTAGTAAGACCAACACACCTGAAGTTCTTACAGGTGAATCAGACCAGACCAGATTTTACATTGAGACTCATGTGGCTACACTTGAATCAATAGTCTAGGGTCAGCTGACTTGGTATAGCAGTGGATGAATTAAGGGTGATGAGAATATTGAGGGTTGCTGTTGAATAATGACTGATACCATATCTACAGACCCATTAAATAGCTTAGAAGATTCATTTTTAACTGTTTTAACCAACTTCCTTAAGAGAAAGGATAAATAATTGCATTCTGAAGCACTGATAATCTCTTGTTTGGGTAAATTGAGTAAGGCACTAATTTGTCCCTTACCTTTCCTTACTTGCTATATTAGTTTCCTATTACTGCTATAAAGAATTACCACAAGTTTAATGGCTTAAAACAACACAATTTTATGATCTTACAGTTTTGGGGATCAGAAGTCAGAAACTGGTCTGATTGAGCTAAAATAAAGGGTTGGCAGGGTTGCATTCCTCTTGGAGACTCCAGGAAAAATCCATTTTCCTTGCCTTTTCCACTGTCTAGATGGCACCTCTGTATCTTGGATCATGGCCACTACCTCACATCACTCCAACTTCTGTGTCCATTATCACATCTCCTTCTCCTTATCTGCTTCTGTCATCACACTTCCTTCCCTGTCTCTGACTCTTCTGCCTCTCTTTTCCTTACAAGAAATTGTATGATTACACTAGGCCAACCCAGATAACCCATGTTAATCTCCCCCATCTCAAGGTCCTTAATTTTATCACATCTGCAAAGTCCCTATTGACTTGTAAAGTAATCTATTTATAGGTTTCAGGGATTCGGAAATGGACATTTTTGAGGGCCATTATTCTGTGTACTGAATTTGCTTCCTATCTTCCTCTTTTCTTTCTTTTAAAATTGGAGCTCTCAAGTGATGTTCTGTGGCCCATTAGCAAACTGCAAGATTCTCTGATCTCTAGTAGATCTTCTGCTAGATTACATTTGTAGTATGGTGAAGTCTTGACCAGTGATCTTGAGTGTGGAAAAGCATATCAGCACCACCTAGAACTTGTTAGAAATTTAAATTCTTGGGTTCCACTGAGAACTTCTGAATCAGAAATTCCAGGGATGTGGCTCAGAAATCTGTGGTCCTCCAGGTGATTTATGCTTAAATTTGGGAAACACTGATCTAGACTTGTATTTCTGATACGTGTTATTTATCTTAGTCTTCGTTACTTTAAATCATTGCTAGTTGCATATTCTCATTAGTTCTAAGTGAACTTCACCACTATAACAAATATGCAAGACTGGGTAGAGTGAGTAGGTCTTGAACTCTTCTCCTGTGTCAACATAATCAAAGGACACCAAAATGTTCTATAAAAGCCATTTCATATTGCATCCAATAAGGTCGGTATGATGCTCCCTGTTTTACAAATGAAGATATTGAGGCTTAGAGACACAGATTTCACATCAGTTTATTTACCCCCCAGATACCTCACTAAGCACAGTATGAATATTTCTGAATGAAGCAAAAGAGAAAGAAAGGGAGAAAGGGACACCCCTAAGGTTACAAAAGTACTAAGTGGAAGAGACAGGATTCAAAACCATATCCATCTGATTTCAAACCCAACTTCATTACGTTATGTAATACTGCCCCCACTGTGTTTGTGTGTGGGTATGTGTGTTTGTGTCTGCATGTATGTACACCCGTACCATATGTATATCATGCCATGTACTCTTAATAGATGATTACTATAAATAATGACTAACAAACTAAAAATCATGGATCATAACTGGTTATTATTTGTTTTTAGTTTGGATCATGACAATATATTCATCTGAGTTAACAGGGAATATTTAAACACATAGACAAATACAAACCCAATACAATAAAAATATCAATCATGTATCAGTGGTTATTAATACTCTTTATGTTTTCTGTTTATTTTGTATGTGACACATAGAAAAATTTAATGTGTCTTCAAGGAGAAATGTAAATTTTCCTTTCTCACAAGAATCTATGCAAACCATTCATTCATTAGTCATATTCTCATTTACTTACGTCAAAAAAATGTATATTTCACAGCACAAATTTACCAACAATGTTGCTGACACTTTTAGAAAAGCTAATTCCACTATAAGATTTTTATCACAAGTAAAACACACGGAATTTTTCATTGAATGTGTGCACATAGTAACTAGAGTTGCTTATCAATGGTGATTTACTCATTCTATAAGGCTTTCATGCTCCTAGCCCAAAGGTTCATAACTTGGAGCTCATGGACTAGGAATACCATAGATAGAATTCAAGGCATTCATGAACTTGATACCATCTAATTCTATGCATTTTATTTTATGCACATAAAAACATGATTCTGAGGAGGCCACAGATTTCACCAGACTGCTAAAGAAGTTCACAATACAAGAAAAAATCAACCTGATTTGGTGAAACTGTGATTTATAATAAATAATATATAATCAATATTGCATGCACATTTAATGGTATTCAATTATTTCATTCAATTTAATAAATAAACAAGTCAATGAAGAGTTAATGAACATTGTGGCAGGTGACCAACACAACTTCATTCTTCTTCACAAGAAGTATGTAATTGATTCAGAAAGACAATATTTTTAAAATTAAAAAATTCATGAAATACAAGCACTATTATTAAATGGCTAAAAATAAGGTTATAAGAAAGATCTTGAAACCAATGATCATATTCAGATTCCCTCAATTGGTTTAAATACATTCATTCCTTACTGTAATAAAAGAAATGATTGGCTGAGTGCCGGATTTATGCATTTATATATCTGATGAAAAATTCATTAACACTAACCATTTGGTAATAGAACTGCACCTCCAAGTTTTTCCACAAGTATTTAGCAGGATTGTGTAACTAGTCAATATTTGATTATGTTTGATATTTCAGGCATTAGTCTTGCTGGAAGCATTGCTCAAAAGTCATAGCCAACAGCCACAATGATGGTGATATGCTACAGAACATGATGGATGTGTGAATTTAGAAACCCTTAGTATTTTAAGTGATTGAATACTCCAAAAGAGATTCAAGATTTAGAATTATTTCGCTGTAATTATGGTCTTGATATAAACCATAAATTTCCATTTGATGAATGTAATAAATGTATATATACATATGTACACATACAAATTTTCGTATTCAGTCAAGCATCATATATTTACTATAATATTTGAATAAATATACTTGTTTAAGTATTTACCGAGTAAATGCATCGAACATGAACTCTCTTTCAACTGCTAAGCACTACAGAGAATATACAATAATTACCATATAACTCATAATTTTTCAATGAACTTAATATCCACACAAGTAGAGACACAATCAAACACAATCCAAGTGCCGAGATGATTAGTTCAGTCCCCAAAATGTTCTTTGGAGCTCAGAGAGTAAAAAGATCACTGTGGTCTGGGAAGCCTAGAGAAAGGTTTAGTGGAAGAGCAAGTATGCAGTTAGGCCTTGGAGACGATTACAATATGAACATCATTTTCTCTTTTTATATCTATGATCAGAAATGGAATATCAATCAAGATGAATAAGATGTTGGAAGAGGTAAAAATGGGGTAAAGAGAGCTTTTCTTTCATTTGACCTGCAATATAAACAAGTTTTGCTATGGCTTTCTTTTAGCTTCTAAGAACATGATTCTGAAATTCAATAGCAAGGCAATTTCAAGTCTATTGTGAATCTTTAACTTATAATGCACATTTATATAGTAGAATAATAGCTTTATGAAAGCTTTAAATGAGATGTAAAGAACTATATAAAAATGACTACTAAAGAAATACAAAGTATTATCACAATAATGAGCATGAAAGACAAGAATATAACTATGCAAGTACCATGAATCATAACTCAGAAGCAATGTATAATCTGAGTCTATGAGAAGACAGAGAAGCCAGAAGCAGGCAGGATACAGGCAATGGGGCTAAGGAAATGACTAATGGCCTCTGTGGAGACGTCTGGACATATTAATCATCAGTGTTTCAGGAGTTAGAACAAACACAGACTCAGAACAGAGGTGGGCTGACACATATACAGAAGTCGAGGTACTGGAAGGTAGACAAAGCAACCTTGGGTCCTCTTCTTAAGCATTATTTAAGAGGACCCCACGTAATGCATATGGTTTGAGTATATGACATAAGAAGCATTCAAATCCTAGTGTAGGAAATCCTGGTGTAGGAACCTCAATAAACTAGGCATGATAGTGTTTATTCACTCATTTAAAAAATATCTATTTAGTGTGTGCTATGAGGGTATAGAGCAGTAATTAATACCATGTCCTTGCCCTCGTGGAGCTTACATTCTAGTCCTTCCACAGTTGAATTTTTAAAATTCAATTTCAAAAATAATAATATTCAGGATTCACACCTTTGGATTCTAATCCAGCTGATTTGCAGCCAAACACAGATATAGGCATCTTTTCAAAGCTCTTTTGGTGAGTCCAATATGCAACTGAGGCTGAGAGCCACTGTCCCCATCAGTCAAGTTAGTTTATGTTCTTTTTCAGGAACAAATCACACTCAAATCTCAATGGCTTAAAAACAAACATTTGTTTCTCATTCATGCTACATATTCATTCCAGGGCTACTGGACTTGTCTGCTCATAACATTCATGGTGATGGAGCAACTGTCACTGCAGATGTTGCAAGTTACTATCCAAGAAGAAAAGAGAGCCCTAGAGGCTGTTACCCCTGGGGATTAAATGTTCCAGTCTCAAAGTGACACATATCGCTTAGAGTCACAGTGCTTTGCTATAACTAATCAAGTAAGACCACCCATCTCTAAGGGGGCCAGGAAGTAGCCTCCTACCATGTGACCAGAAAATAAAGAAAGCGATAGTTGTTGATCAGCATTAAAGATGACCATTAAGTATAGACATTGTTGATCAGTATTGATGATAATCTTTGTTCACAACCATTTAAGACAACTATTTTTGACCAGCACTTGGGCTAACAATAAGAATAAGCATTACACTGAGCAGCATTAAGGATAAACACTAGCTTTAGTGGTTAAGCATTACCCTTACTATCCTTAATAAGGACAAACATTATCCTTATTATTCCTATTAAGGATAAGCCTTATGATAACCAGCATTAGGATAACCATTGTGAACCAGTATTAAGGATAAGCATTATATTGACCAACCCTAGAATAATCATTATGAACTGGTATTAATGAAAACCATTAAAGATAAGCATTAATTTGAGCAGCATTAGGATAGCCATAGTTGGCCAGTATTTAATAAATACCAGCAAAGGATAACCATACAGGATCTATCCTTCAGGCCAGAGAACTCAGATGTTGCATTTGTGGTCTCCATGTAGCCCATCCTGGCCAGTTAACCTCCTTATCTTTGCCATATTTCATACATAAAAATGTTCCTGGCCCACGCTTACCATCTGAAAGGCATGAGGTAACTCTTTCGTATTTCCATAGCATCATAAATTCAGTTCCACCAAAGCATGTACCACAATGATTGGAAATAATCTATTTACATTGCTGAGGACAGGCACTATGATTTATCTTGGAATCCTCCATGCCTAGCACAAGATCTGACATATGGTATATGTTCAAGAAATGTTTGTTGAATTGACCTGAATTAGTGCAGCTTCTAAAATGAGCCCCAAGGTCCACATAGCAATTCCTAACAGCCAGCTTTCAAACTCCATCTTCCCTGAACTTATTCTTTCAACAGGTGAAGTTTCTCTGCCCTGCACATAGTAGATCCGAATGCCCAAGCTGATGAACTGTTTCCACATAATTCCCTTGATTCAATGTTCAACACAGGTAAACAAAGTGGTGCCTCTGCCAACATGTAGGTATGAACTTACTCACTGAATTAAGCCTTTGCCTGTCAGCACTAAGAAGACTAACTCCAAACAGCAGCAGAAGCACCCCAGCTTACCATGAAATACAGTCTTGGAAATTTGCTCATCATATCTACTAATGATTCACCACCTTACCCAGTCTGACAATATTTTCTTACAAATTATAGCACAGTAAAATCCTGGAGATATACTGCGGAGGATTCACAGTATTTTCAGATTCTGCTTCTTTTGTGTTCTCTCTCTCCTTGCTTCTCTCTCTGCCTCTCTACACGTTTCTCCTTGCCTCTCTGTCTCTGTGTTTCTGTACCTGAGTGTCTCTCTTTGTGTGTCTCTCTCTCCCCCGCCCTTCCCCCTTCTGTGTGTGTCTCTCTCCACAACCCCTTCCCTTAATGCCTCATTAACTGGATAACTGTACGAATACCACTTTAAGGATGTATTATATCTTTCATCTCTACCTAGATAATAGAGCAAAAACCAGGGAAATTGCTCTCAATGGGAACAAAACTCATTTATCACCAATAAACACCAGCTGCTGATGCTTGATAACAATGCTGTCCCTCTGCATATTGCAATATTCATGCAAGACTATGTTAATATCAGAACATGTTACACTAAAAATTTTTGATAAACAGAACCAGAGATATAGGTTGAAAGCAATGTTAAATGAGCAAAGAGAGCATCTCTTTATACCGAAGAAATAAGTGCAGGTACCTCACCTCTGAAATACTAAAAGGAGGAGCCTCTAGTTGGATTAGACAGTTATTCCGCATCTGTAGCCTCACAAAGAAAACTCGGGCTAAGAGAATAAATTTAGATGATCTAAATGGTCCAATTCCCCTTCAGCTGTATTATTTCCTACATTGAAAATCCCTTTTGTATTTAACAAGGAAATCCATGCTTAAGGATCCAATAGACTAAATTAATGAAGACTGAATTCATGTTTGTATGTACCCAACAGGTTGTCCATTTGGTATTTTTTCCCCCAAATAATATACAATCTCTTCTTTCATATACATATATTTTTTGTGACCAGAAACTAGCACCTGCAGACCCACTCAGAGTAAAGATGCATTCTAAACTAGGTTCTCTATGTAGAACACTGACAAGTCCCATAGGGATTGAACACGTAACTCTAACCATGACAACCCATCCTCCAACCAAGTGGATTTGGTTTCTTTTTAGCCTCATCAGCATATCTACCTTCTTCCAGCAATATCACAGCCCTCTCTTTTAGAGACTGCTTCTTCCTTTACTTCAAATGTAGCTCTTGTAGGGCCCCCATGTTTTTATATTACCCTGTTCCTAAGGCTAGAGTTGGTTCAAAAGTGAGCACTGTACTCAAGCCAGGCCAATACAAGTTCTTCTTTTCTCATGACTTTCCTACCTGGCACTAAGTACAAAGCTCCCAGTTTGGTGGTGAAACCTGCAGGATATGATACTTAAGAGTAATTGACAGCCATGTTCCTTGACTCATGGAGGAAGCTGGTATATTGAAGAAAGGGTAAAGCCAACAGGCAGAGAAAAAGTCAAAAAATAATTTAAATAGTGTTTATTATGGACACTCTCACCATCCCATCATAAGCCCTCTGATAATCCCTTTAACCATCCTGCATACTCCTTCCCTAGCTTCTGTGTGCTTTGCCTCTAATGGTCCATACATATGATTTTTTAGGGTGTCATCTTTGGAGCTCCTAGAGCTCTTTGCCCTGATAGGTGGAGCCAGAAGTGGCTGGGGGTTGGGTTTATGTTTCCCCAGGTGAGGGTGGGGTTTAACTGACTGGCTGCAGGTGTATGAAAACCAAACTCCCTTGCCTCCTGTTGGAGCAAACTCTGAGTTATAATTTACACTTCAGAACTCCCTTGTAGGATTTGGTTGAGGCAGAGACGTGGCTTGGAAGAGCCTCCTGCTTGGCTTCATCCCTTTTCTGTCCTGCTTCTCATGCTCCCTTACTTGTTTCTTTTTTTTTTTTTTTTTATTGCATTTTAGGTTTGGGGGTACATGTGAAGAACATGGAAGATTGTTGCATAGGTACACACATGGCAGTGTGATTTGCTGCCTTCCTCCCCATCACCTATATGTGGTTTCTTTAAGGAGCACTAAAAACACAAACTTAGATGCTGTTCAAGCAAGTCACTGGCCTCAAAAATCCCGGGCCCTTCAGTACACCTCAGAAGTTTGGTTACTAAGATTCCCAGTGCCATTTCCTTTTTTTAATTTTTAATTGTAAACTGACAAATTATAGTTGCATATATTTATGGGGTACAAAGTGATATTATGATTTCTGAATACAATGTGAAATGATTAAATCGAGCTAATTAACATATTCATCACCTCAAATATGAATAAATTTTGTGGTAAGAACATAAGAAATTTACTCAATCTTGTTTCCTCTTCATAAACAAGCTTAGGTAGAGGTTCTGTCATTTGCAACCCAAAGAGATCTGACTAATTCAATAACTGAGACACCAAGTTCATTGGAATATGATGTGATCCAAAATGGTTATTTTACTAGATATGTTAATATGAACAGAACATTCATAGGCTTGAGAAAATAAATGGTTTGGCTAGTCTTTATTTTTGAGAGTTGATTAGTCAACTCTAAGAAAATTATCAAATAAATTTTTACATCTAGATATAGACACATTTACCATTTAACTGCTTTTGAGACAGCACAGTACAGAAAAGTTGGCTCTGTTGATCCATGCAGTTTTACAAAAACTAGTGTAGCAAAATACTGAGCAGGATATTAATAACATTTCAAATATTATGATTATAGACAACATGTGATTTGCAATGAATTTTAAAGGCCCAAGAGAAGTTTACTGATGCTAATTATAAGAAACATTTTGACAGCCACCACCTGGAGCAACGCTTAAGTGAATATAAGCTGCTAAAAATGAGTTTAATATGATAACCACTTTATTGGGCAGGTTATCTCTCTACAAATTATTCAACAGGGATTGAGATCATTTGCTCAAACTTTTCTAATATTTCCCTTCCAGTTTGAAAGAATAAAGCACAACCACCAAAGACCAGCCTAAATGAGTTATAGAGTTGGGACTAATTGGTGTCTGATTAAAGCTATTCAGCCATAACCATGTTGTAAAGTAGAAGCAAAAATGGGACCCTGGCAGAAAAGCCCATAATTACTATGACAAAGAAACAGCAATCGCAGTGCTAAATTAAAAATGGAATTGTTTTACATTTTCTTGAGAAAGGAGGTTCCATAAGACTGCCTTTTACTCATAAATAATATGAAAGTTATTATTAAATTTTATATTGGAAAAAGAGGCGTATGCATCATTCACACATAATCATTAACCATTAATTAATCCACTAACTTCAAAATAATTAAGAGACAGCATAGATACAATGCCAATTCACAAACTCAAGCTACACATTACTGATTTTCAGGCATGCAGACTCTAATTTCTGTAATATTTATAACAAGAATGGGTAAGGGAGATGAGTGTGGTCATCTTCCTAATGTGTTTGACTGAGAAATGGCCCTCTTAGTAAAGCAGATTTAAGGCATTAAGCCAATGCTCTATATATGTTTCATTTGCAAATAAAGTACCTTGATGTAAAGATTTCTTTCGGTCTTCATGGCATTCTTCACAAAGATTTCACAAGGAAGGAAATCACATTCGATGGTGCTAATGCATTTCAACTGTTTGATTTGTGCTTCTATTTATGATCTGGGCCACTACTTACTCATTCATTCCCTAAATCAACACTTAGTCACCCATAGTTTGCAGGCACTGGAGATGCCATAATCACTAAGACAGGGCTCCCCCTCATGAAGATCACAGGCCAGCAATGGAGATAGACAGTACATAATAATCACCAATATGATGTGGTCAATGCTAAAATAGAAATATATGTCTAATATTAGAACACCTTGGGTGGAAAAAATGGGAAGAGATGGCAGATGAAACAGAAGGCATCTACGAGGGGGAGAGCTTAACAGACTGAGAAACTCTAAGTAGGTGTTTACTGGAGACTTATAAATATACAGACCCTCTTAGCACATGGAGAGCAGAACAGGACCAGCACATTTGCAAGGTAAATTAAATTTGTTTTTGTGCTCCCATGATGCATCCCAGTAGAATAGCTTATTAATTAGGAAAGTTCTCCTGGCCCAGTGGAGAACATGGAATGCATTCAGGGAAACAGAGAGGAAGCTCCATTCTAATGCTAGTTGGCAGTATGGTGGCGGGGCGGAGAGGAGATAATTTGCATACCTTTGTGGTACTTGGGCAATTGGGCTACACTCCACATATACAAAGGTATAAAGGTAGTCTTGGTCTGGACTGATAAGTAGCTAGACAGAGCAGACATCAGAATTTTCAGAATCTGTAAATGAATGGGACAAGGAAAGGAAAGACAGGCACATCTCAACATATCCAAAAGAATGAAATTCTTTTGAAAAGTTATAAAATCAAGACAGAAACAATTACCCTCAGAAGTTCAAAAGTGCTACCTACTTTTCCATGTTTATATTATAAATTCCTTATGTCTAAAGCTTCAAAATTCATCTAAGAGTTATTAGGGGTCTCCTATATGAACTTACTGGCAAACTTTTCAATTATAGACTTAGCTCTCAGAAGAGCATGCTAGAATATACTGGAAGACATAGGATAAAACTGGTACATCCTCTTAAAATGTCAATTTTACATAATGAAAAACCCTCTAAGATATTTCTATAATAAAACTGTAGTGAATATAATGTGGATTTGGATGTAGAATTCACTTAAAAGTTTATGGTGAAACAAAAGTCTTCAGAAAAGATGTGAACTTTCTATAGGTACTCTCACACTTTCTCTGCCATTAGAAGAACATTAATGAAGAAATTTGAGAGGCATTTCCTTATTTAATTCTAACAAATGTGTGATGGTCCCTACTTTACACTTGAGGAGGTTGAGGCTTACAGAAGTTATTAATTTACGCCAAATTATACAGCTTCTTTAATTAGAAATTTTCCATAGATGTAAATTTCAGCTTGAACACACAAGCAAGATAAGGGCCAATCTTAACTTCTCAGGGTATATTACATATTAGCACTGACATTTCAAACTGTCATTTATCCCACTGTTTTTGTCAAAAACAATTTTAAAAATCTTAAAAATCTAAGTGTTCCATATGTACTAAGAACTGGAAACTTTCAAAGCTCCTTGTATCAAACCATTTCTGTGTTTAAGATTTGTCCTATCCTTTGAGTTGTCTTTGGAAAAGCAGTGCTTAACTTCTGCCAAATGGATGCCAACTTTCCATGAATCAATTTTACTTGCTAAGGAAGGTTAAGTGATGATCCCAAGCATGCACTACTGGCATGAGTCCATCTAATTTAAGAAAGGCTTAGGGAGTGATAGGCATAACAAGGCAAACCCTCCAAGGAGCTATACGACCCAGATGGAGCCTGAGACATAAATATTAGCAAAAAATTTTCCCCATTTTGTTGGTTGCCGGTTCACTCTAATGATTTTTTCTTTTGCTGTGCAGAAGCTTGCAGTTTAATTAGATCACATTTGTCTATTTTGGCTTTTGTTGCCATTGCTTTTGGTGTTTTAGTCATGAAGTCCTTGCCTATGCCTATGTCCTGAATGGTATTGCCTAGATTTTCTTCTAGGGTTTATATGGTGTTAGGTCTTATGTTTAAATCTTTAATTGATCTGGAGTTAATGTTTGTATAAGGTGTAAGGAAGGGGTCCAGTTTCAGCTTTCTGCACATGGCTATCTGGTTTTCCCAACACCAGTTATTAAACAGGAAATCCTTTCCCCCATTGCTTGCTTTTGTCAGGTTTGTCAAAAATCAGATGGTTGTAGATGTGTGGCATTACTTCTGAGGCCTCTGTCTGTTCCATTGGTCTATATCTCTGTTTTGGTACCAGTACCATGCTGTTTTGATTACTGTAGCCTTGTAGTATAGTTTGAAGTCAGGTAGCATGATGCCTCCAGCTTTGTTCTTTTTGCTTAAAATTAACTTGGCTATGTGGGCTCTCTTTTTGGTTCCATATGAAGTTTAAGGTGGTTTTTCCCAGTTCTGTGAAGAGGGTCATTGGTAGCTTGATGGGGATAGTGTTGAATCTATAAATTACTTTGGGCAGTATTGCCATTTTCATGATATTGATTCTTCCTAACTATGAGCATGGAATGTTTTTCCATCTGCTTGTGTCCTCTCTTATTTCCTTGAGCAGTGGTTTATAGTCCTCCTTGAAGAGGTCCTTCACATCCCTTGTTAGTTGTATTCCTGGGTATTTTATTCTCTTTGTAGCAATTGTGAATGGGAGTTCACTCATGATTTGGCTCTCTGTTTGTCTGTTATTGGTGTATTGGAATGCCTGTGATTATTGCACACTGATTTTGTATCCTGAGACTTTGCTGAAGTTGCCTATCATGTTAAGGAGATTTTGGACTGAGACAATGGCTAAAACAAATATACAAGAAAAAAACAAGCAACCGCGTCAAAAAGTGGGCAAAAGATATGAACAGACATTTTTCAAAAGAAGATATTTATGTGGCCAACAAACATATGAAAAAGTGCTCATTATCACTGGTCATTAGAGAAATGCAAATCAAAACCACATTGAGATACCATCCCATGCCAGTTAGAATGGCAATCATTAAAAAAATCTGGAAATGACAGATGCTAGAGAGGATGTGGAGAAATAGGAACACTTTTACACTGTTGGTGGGAGTGTAAATTAGTTCAACCATTGTGCAAGACAGTGTGGTGATTCCCCCAAGGATCTAGAAATAGAAATACCATTTGACCCAGCAATCCCATTACTGGTATATACCCAAGGGATTATAAATCGATCTATTATAAAGACACATGCACATGTATGTTCACTGTGGCACTATTTACAATAGCAAAGGCTTGGAACCAAGTCAAATGCCCATCAAAGATAGACTGGATAAAGAAAATGTGGCAGATATACACCATGGAATACTATGCAGACATAAAAAAGGATGAGTTCATGTTCTTTGCAGGGACATGGATGAATGTGGAAACCATCATTCTCAGCAAACTGACCCAAGAACAGAAAACCAAACACCGCATGTTCTCACTCATAAGTGGATGTTGAACAATGAGAACACATGGACACAGGGAGGGGAACATCATATACTGGGGTCTGTTGGGGGTGGGGGGCTAGGGAAGGGATATCAGGGGGTGGGAAGAATTGGGAGGAATATCATTAGGAGAAATACCTAATGTAGGTGACGGGGGGATGGAGGCGGCAAACCACCATGGCATGTGTATACCTATGTAACAATTCTGCAAGATCTGCACATGTACCCCAAAACTTAAAGTAAAATAAAAATAAGTATTAGCCATACAAGAACTCAAGAACTTACCATTTCAAGAACCAAGTCTTTTTCATCTTTGTAACCCAGGCACAAGGCAACACCATTGATATAAAACATTATTATTTTTCAGCAACAGCTCTACAGTTGCTCAGGAATATACGCAGGATATTGTCTTTTGGCATATAGTATCTGTATCCACCCATGGTATCTAAAAGACTGGAAATCTAAAAACTACATTTACCAAACTCCCTTGACGCCACAATTCCAGATGTGATACAGGTTCTGCCAACTACATACACTCATATGTGATATAAAAAGCAGGAGGGAGATAGAGACCATTCTCTTCTATTGTCCTTTGGGCATAAAAGTATGGCCCAACAGGATGATGTTGCATGGATTTCACAATCCCTGTAGTAGTTGCCTGGTCTCTGCATGACAGTGAAATTGGTAGATGACCTTGAAGTCAGCCTAGAGGGGGGCATCCTATTTGGATATCTCTAAACTTTCCAATAGTTTGGTAAATAATTGATTCTCTGCGTTAAATTTCTTTCTGCTTGAAATACCTAGCGAGATTTATTCTAGGGAACCTGGTGAAAATTAGGCCTATATTACCACCATGAGTTATTGCTAGTAAAAATGATGCTTAGAAGGCCAAACATAGGAATCTGAAAGTTGTGGGTATTCCCACAACAATAGATGGATATTCCCTTCTCATTTTTTTGTCATTCTGTTTAGCTAAGGATCGTGTGTTAATGTCTCCAGGGCTTGTAGTAGGATGGTTGTAAAACGGCTTAGAATGCTGCTCTCTTTAAGGACTTAGCTGACTTGGGAATCCTGTGAACACTTAGCAAAACTTAGTCATCTTCAGTAGGAAATCCTGTGACCAGAAGTGACACCGTATGCTAATGAGCTTCTCTCTTCCAGTGTTGGATTTTTCCCATTGTCACAATATAAGAATCTGTTTGTTTTCTAGGGGTGATTACTTACAACAGTGATTTTACTCAGTTGTATCTCAAAACAAATTCTCAACTCTAACTGTATATCAGTATCACTCAGGGTTCTTTAAAAAATGATATGCAGGGTCTTACCCTCAGGGGTACAATATAAACAGTTTTGGAGGAATCCAGGCATCAGCATTTTTTAAACTATTCCAAAAATGTAATCAGGGCTGAAAACAACTGAACTAGGCCAAACTATAGTCCTGAAGGTGAGCATAATTCACAGAACACTTGCATAGTGAATAGATAAAGCCAATATAAAGGCATGTAAAATGTTCTAGTGATAACTTAAATATCCATAAAAGTTTAAAGAAGAATGACTGCAGTGAGGTCTGAAGTTGTCCAGAAAGGGGTGATCAAGAAGGAGTAACTTGGGCTGAACAGTGAATGAAATTTGCACACGTGAAAGAGAGTGACGGGCTAATCCATGTAGCAAAAACTGCAAGGATAAAGGAACAAAGCAGGTGTGAGCATGTTACACAATGTGGACTGACTGTTGAGAGTCAACCTGGCAAGAGGATGAAGGTGAGAAAGTATATATTTAGACAAGGTAAAGTGGAGTCAGATTACAGAAGACCTCAGAAGCCAGGCAAAGGAGCCTAAGCTGGTAACATTAGGCAATTGGAGGGTCAGTGAAAGGGATGTCCTTGGTTTTTGTCATGACAGATGGTGCCATTTTTGGCAAAGTAAGATTGCTGAAATCGAAAAGCATTTGAGCTTGATAGTGGTAGCTTAGCTCTGGCCATAGCAAGTTTCTTAGAATGGAGAAAGAGGTGAATGTAACTTGGAGTTTAAGCAGCACCAAAATCGTATATCAGCTGTTACTGAGCTGGTATTGATTCCTTCAAAATCCTCTATAGCTTTATGGTTACGTTTTACTTGTGGAAGGAAACCAGGGAACAATAAAAATACGCTGGGGAAGCTCAGTCTTTCCTCATCATAAAACCTCACATTAGTCTAGTTGACATGTGTTGAGGATACTCTCAGTGCTCCACCCAGATACCCTCTGATCCCTTTTGCCATTTCAGTGGATGCCTTCCCTGGTTTCTATGTGTGTTTGTTTCTAACACCTGTACCTCCGGCTCTCCTTAGAGGATGCCCCACAGGCAACTGGATTTGCATCCCCCACAGGCAACTGTGAAGAGCCAGAAGAAGCTTTAGGACTAATGTTACCCAACCACCTTGCTCCCTGACAGGCCTGCAAAAGGACTGATAGGATTCTGGAGTACGAAAGCCTACCTCCTTTCTTCCAAGTTGAGGCAAAATCTGCATCACAACTTATACTCCAGGGCTCCCCTGCAGGATCAGACTGAAGTTAACTTTCAGGAAGTTTTGTTGAGATTGCAAGCTTGTGTAGCATCCTCTCCTCCTCTTCCTTTCTTCCCCGCTTTCCGTGTTAATCACCCCTAGAAGCACTTCCTTTTTATCATGTGTGCAGGAATCCTCATTTCAGGTTGTCTTCCAGAGAACCCAAACTACAGCAGCTCGCTCTGATGAACAAAATGCTTTTACATGCACCATGTTTACTGTCACTCATGGATTTTTATTGTTCACTCTTCCAAATGGGACTTTTTTTTTTTTGAGACAGTTTCACTCTGTTTCCCAGGCTGGAGCACAGTAGCATAATTATGGCTCACTGCAGCCTCAACCTTCCAGGCTCAAGTGATCCTCCAACCTCAGCCTCCTGAGTAGCTGGGGCCACAGGCACATGGCATCATGCTCAGATAATTTTTAAAATTCTTTTGGTAGAAATGGGGTCTCCCTATATTGCCCAGGATGAGTTTTGATGTATGATTTTTTCATAGCAAGTACCAGGATGAAGCTGAAAATCTGACTTGGGAGTTTTTCCAACAAGTCAAAACAATTACTTTCCATTTATATCAAATCTGAGGTTATTAAAGATCTCACCAAGTTCAAGCCCTACATCTGATGTTATTAGATGCAAAAAGGATTATTTTTTAAGAATTACCGTTTAGCAAAGACTTCTCCATTCATACCATTCCTGGCTTTAGTACAAATGATTTGTCTTATGCTTCAGAACAAAAATGCATTCTATAAAAGCTCATAATTTGGACCACAGTTGTCTATTGGTAGAACAATTTTTTTTTTTTTTTTTTTTTTTGCAGATTCAAGTAATCCATCACCCAGTTTTTTTCTTCATTGCCTTACTGTGGTAAAATATGCATAACAAAATTTGTCATCTTAACAATTTTCAAGTGTACAGTTCATTGGTATTATGTATATTCATATTGTTATACAACCATCACCAGCCATCCATCTGCAGAACTTTTTTATCTTGCAAAACTGAAACTCTATACCCATTAAACAATAACTTCCCATTACCCCCTTCCCACCAGCCTCTGGCAACCACCATTCTACCTTCTGTCTCTATGATTTTGACTGCTCTAAGGATCCCATATAAATGGAATCATACAGTATTTGTCTCTTTGGAACTTGCTTATTTAATCTAGCATAATATCCTCGAGGTTCACCCATGTTGTAGCATATGTCAGAATTTCCTTCCTTGATAAGGCTGATAGATAAGGAGGAACTTACTTCTGCCATTTTGCTATTTCATTTCTACATGCCTTATAGCTTTTTTATTTCCCACTTCCTGCATTAACGCCTTCTTTCATATTTAGTTAATTTTTGAAGGTTAAATATTACAATAGCTTTCTCATTTCCTTTCATATATTTTCTATTTTCTTTGTAGTTTTCATAAAGATTACATTTAAAATCCTTAAGTTATACACTATAATTTGAATTTATACCAGCTTAACTTCAATAACATATAAAAATGCTGCTTCTTTACTTCTCCATCCCCACTCCTTTCAGTTATTGACATCACAAAATTACATCTTTATACATTGTATGTCTAACAACATCAACTAATACTTTTTAATGCATTGGCCTTTTAAATTATACAGAAAACAAAATGTGGAATTAACAACCAAAGTTATAATTATTACATCTTTTAAATTAATTATTGCTTCTTAATGTATTAGTCCCTTAAATCATGTAGGAAACAAACCATTTTAACAATAATCTAGCTTTCATTACTGCCCATGTATTTACCTTTACTGAGATCATTATTTCTTCAGATAGCTTCAAGTTGCTGACTGGTGTTCATTCATTTCAACCTGAAGGACACCCCTTACCATTTTTTTTTCAGGGCAAATCTAGTAGTACCAAACTCCCTCAGCTTTTGTTTATCCAGGAATATCGTAATTTCTCTTTTAATTTTGAAGGACTGTTTTGCTGCATATAGAATTCTTAATTGGCAGGTTTTTCTTTTCGCACTTTGAATATATCATCTAGTTGCTTTTCTAGCCTCCAAAGTTTCTGATGAGAAATCTGCTAATAATCTTATTTAGGATTACTTGTATGTGATGAGTCACTTTTCTCTTGCTGTTTTCAATATCCTTTCTTTGTATTTGGCTTTTGATGGTTTGATTATAATGTGTTTTGGTGTAGGTCTCTGAATTCATTCTACTTGGAGTTTGTTGAGCTTCTTGGATGTTTATGTCCATATGTTTAATCAAATTTCAGTTTTCAGCCAATAATTCTTTAAATATTCTCTCTGTCTCTTTCTCCCTTATTTTGAAATGGAAAATACACATGTTGGTCCACTTGATAGCATCCCAGAGTTCACTTACACTCTGTTCACTTGGCTTCAATTTTTTTTCTTTCTGTTCCTGAGACTCAATAATTTCTGTTGTTCTATCTTCAAGTTCATTTATTCTTTCTTCTTCCTGCTCAAATCTGCCTCTGAATCCCACTAGTGAATTTTTAATTTCAGCTATTATACTTTTCAGCTCTAGCATTTTTTCCTTTCTTTTCAGGTTTTCTGTGTGTGTATTGATATTTACATTTTGTTAATACATTTTTTTTCTTCACTTTCTCCATGTCTTCCTTTAGTTCTTTGAGTATCTTTAAGACAGCTGTTTTTAAAATCTTGTCTAGTAGGGCTGCCATTAGGTCTTTTTCAGTGACAGCTTCTGTTGGTTTGAGTTTTCTTTTGAATGATGAACCATACTTTCTTATTTCTTACATACTTTGTAACTTTTTGTTAAAAACTGTACATTTTAATCTAATATTATGATAACTCTGCATATCAGATTCTTCTTCTACTCCAAGGTTTGATTTGTTGTTGCTGTTGTTGTTGTTCTTTTGTTTTATTGTTATTGTTATAGGTTGCCTCTGTGCCAAGGATCAGCCTGACATGTAAACTTAAGGTCTTCTCAGGTCTTTTTTGAAGTCGTGCCTTTCCCTGTGTATTCACAATGACTTTCTAATTCTTTCTGTACATGTGATTACTTTTGAATGTCCTAATCTTTAATGTCTGACTCCCAAAAAGGGGAAGAAACAAAAATAAAGAGAGAAAGGGTACTGGCCCTTTAAATCACCTGCAAATCATTACAGCTAGAGCTGGAGGGGGCTTGCAGCAATGAAGAGAGGTGCTACAATCATGGACAGCACCTATTTGTATGCACCTGTGTAATCAAAAGAAACATTAGCATTCGGATCACAGGTCACACATATTTGGAGAACAGGGGCCCTTTTGCCCACTCTGTCTCCCGAAAACTATAAACTGTTCCAGGAGCACAAGCACAGTCGCTTCTCATGGAGCTGGGGGTAGGGGTATCTGCTGCTGTGCTAGGGGCTGAAATTGACCGAGATTAACCACAATTTACAATCCAAGCCTTCCCCTGGAAGTTGCAAGCTTTCAATAGCTTTCAGAGTTCAAAAATAGTACATTGGACATATTCGGCCAGTATAATTGTTGTCTTGGTGGGGAAACAGATTCCTTGTACTTTTTATTCCGCCATCTTCCCAGAATCCTCTGATCATCCAGTTTTATACACCACTTTAAAAAGTCTCTCCCCCTGTTTTTACTCAAAAATTATTGCATAAGTAATTTTCTTTTGTTACACCAGACAAAACTTCAGCAACATGAAAATACACATGCGGGGGGGGAGGGTAAAAAAATAAATAAATAAATAAAAAATAAAAAAAGAAAATACACATGCACACACACACTCTTCACATATTTTTCTAAACAGAAGTCCTTTTTTGGAGAATATTATACTTCATATTGATGTACCTAGCTTAATGCCTGGTGTGTAATAGGCATATAACTGGAAATATATTTTTGAATTTGCATTAACAGTAACACCGTTTTCCTCTGTACATCCCACTTGCCACTGTGAATCCAGTTATTGAGACAAGGAAAATACCACCTTTTTTGAGAGGAGGCTGGATGCAGTGGAAATCTCCCTCAGATAGAAAGAAGGGGAGAGTCCACCCCTTCTGTCCTGGTGGAATGTGGGAAAGAGGAAGTACAGGAAGTAAAATGAAAGAGTAAGAATGTGTGTCTTGGCCTCTCTGCTGTGAACTGAATCCTTTTAGTGGAGAGGTCTGTTAACAATATCTAGAAAGAAGTTGAAACATGAGTGTTTTCAAGGTACACTCCTAATTGGTAACTTAGGAGACAGCAGGCAAGTGGGGAGAAGCATACTTGGTAGAGAAGTCTTAATGTGATATTCTTGGGTCACTCCTAACTTCCCATATGTGGAATGGATCTGAAAGTTTTCGCATGTCCCAAAGGATGATGAGAATGAAGCTTTGAGAAACTACTGGGTAGCTTGCCACAGAGGGTCTCTGTGGAAAGAAATGTAGCCTAATATCTCAGTGAAACAAGGAAGGCCATTCAGGAAATGGATGGTCAGAGAGTGAGTCAAACCTTGGAGGTGGCACAAAGCCAGAGAGAATTAAGGTGGGACCCAGGATGCAAGGAGAGATGGCTAATTGTAAAGGGAAAACAAACTACAAGATCTCCAAGCCATGGACTACAGCAGTGAATGTTAAAGGGCAGCCAGATCCAGGACCATAGCAAGTGTACCTCAGAGGATAACAGCCAGACCCCATCCAGACAAGACCAACCCTACAGTGGAAATAGTCTGGGCCATCTACCACTCTCTGAACACTAAAAGGACCACAAGCTTCCCCATCCAACCAAAATTGGGAAAGAAGGATAAACAGGAAAACAACAGCCTCAATGAGGAGTTAAAATTTGGAATCAGTGAGTATTAGAGAATAAGGAACAAGTCATATAAAAAAGATTATTTAAACCAGAAGACAGAGAAAATCTGCTAATTTTTTTTCTTGTATCAGCTAATCTATGGTCATGCATAATTTTCTATTGATCCTATAATAAGTTATTATAAACAATGGCTTAAACAACAATGCAGATTTATTATCTCACAGTTCTGGATATCAGAAGTCTGACACAGTCTCATTTGGCTAAAATCAAAAAGTTACCAGGACTGCACTCCTTTCTGAAGGTTCTAGGGAAGAATCCATTCCCTTGCCTTTTCTAGATTCTAGAGGTCACCCATATTCCTTGGTTACTGGCATCCTTTCTTCATCTCCAAAGCCAGCATCTCTCTGACCACTCTTCCATATCACATCTCACTCTCCCTCACTCCAGTAGGGAAAGGTTCCCTCCTTTAAGGACTTGCATGATTAAATTGATCCCACCCAGATAATTCAGAATAATATCCCCATCTCAAGATTTTTAACATAAGCACATCTGCAAAATCTCCTTTGTCATGTAAGGCAATATATTTATAATTGCCAGTAATTAGGGTGTTGACATCTTTGGGTAACCATTATTCCACCTGCCATAACGAGCAGCCACCAAACCTCAGTAGCATACAATAAGAAGTTTATTGCTCCTGAGTAGGGGTCAGTTAAGGGCTGGCCAATCAGCTTCATTTGCTGGCCCTGACTGCGAATATTCACATGTCTGGAGGCTAATTGACTTTTGGTCTGATAACTGAAGCTGCTTAGCTCTGTTCTGTGTGTCTTTCATCCTCCAGCAGATAAGCCCAAGCAGACCTGTCAAAGAAGAAGCATAAATACTCAAGACTCCTTAAGGTTTAGGCTCAGAATAAGCACAGTGCCACTTCCGCTTCATTTTATTGGCCCAAAGTCAGAATGGAGGCACCACAGAGTTGCATGGCAAAAGGCACGCATCCAGAAAAGGGAGAACTGGAGCCATTCTGCAACCTACCATATCTCCCATCTTCACTCATACCAATGCCTGCCATTGAGCCAACGATAGGTGCTATGAGCTAACTGAGACCACTCCATGTTTGTATATCACGAAGTTTAAGCTGTGTTAGGTACAGGAATACAATAAATGGTCATTAAATGGAATTGATTTTAATTCTACAGTGAACAGAATGATTATATGAGCACATCAAAACTGAAGAAAAGTATGAAGTAAATGAGAATAAAATAGCTGTATCGTCTTTATTTGACTACTTTTGTTAAAGTGATCATGTTTTCTGCTTAAGTACCTTCACAATTTTGTGACTTCCAGCCAGATTTTCTCCACTTGTAAATGTAGCATCTCCTACACATCTAATAATTCAAAAATAATAGAATTTGCCTGGGCATATCCTGGACTTGGAAGGAAAAAACAAAATAAAATACAAAGAAATACACATAAATATTTGGAAAAAAGTTAAAATCCAAACTTTTCAAAACTGTGTATTTTTAAATCATATTTTTATTTCACAGCAGAGCTACTTTGCATAGGCATATTTGTTCATTTATGAAAGAAAACCTTTATACATTAAGGTTATGTAAGAAAGAGACTCTTTAAGATTTTATTATTTTTTTCCTAAAATATACTCATTTTGAACAATGATCCCAAATGATTTCATTCTAAAAAGATCAAAGCAAGGCCAAAACAGACATAATGTGAGTCTAGTTGAAAGCAAATTTTGATTTCTTAACTATAATGAGGAAATCCATGCAAACACAATGCCTCTGATTGATGAGCTTTTAATACAATTGAATGTTTTAGCTGTTTTTACAGATGATCACCTGATAATGCATTTTTCTCAGCCTTTTCCTGTTCCTGTATTTGTCATGTCTTTTGACTGTATTCACTGCTGAGAACCACCTACACCCCCCAGCCTTACTTCTGGTCTTGAGCCACTCATGCCTTGGGCATCCTCCAATTCTACTAATTCTAGGGAGGGGGAGAGTAGAGTTAGGTCAAGATGCCTAACTCTTGTATGGCAGGGCTGAGCCCAGACATGTAAGCCCTTCAAGCTTGCCACCCACCTTTCTCATGGCAAGTCATCTGTGGTGGTTAATTTTATATGTCAACTTGACTGGGCCATGGAGTGCATAGATATCTGGTCTAACGTTATTCTGTGTTCATAGGTGAAGGTGTTTTGGGATGAGATTAACATTTCAATTGGTAGACTGCGTAAATCAGATTGCCTTCCCTAACATGGGTCGCCCTCATCCTGTCAGTTGAAAGCCTGAATAGAACAAAAAGGCTGAACCTTTCTTAAGTATAAGGGAACTTCTGCCTGAGTACTTGAGCTAGGACATTGTTTTTTTTTTTTAATTCTGTCTTCAGACTCCTACCAAAACATTGGTTCTTGCTGGGTCTTAAGTCTGCCAACTTCTGGACTGGAACTTATACCAGCTCTCCCAGTTCTTAGGCCTTCAGATTCAGACTGGAATTACACTATTAGCTCTCCGGGGTCACCAGTCTGCTGACTACAGTTCTTGGCACTTCTCTGCTTCCATAATAGCTGAGAAGTCATAATAGTCCATTTTTTATCATTCATATATATATATATATATCCTCTTGGTTCTGTTTCTATGGAGAATCCCCTGGTAACTGGGTACATAAACTAAAGATCCTGATTAAATCACTCCACTGCCCAACAACCTCCAATGGGTTTTCATTATAAATAGAATAAATCTCAAACTTTTTACAATGACCAACAGCTGCTACAAAATTTGATCCCCTATATGCCTCTCTAAAGTCATCTCCTTTAACTCTCCCTTCACTCTTTTCCATCTGCACTGAACTTTCTGTCTCAGGGCCTTTGTATTTGCTATTTCCTCTGCCTGAAACAACCGTTATTAATTCAGTCCACAAATATTTCTTATATGTTTCAGTTACTATTCTAGTTCATATGAACTATATACATAAAAATGTTTTTCCTAATAAAGCATACATTCTCTTCCTCAGGATCTTTCACGGCTGCTTTCTGAGTCTTATCTAATTTTCCTAGCCAAAGAAATTCCTACCCTTTGTCACCCTATCCCATAACCCCCTTTTGTCTTCTTCTTCATGCTATGTGTGAAATTATTTATTTATTGCCTGTCTCACCGTTTTAGACTGTGATCTGGATATCTGTCTTGTTCCTTTCCAGTGTCAAGAACTGTACCAGGTAGTTGGAGAGAAAAAAGGTGCACAGCATTGTTCACTAAGCCCTATAATCTGGTGCATCAGCACTCAACCCATTTGTGTGATTTTGCACAGGAAACATGGCTATTTGAATAAATAGTCAGTTATTATAATTGCCCATTGAAATTCCATTTAGCAATAATAGAACTATATATTTAAATAAAGCCCCAGAGTTGATTTTAGAGATGGCTGTTGTAAAAATTGTTTACTTCAAAACATAATAAAATGATTGTGGATAAGAGAAAAAAAAAGATTTTAGAAAACATTTTTCAAGCTGTGATATTCTACTGCCAAGACACTGTATATTAAAATATCCAGTCATCTCAATGAGGAATGACCAATGCTTATGACCACAGAAGTTTGGAGTAGGTTAGGATCGAGATTAGGGACAAGTCATTGAGGCTCAAAAAGACAGAAGATGGTGGGTTTGTGGGGTTATCATTTAGTTTCCCCTAGCCTCATGGAACTAGTGAACTCCACCCTAGCACTCTCTCTCTCTCTCCCTCCTTTCTCACTTCACTGGTGGGGATAGCACAGTTACAGAATTCAGCTCAACCAGGAAGCAGCATGAAAGTCAGGAGTAACACTTCTTGAACACAGATAAGTTATGCCCTTTTTCAAGGAAGGCTGATTCCGTTTCCAGCTCATGGCTGATACTGAAATGCCTTCAGACCTAGACATATCTGTGTGGGGGTTAAAAGTGGAGACTTCCTTCTTCCTCATTGTACCTAAAGAACCTTCCAGTCCTATAGGACTGCTTCAGACTGTCTATCAGCAATACCATGAGACAAAAACAGCAGCAATGGAAGAGTCCTGGGCCAAGACAACAATAATAACATAATATTTCCAGGGTTTTGTTCAAGGTAATAATAGTCAGAACTTAGACCATTGGACCAAATGACCAACACTAAAGTTCTTAAAATCATGAGAGGACTGTAGGGATAGAAGAAGACATCTTGTAAATAGGAGGCGTCCTAGCTGGGAGTCAGCGCCAATAAAGAAGACATGACTAATTATTTTTTATCAAAACCTGATAAAACAGAACATAGCAGTTTCATAACATTTAAAGCACAATTTTGAAATGAACATCTATTTTCCTTGAAGTAGGATTGTTTGTATTTCTATAAAGTACACTCTTAGAAACAGGTCACTGTATCAAGTGTCAATTTATTTAGAATCAAGTCTGAAAATTCCATTGACATTGAAAATCTACCTGTTAATTTGCTTTGATTCTGTAAGAGATTGAAACTTTTCTTCTTATACAAGTCTGAAGGTTAAACACATACATATATACTATATGTATACTATGTATGTATATATGTATGTGTGCATATATTATAGTATATACCTATATATGTAGTGTGTATGTATAGGTATGTGCTATATACATAAAGAGTATATAGCATAAAGGGTATTTATAGGTAAAGGGCCACAGAGACTTGCAGTTGGAAACATTTGAGTCCATGGGAATGGTAAGTGCCAAAGGGGATGGGCAGCTTACCAATGGTGACATCACAGTGACTCATCAAAAATACCCAAAGATGATAAAGTTTTAAAAAATGACATCTCAGGTTATATCAGCTATGGCTAAAACTTAAATAACTTGTCTGATATTAAATCAGAAACTTTCTAAAACACAGGACCTATCTTTTTCGTTGGTTGCTTCAGAGATTATCTCATTGTTTTCTGTGTCCTGGAATTTCACAATGATATGTCTAGGTGTACTTTTAGTTTTCTTAATCCTCCTCTTATATATTTGTGCTGCTAGAATCTGGAGATTAGTTCCTTCATCAATTACAGAAAAACATCTCAGCTATTCCTGCCCAAAGAATTTATTGTCTTACATTTCCTCCTTTTAGAGCTCCAATTGGATGTGTGTTGGTTCTTCTCATTCTCTTAATTTTCTTTTAACTATCTTCCTGCTTCTTTATCTTTAACTCTCTCTGTTTCATTCTGAAGCTATTTTCTAGTGCACGCTAGTTCTCTCTGCTGTAAAACTAGGAATTGGATTTTTAATTGTCTTGGCTATATTTTTCCTTTCAGCAATCCATTTGTTTATTTTTCAGATTTGCCATTTTTTTACAGTTGTCTTTCATTTCTCTCTTTATATCTTTAGTTATTTCAAACATATTTATTTTACTATCTTAATTAAAGGGCTCTATTATCTAAAGTTCTTGAGGTTATAGTTCTGCTGCTTTTATGACTGGTGATCCTCAGTTATGGGAGATTGCTATCCTGTGAGTTTCCTAATTTTGGATTATGGGCTCAAGTTCAATGGCATTGGGTAAGAATCTGTGTGGCCAGTACCGAGTATGCATCCTTCCAAAGAGGATTTCTATGTGCTTCTTCCAAGTACACCAAGAGTTTCACTAGTTTATTGTCACTTTAATATTAAATCTTCAACTTTGTGGCTCCTGGACCATCTGCTTGAGGTGCAGGTCCATTATGACAAATTTTCAGATTTTTACCCCAGTCAGAGGTTAAGCCAAGGCAGACAAGCTTCCTTTGTCTACCTGCTCCATTTAAGAATATTTTTCCTTAGCTACCCTTTAAATCTATCAGTCAGGATTTGGTCTAAATATTTCTTTTAGGAATAATGTAAAGAAGTGCTTATGTAAATCATCAGAGGTTTTGGAAATATGAATTTTAAAGACAATTGCCACAGCTCTGTTTCACCACTCAGTTTCAGGAGAATAAGAACATAGTGTGCCATCCAAGTCAATTACTTCAGAAAACACCTCAGAGGATCACAACTTCTGCACAATCTTGGAGGGTTGTTCATAGTAGTACACCAAGAAGCAACAGCAAAACTTTGTATCTGCAGCTTACACAACTGTGCCTAACCACCAAGGGAGAGCAACGACTTCAGCTTCTCTCTCCATCCTCAGATCTTTCATAATTCTACATCATTGGCCAAATCTAAGACAGAATACTATGTACAGAGGATTTGTAGGAATGTTATTAGGCTTCTAGCTACTAGAATGCCATTGAATAAATATACGACAAATAATTTACCAAATCTACTGTCCATGGTCACTTGGGTTTCCCGTTTTTGGCTATTACAATAAAGCTGTCTTGAACATAGTTTACATGTCTTTTATCGGACTTGAGCACTCATTTCTGATGGGTATATTTCCAAGAGTGGAATTACTGGACCATAGGAGATACATATGTTTAGCTAATATTAGTTTTTTAAGGTATAAAGTCTATTTAAAATATGAATGGAAATATTTCTATTTTATCAATTGGTAAGAAAATTATACTATCACTTAAAAGGAGAGAGATTAAATAATTTAGAAAAGTAGTAGCAGAGTCTAGAAACAACAAGTTCCACTTGTCTTTGGTCATTTTTTGGAACAGAGTATAGGAATTGAGAAAGGTGCTTCATGCCAACAAACAATTCAGTAAATTAAGGATATAACCTTTCAAATTCCTGTGTTTGTCCAGAAGACATAGTTCAAACTTTTCTCCTCATTTGAAACCAAAGGGAATGGAAACATTTTCTGTTTCCATATATTAAAACCTAATCTTTGATGACATTAAGCCTGATGACCCCCATGCCATGCACTACAGGGAAATTGTAACTTCAGGTCATAAATTTATTTCATGTTTACTACCACCTCTTTGGGTTTTTTTTTCTGCATGCATTTTTGCCAACTACACATTTAAAGTAAAGTTTGTTATAGTTTGTCTAGCGTTTCTAGGAATTTTATAGCAGGAGAGTTTTCTCATTAGGAAGCTCACCAATATTGCTACAACAATGATTTATATTTTTTTGTTGTGAGTTTATCTTTTTGGGGTGCCATGAAGTGGGGACAGTCCTTTATTGCTCTGGATTTGGGAACAGATTTTTTTCTCCTGCTGGAACTTGGTTTCATTCATCTCACTTACACTTTTTGTTTTAACTTTTCAGCTTGAGGTTTCTGGGCCATACAGGTTATATCAATTCAGAACTCATTCTACATGACGTTTTCATTCTCACAGACAACTCTTTTATTCACACCACATATGAGGGCAGATAGCGATATGCTTTGTATCTTATACTAGAAGAGGAAGAGTTATCCACTTTGCATTATTGGGGCAGCTTTTTTAGGCTTTGTAGCTTTATTTATGGAACTCGATTCAAGCTTCTTTAAATGAGCAGGCTAAAGCACAAATATCCTATTCCTGTCTGGGCATCAAAACCCTGTCTCCAACTCCCAGGACCTGATACTCTCATGGGCTTCCATCACATCAGCTTCTGCCTAGTAATCTGGTGTTCAGTTTTCTCTTCACTTGTGGTATCAGAGGATTTTCTTTACTTTCTTTCAAGCTCAGCTGTGTTGAAGACGATTACTACATTTTGTCCAGTATCTCTGCCTAAGCCTTTCCTTATCAGCTCTGCCTGCCATATTACTGGAAGCTGTGAGGCACTTTCCATTTTATCTAGTATTATCGGAAAAGGGCAAGGGGCTAGAGTCTTTCAAGTGTTCTCTATAGCATATACTTGTACACATAAAAGTAAAATATGATGAAAAAGGTAAAGAGACCAAAAGAGATATATGGCATTAATATCAAGAATGATTTGAAAGAGATATCTCAATTTTACATATTTTAGTTTGTTAAATAAAATACATCTAGAAAATACTGATAATTTTGTAAGTCAGAGAAATCATGACAATGGAGTGCATCTTGCAATCAATATTGTATTCGATAAAGTATTTTGCGGCATTCATGTAGCTAACTTGAGGCATATTCATTGTGAGCTAGTATGCTGCTGAGCATGGCTTATTAAGGAGCACCAATATAGGCATGTTGATGAAATGACCTGATCTCAACCTGTAAGAAGGTGCGGGGGAAGATTTTCAGCATTTATATGGAGGATGTGGATTAAGGAAGAGAAAATAAAATAATGTTAACAGACAAAAAAAAGCAAGAGAGAATACAATTTCTAAACCACCTTGATATGCTTAAATGCTGAGCCAAATACGTAAGACAACTTTGAGAGTGAAGGAGAATTTTCGGGTGCCCTTTATGTGACTGACTTTAATGTTCTCCATGCTGATATTCTGCAAAAGCTATCCAATGAATTCTAAGTTCTTTTAAATTATTTATTGAGGTTTAATTTCACTCAGTATAGACACATACCAGATTTAATGTGTTTTGATAAATGAGTACATCTGGGTAACAACCATCCAAATCCAGATATGGAACAATCTCATCTCAGTGATCCCAGTCAATCTTCTCCCCCCAGCCAGAGACAACCACTGTTCTGACTTCTGTCATCAGATCTTAATCTTATGAAGTTTTGATAAGAACTTCATACAAATGGACTGGTATTATTTGTGCACTCTTTGCTTGGCTTCTGTTGTTTAAAACAGTATTTTAAAAATTCATTCATATTTTGAGTGTATTACTTGTGTGGTTTTTTTTTTTTTTTTTTTTTTTGCTTTGCTTTATGTGTGTTTTTACTTTGTTTCATGAAAAACAGTTCATTTTATGACTAATTTGTTTATTCCCATTCTGATATTAAAAGTACAAAATGGAAACTCCAGGTTGGGAGGTGAGAACATTTTAGTGTATTAAGATGGTGTAAAACAAAGTTGGAATTAAGGAAGCCAGAGGGACATTTTCTTTGGAGCACATTGTGGTAGTTTTCCTCTTCCTCCCACAACTGGGCAAAGGGAGAGAGATGTTCCCCAGCTCACCTAAAGCCTAGCCTGGAGAAGATAAACAGGAGATTCCAACCTTAACTATTATTTGAGATCTTTCCTACCCACTAGCTCCACTCCTTATGGCAGAGGGTTCTCATACAAAGGCCAGCTAAGTGGCAATGTGGAGCTAATGAAGAAGAAGAAGCCTAAAGCCTCCCAAGTCATACACTCTTCCCTCCCAGCCCAGCCCACTCCCCAGCTTTTATACCTGAAGTAGCCCATATCTGAGAGGGGGAAATCGTACAGTTTGGAGTGGAAATATCAATTAATACAATGAGACAATTCATATGAGTAGATGGCTTTTATCACATGAGAGTAACTGGAAACATGATGAGAACTCCGAGATTTTCTTCCAGAGGAAAAATCAGTGAGCAGTTGGAGAAAAGAATAAAGTTGATTTGAAGTAATATCCAATTGAGCTCCATGGATATTCCATGAAACAATTATAATCTGATGTTAAAACATTTGATAATAGAAATACTGCCTATATTTTTCTGAGGCTTACAGCTAATACTTTGAATAAACCATACAAGCCTAAGGCTACAGCCAATATTAAAAGGGGTACAGGTAACATCATCAGAATGCCAACTCAATTGGGTTAGGATAGACTCACAGTCTCAACAATTATGAACTGTAGATACTTTCCCATTTAAAGAAGGGTGAACTTTTTGCCTGGCAAGTTTTTGTTAAAATTTTCACTACCCATTACACTTCATTCTAGACTAAAATGTTCATATAAAAGGTAAATACAGCATTTATATATTTTTAAAATGCAGGTTTGTGAAAGTGTAATTCAAAACTGCAAAATTTAGAGCACAAACTTTTTTTTTTTTTTTTTGAGGCAGGGTCTCACTATGTCACCCAGGCTGTAGTGCAGTGGCCCAGGCTGGAGTTCAGTGACACAAATTTTCAAAGTGATTTTTCACCCATTTTTTACTAGTGGCAATAACCAATTGGGTTATACTACAAGTATATTTAAATGTCTTGATAACCAAAAATGCTAGGTTGATCCTTGATCTACCTTATCATTTTGTCATAGCCACAATAAGAACTGCATTTATGAAAATACCAAATCTCTGCTCATGAAATGTGACAAGTTGATGGCAGACACGTGAATGATTAACTAGGGAAATTTCACTGCTGAGTTACCCACCATAACTCTTTAGAAATGTCTTTTTCATCAGTGAAAATGGAGAATTCTGCTTGCCACCGGATTCTTCATGAAAACATACTTTTCAAAATAAAAGGGATACATTGTAGCTCTGGCATGACTTCCAGAGAAATAAAACATATATATATATATATATATATTTAAAATAAAAGATATATTGTAACTGCAAAGCACTGCCGGAGTTACTGAACCTTCCTAGCAATGCTGGGGCTTCAGTGACACAGTCCTTTAAGCTCTGCTTCTAGTAGAAGAAAGAGATGTAGGGGAAGAAAAAAATATGCTTTGAAAAAATAATAAAGTTAGTGATAAGATGCTTGAAATTAAAAATTTGGATGTCAAATTTCATGGCTTGTATACTTTACTACCATATTATTCTCTGTATTCGTGATAAATGCATTTAGTAAGCAATTACTATATGTCAGAATTATATCCTTAGAAACTCAAAAGAAGAGTATGTCTCATTCAAGAACTAGGACTTGTATACATGAAATAAATAACAGTACAGTACTGGACTTTAGGAAAATCTACAAGTAGGCAGTAGAGTGCTAAAACACCTCCTTCTGTTCCTAAATTCTCAAACCAACTCACTCTGACAGGGAAACTTAGTTCCCATAGAACCGCGCATCTTGATAACCTATGACCTGACTACTAATAATTATCACCTTCCTGGGACTGCCCTATGATATTTGATCTATCAGAAACCCAGGGTACCCTTCAAGCCAAAGAATTCTTGGCCTTTTAGTATATCCAGCTTTTAGTACCAATGGTGATCATCCTTTGGAAACTAGGAATTTCAGGTGGTATCTTGGGTGAATAACAATAATTTCTTTGCTCCTTATTCACCTCCCACATATTGAGTGCTAAATACTTTCTCACTCATTTCTAAAACTTCAAATACATTTCTCTAACATTCACATTAGACCAGTCCAAATAGGAACAATTTTGAGAATGAAACAGGGTGTGCTATGAATAATTATCCTGAAACAATAGGTATAAACCATTCTAGGTAAATTGTGATATATGATCATGCTACCTATAAGACATACTTGTAAAACAAAAAGAAAAGACTGAAAAAATGCTGGGAGCAATGAAGATGTAAGTCATTCTTCTTGCAGTTTACTAAGCCAGCCACAGAATTCCTTGGCATTGAGTTGAAGTTGGGTGATATATAGAAGGTACCTTTTAACAAAGCAATGAGATCTAATGTTCAGATCTTTTTACACAACTTGAAAACACAATTAGGCCAAACTAACAGATTTGTTTGGGTTTAAGAAATATATAGATGCCCTTCAACTCAGAAATTCCATTTCTAAGACATCTGCTCAATTAAATAATTATGGATATGTACAAATATTTCGCTATAAGCTAATTCATTCAGCAGCAGCGGTACTTAGAGAAAGGTTAAAAAAAAAAACCTAATTTCCAAAAATAATGAATTGGATTATACACACTGCTATACCCATACAAGAAAATTCTATATAGTCATTAAAAATAACACCATAGGTAAATATTGAATAGCATGGGAAGAAGTCCTCACTGTATAAATATTTTTGAAGCAAGTTATTATATACTATGTACTGATCCTGTTTTTGTATATTTTTAATTTTTCAACTATTTATTGAGGTACATCTTATTTCTAGTTAAAATAAACATGTGTCTCTTCACTGTGAAAAGTAGGAATGATGATTAATAAAATGTCGACAAGAAGCTGGCATTATGGCTGATTTAAAAAGTTTTTCCTTTGGCTTGTTCATATTTTATAAGAATATTTTATCAATATGGAATAAAATAACTATTTTTAACATTATATAGAGTGAATTACAAATGGCAGCAACCCATGGACACATTCTACCTTTCGATCAGACAGCAGACTGGCAGACAGGCAGAATACAGAAGCCCAACCTCCATCTTTATAACAGTCATTCATGAAGTTGGCATCATCCTCAAAAAGGCTGATGCAATTCAATAAACTGTCTGGATGCTCATTCTGACACTCAAGCAATCATCTGAGGTCATGGAGCTGACATGTGTCATCCTAAATGACCAAGTCATGAAACAGTTCATAAAGTATCGAACCACTGAAAATTTGAAATCTTCCTAATGTTTCAGGAAAGCAGTCCCTAAGGTTCACTCTGAGGACATCCCTGTAATAAATAGGACTCAGACAGAGAAAAGGATATAGGCAATTAATGACATCCTTTCAGAAGCGGAGGTTAAATGATGTCAGATATACAATTTCTCTCATAGTTTAATTATACTTGCAAATTGGTTTTAAGAAATAAAGAGGTAGGTCCTTGGCCACTGTAGTAATTTCACCATATTGTGCAGTCTATTGAAAAATTGAATTATCATATCATTATATTCTGAAATAGGCTGCAGAACTGTTGTAAAGATGTAGAATGCAAAATAAAATAGCCTGTTGTCATGAACTAGAAGATCCATTTTTGGGTAGGGCTCGTGATAAGGAAGCTAATGACAGTGTTTTGCTCATGAATGACTGTAATCACTTGCAGGCAAGGATGAGTTCATTTCACACTAATTTAGTCAATATTTCCCTTCTCCACACCTTACTCCCTATTACGTGCCTTTGTATAAGAGAGAGAAATGTGGATAGGTCAATAAAGAACACTGAAGCAAACTTGAGATTTATTAAGTTTGGGTTCAAATCAAAGCCTTTTATTTCTAAAGACCTATCTACATTTACAATAAGATTTAATCTACAAGCATGCAATTTATTCATCATTTTTCAGACCTACTTCTAGTGTATAAAGCAAGCACCCTCACAAGTTAATACCCTCCCCAATTCCTAGGAACCCGGCAGAGAAACAGCAAATGCCAACCTTTGATCAAGCCTTCTCCCATCCTCTAGTTCCAAGAAGAAGAAACACCCATGAAGACAAACATACTGGCTTCACTGCAGGGAAACATCTACTTTAGAGGCCACCAATACTCTGGTCATTTTGAGTTAATTTGTTGTAATCAAGATTTGCAAGGTCCATTCATTGCACTTGATTATGACTCTGAAGTCTCTATAAATCTTATTACTATGCTTCCTCTTTTTCTTAATTCTTATGCTATGGATTTATTGGATGAACTTGGTTATTTGTGCTGAAGAATATAGCATGGTTTAGATTTTGATGATTACTTCCTCATAGTATCATTTAACTTGTTCCTCTCTTCCATAAACTGTTTATGCTTCATAAATTGGTAGATTGATTTTTAGGTTTAATTCAATTCAGGAGCAACTGGATTATATGAGGAGGTACCCAGTGTCTGACTGTTTAATTTTAATGGCATAAAAATGATCACAGCGTTCACAGGCTATCAGCCTAATCCTTCCATTAAGATGTTATAAATACAGCATACTACTGGCATAAAAACAGACATATAGACCAATAAAACAGGATAGAGAACACAGAAACAAACCCACACACCTACAGTAAACTCATTTTCAACAAAGTTTCCCAAATACATACAGTGGAGAAAAAGACAGTCTCTTCAATAAATGGTGTTGGGAAAACTGAATATCCACATGCAGAAGAATGAAACTAGACCTCTACCTCTTGCCATACACAAAAATCAAATCAAAATGGATTAAAGGCTTAAATCTAATGCCTCAAGCTATAGAACTGCTACAAGAAAGCACTGGGGAAAATCTCCAGGACATTTGAGTTGGCAAAGATTTCTTGAGTAATATCCCACAAACACAGTCAACCAGGCAAAAATTGTATCATTTTTTATCATAAAAAGTTTTTGCGGAGGAGATCAAAGATGGCCAAACAGAAACAGCTCTGGAGTGCAGTTCTCCGCGAGAACAACACAGAGGGTGAGTGATCACCACATTTCCAAATGAGTTTTTTACTGCCCAAAGACCAGGAGATTCCCCAGCTGAAAAATGCCATGAGTTTCCAGCACGGAACAGCCAGTGCTGTGGGTGTCCACATAAAAATTGACACAAGTCCGGATGGCCATTTCAACAGGTGCCTGGAATGCCTGGGATACACAGCCGCCCATTAAAATGAAAAAAAGGGGGCTGAAACAGGGAGCCAGGTAATCTGGCTCAGTGGGTCCCACCCCCAACAAAGATCAGCAATCTGAAATGCTCTAGATTGAGAGTTTCACAGCAAGTGCAGCTGGACTAGGATGGTCCAGCTCGGTGCGGGGGAAGAGCATCAGCCATTACCAAGGCAGTCCACCACTACTGAGGCAGCCCGCCATTACCGAGGCAGTCCACCATTACCAAGGCAGTCCACTACTACCAAGGCAATCCACCTTTACTGAGGCAGTCCGCCATTACCGAAGCAGTCTGCCATTATTGAGGCAGACCACCATAATTGAGGCAGTTCTAACTGTACTTCTGTAAACAAAACCTCAAGGAAGTTCACACAGCAGCTGGGCAGAGCCCACAGCAGCTCAGTAACGCCTCTGCTGGCAGACTGTGACTAAACTACCTGCTTGCTTGCCCACCTTCCCAGGACAGAGAAACTGGGGGAAAAAAGCAGTTTTGAGTTCTGCTGCAGCAGACTTAAATGTACCTGCCCAGAAGATCTGAACAGAACAACAGAGCTCCCAGCTCAGCAACTGAGCTCCTATAAGGGACACACTGTCTCCTTAAGCAGCTCTCCCATCCCAGTATATCCAAAGAAATACCCCATAAAGGAGAGCTCAGGCTGACATCTGGTGAGTACTCTTCTGGGATGAAGATAACAGAAGAAGAAACTGGCAGCAACCCTTACTATTCTGCAGCCACCACAGGTGATCCTCAGGCCAGCAGGGCATGGAGTGGACTTCCAGCAGTTCTGCAGCACAGGGGCCTGACTCTTAGAAGGAAAACAAAAAACAGAAAGAAATAACTTCAACATCAACAAAAAGGATGTCCACTCAGAGACCCCCATCTGAAAGTCACCAACTACAAAGACCACAGGTAGATAAATCCACAAAGATGGGAAGAAACCAACACAAAAAGGAGGAAAACGCCAAAAACCAAAACGCCTCTCCTCCTCCAAGGGATCACAACTCCTCACCAGCAAGGGAACAAAGCTGGATGGAGAATGAGTCTGATGAAATGACAGAAACAGGCTTCAGAAGGTGGGTATAACAAACTTCTCTGAGCTAAAACAACATGTTCTAATCCAATGCAAAGAAACTAAGAACCCTGAAAAAAGGTTAGACAAAATGCTAACAAGAATAAACAGCATAGAGAAGAATATAAATGATTTGATGGTGCTGAAAAACACAACGAAAGAACTTCAAGAAACATATACAAGTTTCAATAGCCAAATCAACCAAGCAGAGGAAAGGATATCAGAGATTGAAGATCAACTCAATGAAATAAAACAAGAAGGCAAGATTAGAGAAAAAAGTGAAAAGAAATGAACAAAGCATCTAAGAAATATGGAATTATGTGAAAAGACCTAATCTACATTTGATAGGTGTACCTGAATGTGATGTAGAGAGTGAATCCAAGCTGGAAAACACTCTTCAGGATATTATCCAGGAGAACTTCCTCCACCTAGCAAGGCAGGCCAACATTCCAGTTCAGGAAATACAGAGGACACCACTAAGACATTGCTGTAGAAGAGCAACCCCAAGGCACATAATCATCAGATTCACCATGGTTGAAATGAAGGAAAAAATGCAAAGGGCAGCCAGAGAGAAAGGTTGGGTTATCTAAAAAGGGAAGCCCATCAGACTCACAGCGCATCTCTCAGCAGAAAACCTACAAGCCAGAAGAGGGTGGGGCCAATACTCAACATCCTTAAAGAAAAGAACTTTCAACCTAGAATTTCATATCCAGCCAAACTAAGCTTCATAAACAAAGAAGAAATAAAATCCTTTACGAACAAGGAATTGCTTAGAGATTTCATCGCCACCAGGCCTGCCTTACAACAGCTCCTGAAAGAAGCATTAACCATAGAAAGGAACAACCAGTATCAGCCACTCCAAAAGCATACCAAATGGTAAAGACCATTGACACAATGAAGAAATTGCATCAACAAATGGGCAAAACAACCAGCTAGCATCAAAATGGCAGAATCAAATTCATACATAACAATATTAAACTTAAAAGTAAATGGGCTAAATACCCCAAACAAAAGACACAGACTGGCAAATTGAATAAAAAGTCAAAACCCATCAGTGTGCTGTATTCAGGAAATCCATCTCACATGCAAGGACACACATAGGCTCAAAATAAAGGAATACAGGAAGATTTACCAAGCAAATGGAGAGCAAACACAAGCAGTAGTTGCAATCCTAGTCTCTGACAAAACAGACTTTAAACCAAAAAAGATCAAAAGAGACAAAGAAGGGCATTACATAATGTTAAAAGGATCAATGCAACAAGAAGAGCTAACGATCCTAAATATATACACACCCAATACAGGAGCACCCAGGTACGTAAGCAAGTTCTTAACAATCTACAAAGAGACTTAGACTCCCTCACAATAATAGTGGGAGACTTTAACACTCCACTGTCAATATTAGACAGATCAATGAGACAGAAAATTAACAAGGATATCCAGGACTTGAACTCAGATCTGGACCAAGAAAACCTAATAGACATCTACAGAACTCTGAACCCAAAATCCACAGAATATACATTCTTCTCAGCACCACATCACATCAACTCTAAAACTGACCACATAATTGGGAGTAAATCAATCCTCAGCAAATGCAAAAGAACAGAAATCATAACAGTCTCTCAGACCACAGTGCAATCAAATTGGAACTCAGTCTTAAGAAACTAACTCAGAACCACACAACTTCATGGAAAATGAACAAATGAGTCCTGAATGTCGACTGGATAAACAATGAAATGAAGGCAGAAAGAAAGATGTTCTTTGAAACCAACGAGAAAGAAGACACAACATACCAGAATCTCTGGGACACATTTAAAGCCCTGTGTAGAGGAAAATTTATGGGAATAAATGCCCACACGAGAAGCCAGGAAAGATCTAATATCGGCACCTATCGTCAAAATTCAAAGAGCTAGAGGAGCAAGATCAAAAAAACTCAAAAGCTGGCAGAAGACAAGAAATAACTAAGATCAGAGCAGAACTGAAGGATATAGAGACACAAAAAAACCCTTCAAAAAATCAATAAATCCAGGAGCTGGTTTTTTGAAAAGATCAACAAAATAGACTGCTAGCCAGATTAATAAAAAAGAAAGAGAGAAGAATCAAATAGATGCAATAAAAAACGATAAAGGGGATATCACCACCAATTCCACAGAAATACAAACTACCATCAGAGATTACTACAAACAGCTCTATGCACATAAACCAGTAAACCTGGAAGAAATGGATAAATTCCTGGACACTTGCACCCTCCCAAGCCTAAACCAGGAAGAAGTTGAAACCCTGAATAGATCAATAACAAAGGCTGAAGTTGAGGCAGCAATTAATAGCCTACCAACCAAAAAAAGCCCAGGCCCAGATGGGTTCACAGCCAAATTCTACCAGACGTACAAAGAGGAGCTGGTACCATTCCTTCTGAAACGATTCCAAACAATACAAAAAGGGGGAATCCTTCCCCAATCATTTTATGAGACCAACATCATCTTGATACCAAAACCCGGCAGAGACTCAACAAAAAAAGAAAACTTCAGGCCAACATCCATGATGAATATAGATGCAAAAATTTTTAATAAAATACTGGCACACCAATTGCAACAGCACATCAAAAAGCTTATCCATCACAATCAAGTAGGCTTCATCCCGGGCACGCAAGGCTGGTTCAACATACGCAAGTCTATCGATGTAATCCACCACATAAACAGAATCAAAGGCAAAAACCACATGATCATCTCAATAGATGCAGAGAAGGCCTTCCACAAAATTCAACAGCTGTTTATGCTAAAACTCTCAATAAACTAGGTATCAATGGAATGTATCACAAAATAATAAAAGCTATTTACGACAAACCCACATCCAATATCATCTCCTGAAACTGATAAGCAACTTCGGCAAAGTCTCAGGATACAAAATCAACGTGCAAAAATCACAAGCATTCCTATACATCAATAACAGACTAAAAGAGAGCCAAATCAAGAATGAACTGCCATTCACAATTGCTACAAAGAGAATAAAATACCTAGGAATACAACTAACAAAGGATGTAAAGGACCTCTTCAAGGAGAACTACAAACCACTGCTCAATGAAATAAGAGAGGACACAAACAGATGGAAAACATTCCATGCTCATAGTTAGGAAGAATCAATATTGTGAAAATGACCATTCTTCCCAAAGTAATTTATACATTCAACGCTATCCCCATCAGGCTACCTATGACCCTCTTCACAGAACTGGAAAAAACCACCTTAAACTTCATATGGAATCAAAAGAGAGCCCACAGAGCCAAGACAATCCTAGGTGAAAAGAACAAAGCTGGATGCATCACGCTACCTGACTTCAAACTATACTAAGGCTACAGTAATCAAAACAGCATGGTACTGGTACCAAAACAGAGATATAGACCAATGGAACAGAACAGAGGACTCAGAGGCAATGCTGCACATCTACAACCATCTGATCTTTGACAAACCTGACAAAAACGAGCAATGGGGAAAGGATTCCCTGTTTAATAAGTGATGTTGGAATAAATGGCTAGCCATGTGCAGAAAGCAGAAACTGGACCCCTTCCTCATACCTTACACTAAAATTAATTCCAGATGGATTAAAGACTTAAACATGAGACCTAACACCATAAAAACCCTAGAAGAAAACCTAGACAATACTATTCAGGACAAAGGCATAGGCAAGGACTTCATGACTAAAACACTAAAAGCATTGGCAACAAAAGCCAAAATAGACAAATGTGATCTAATTAAACTCCAGAGCTTCTGTACAGCAAAAGAAACAATCATTAGAGTGAACTGGCAACCAACAGAATGGGAAAAATTTTTTGCAATCTACCCATCTGACAAAGGGCTAATATCCAGAATCTACAAAGAACTAAAACAGATTTACAAGAAAAAAACAAACAAACCCATTCAAAAGTGGGCAAAGGACATGAACAGACACTTTTCAATAGAAGACATTTACGAGGCCAACAAACATATCAAAAAATGCTCATCATCACTGGTCATTAGAGAAATTCGAATCAAAACCACATTGAGATACCATCTCACACCAGTTAGAATGGCGATCATTAAAAAATCTGGAGGCCGGGCACAATGGCTCAAGCCTGTAATCCCAGCACTTTGGGAGGCCGAGGCAGGCAGATCACGAGGTCAAGAGTGCTAGACCAGCCTGGCCAACATGGTGAAACCTCGTGTCTACTATAAATACAAAAAAATTAGCTGGGCGTGGTGGCATGTGCCTGTGGTCCCAGCTATCCGGGAAGCTGAGGCAGGAGAATTGCTTGAATCTGGGAGGCAGAGGTTGCAGTGAGCCGAGATCGTGCCACTGTACTCCAGCCTGGTGCCTGGTGACAAAGCAACACTCTGTCTCAAAAAAAAAAAAAAAAAAAAAAAAAAATTGGAGACAACAGTTGCTGGAAAGTATGTGGAAAAATAGGAACACTTTTACACTGTTGGTGGGAGTATAAATTAGTTCAACCATTGCGGAAGACAGTGTAGTGATCCCTCAAGGATCTAGAAGTAGAAATTCCATTTGACCCAGTAATCCCATTACTGGGTATATATCCAAAGTATTAAAAATCGTTCTATTATAAAGATATATGCACATGTAAGTTCATTGCAACACTGTTTACAATAACAAAGACCTAGAACCAACCCAAATGCCCATCGATGATAGATTGGACAAGGCAAATGTAGCACGTATATACCATGGAATACTATGCAGCCATATAAAACGATGAGTTCATATCCTTTGTAGGGACAAGGATGAATCTAGAAACCATCATTCTCAGCAAACTGACACAAGAACAGAAAATCAAACACCGCATGTTCTCACTCATATGCAGGTGTTGAACAATGAGAACACATGGACACAGGGAGGGGGAGCATCACACACTGGGGCCTGTTGGGGTGGACTAGGGGAGGGACAGTGTGGGGAAGGGATAGGGAGGTTGGGGAGGGGATAACATGGGGAGAAATGTCAGATATAGGTGATAGGGGGATGGAGGCAGCAAACCACATTGCCATATGTACCTATGAAACAATCCTGCATGATCAGAACATGTACCCCAGAACCTACAATAAAAAAATATATTTAAAAAAGAAATTAAAAAGTTTTTACACAGTAGAAGATACAATCAACAAAGTGAAGAGATAATCCACAGAATGGAAGGAAATATTTGCAAATTACCCACCTGACAAGGGATTAATAACCAGGATATATAAGGAGCTCAAACAACTGTACAGGAAAAAAAAAAGCAACTAAGAATCTGATCAAAAAATGGGCAAAAAATTTGAATAGACATTTCTCAAAAGACACACAAATGACAAACAGGCAAAAGGTGCTCAAAATTATTAATTAGACAAATGTAAATCAAAACTACAATGAACTATCATCTCACCCCAGTTAAAATGGCTGATATCCAAAGACAAGCAATAAAAAATGCTGGTGAGGATGTGGAGAAAAGGGAACACTCGTACATTGTTGGTGGGAATGTAAATTAGTACACCACTATGGAGAACAGTTTGGAGATTACCGAGAAAACAAAAAATTGAGCTACCATATGACTCAGCAATGACAGCATGTATCCAAAAGAAAATAAATCAGTATATTGAAAAGCTATCTTCACTCTCATATTTATTGCAGCACTATTCACAGTAGCTAAGATTTGGAAGCAACCTAAGTGCACATCAACAATTAATGAATAAGGAAAATGTGGTACTTACACATAATGGAGTAATATTCAGCCATTAAGAAAGAATGAGATCTTGTCATTTACAACAACATGGATGGAACTGGAGGTCACTATGTTAAGTAAAATAAGCCAGGCACAGAAATACAAACATCACATGTTCTCATTTATTTGTGGGATCTAAAAATCAAAACAATTAAACCCATGGAGATAGAGAATAGAAGGATAGTTGTCAGAGGATGGGAAGGGCAGTAGGAGACTGAGGGAGGAGGTGGGGATGGTTAATGGGTACAAAGAAATAGAAAGAATGAATAAGATCTACCATTTGATAGCATAATAGGGTGACTATAGTCAATAATAACTTAATTGCAGTTTTAAAAATATGTAAAAGAGTGTAACTAGATTGTAACACAAATGATAAATGCTTGAGAAAATGGATACCACATTCTCCATGATTATTTCACAATGCATGCTTATATCAAAACATCTCATGTTCCTCATAAATGTATATACCTACTATATACCCAAAAAAATAAAAATTAAAAAAGTTTTAAAGATGTTATCACCCTTTCACCTAATGGTTTGGTATTTATTAATGGTGGTTGGCTACATTGATTATTCTTAAATGGTTGCAAAGCTTGTGATTTTCTAATTCTGTTCTACGTTAATTAGATAGAATTTTTCTATGGAGAGAAAGTTCTTTTCATGAACTATTATTTACCCTCACATACCATTTATACAGGAAAGGAAGAATAAAATCTTGATTCTATCACTTTATTTTTTCAATTTTCAGCTTAATTTGTTGGTGCAACCTCCAGAGACAATATTTTTAACTCTTTGAATTCACGTATTTCAATTAAATGTCATCATATTTCTTTTTGATATCTCAACTTTCCCATCTTAGTTCAGTGTCCTTTTTACACAGTCAGAATAGTTTTCTATAGCATCCTCTGCCTTCTGGTACAAAAAGAGTTCCAGGTCCACCTTGCCCAATTCTTGTTCCAGACATAGAATCTGTCAGTTTTCCAAGAGCCTTCGTTCTTTCTAATCAAGGTATTGTATTTTTGCAACCTAGTCTGGGCTCTAAATGGGCTCATTGCTTCTGAGTTATCATCAATTTAAGATCTTTTCAGTGGGAAGAGTTGGGGAAAGCATACTGTATTTCCTATTCACATCTAAGATTGTAAGATTTTTACTTCTTTGCTTTTATATTTGTATCTCTTTTTCTTTCACACTAAAAATCTTAATTTCCAATGATGATAACATATAAACCGATACTAATTTTACTACTAATAACAGACTCACTAAATACAATTTAAGATTTCTGGCCAGGCGCAGTGGCTCACGCCTGTAATCTCAGCACTTTGGGAGGCCGAGGTGGGCGGATTGTAAGGTCAGGAGATCGAGACCATCCTGGCCATGGTGAAACCCAATCTCTACCAAAAAATACAAAAAATTAGTTGGAAGTGGTGGTGCGTGCCTGTAGTCCCAGCTACTCAGGAGGCTGAGGCAGCGGAATCACTTGAACCCAGGAGATGGAGGTTGCAGTGAGCCAAGACTGCACCACTGCCCTCCTGTCTGGGCAACAGAGCAAGACTTCATCTCAAAAAAAAAAAAAAAAAAAAAAAAACGATTTCTTTGTGGCTCTTATTGTCCTTAGAAGATATTTCACTAGAGACATATATTCAATATACTGGTTTATTTTTATTTTTTTGAGACAGGGTCTTACTCTCACCCAGACTGGAGTTCAGTGGCATAACCTGAGCTCACCATAATCTCCTCCTCCCAGGTTCAAGTGATTCTCCTGCCCCAGCCTCCTGAGTAGCTGGGATCACAGGCACACGCCCCTACCACCTGGTTAATTTTTGTATTTTTAGTAGAGATGGGGTTTCACCATGTTGGCCAGGCTGGTCTTGAACTCCTGATCTCAAATGATCCATCTGCCTCAGCCTCCTGAAGTGCTGGGATAACAGACATGAGCCACCACACCTGGCCTATACTGTGTTTTTAAGTCACTTGAGGCTATGGAAAATCCAGCCTAAAAAATCTTTTAGCTAAAACCTTCCTTTGGAGATTATTCTCCTCCAACATTCCTCAGGTATATAACCTGTAAAGTAGAAGACTTTAGCTTCACATTTTATCATATAAGATGCAAATTGCAATTGGACACTGATATAATATTATGACTGACATTTCATTAGTCTTTAAAAGAGCTCAAAGCAGAGACTAAGCAGAAAGGTAGGTGGGCTAGGTTTCCAGATGTTTTCTGTGATTCAGATTCTGGTAGGAATGAGACTCCAAGAGGTAACTGAGGATTAAAAGCAGCATATGATTGGTTAAAACAAAGATACCCAGGCTTGAATCCCAGCTGTATCACTTACCAGCTCTCAACCCTAAGCAAGACTTTTAAATCACTCTGTCAATTTTCTCATCTGTAATATAGCAATAACAGATTGTACCCCAAAAGTTTGTTGAAGGATTAAATGAGAAAATGCTTATGAAGTACTGAGTGGGTGGCTCGGCATACCAAAATTACTAAACAAATGTTAACTAATACTATTTTTATACTTCAGGCATTCTCCTTCTTCCCTATTCTGGACCACTGGTTCTAGCCTCTGAGCCTCCTCCTTATCAACTCCCATATTCAGGTCATTGCACATCTGCCCCTTTCACAATACCTGATCAACTGTTTAGTGCAAAAGAAAGAGCAGCTTGACAGCATGAGACCTGGGTTTAATACTGGCTTCATCTCATAGTCATCCCATGACATTGAAAGAGGGATGGAGCTAAACACATGCAGGTGTGGAATTTGGCATACCCTTGGCAGTAAGGCAACTACCCTCCCAGACACGAATCTCCTTATTTACCAAATCAACTTCTTCTGCTCATAGGAGCAAAGAAGAAAGTATGTTTACAACTAATTACTTATTCAGTTATTTACATTCAGAGCAAGGTACTTTAAGTCATCATATCAGAACAAAGTCTTACTAGCTCTGTCATCAAATTGTACCACTTCTTGGATAAGCTCTCTGATCTCAGTATCCTCATCTTAAAAACAGCAGTCTTCACACTATTGGTTCCTGAAGTTGCTATCTCCGTGATATCCTATAGTATTCTCTTTATGTTCTCAATTACTTGGTTGAGAACCTTATACAGTTAGTAGCTTTTTATGTGAGGATCAATTGTGAACATATATTATAGATTCTAAAGTATTCTACAAATCCTACAAGCCATTTTCTGTAAGAATCCCTAACTGGCCTATCCTCCCTCTCCCCTGCTCTGCATGCAACACATAATGGCCAAGCTCCTCCTTTTCCTGCACTACCACTTACATCAGGCCCGCTCCTCCTCGTCCACCCCTGACTCTGTAGTTCACACTACAGGAAGTCTCACACTACCTTCAGGAACATCAGAGTCCTCCAGAACCTATTCTCATCCTTACTTTCATACCTTATGTCCCTTTGAGATAACAGATTGAGAGAGACATTTTAAAACATTGCAAGATATCTGTTATTCTTCATCAAGGTGAGGTATCTCAATCAGGTTGCCACCTAGTTGAGTGAAGAACACAGAGTTAGAGACTAACAGACCGGGTCTATGTCCCATTTGCCCTTTACAAGCTGTAGACTCTTGGGCAAATATGGCAGGCAGATACGATGGCCCCAGTGATCCCAACCTGCTGGTATTCACACCCTCGTATAATCTCCCCTTAAGTGTGGGCTGAACATAGTGACTTGCTTCTAAGAAATAAAATGTGGCAAAGTTCACAACATGTCACTTACATGATAATGTTATAAGAGACTATGACTTCTGTCTTGTTATTTAACTATTTATATTGCCTTCTCAGCTTGCCTGTTTTGATGAAGCAAGCTGCCAAATTGGAGAGGCTCATGTTTTAAGGAACTGAGGGCAGCTTCTTCCCCAACAGCCATGAACTGAGTCCTTCAATCCAACAACCTATGATACAATAAATTCTGCCAAGAAATGTGAATTTAGACTGAATCATTTCCTAGTTGAACCTTAAGATAATTATAACACAAGTGAAACTAGACCCCATCTCTCTCTGTATATAAAAATCAAATCAAAATGTATTAAAAACTCAAATATAAGACCTGAAACTATGAAATTACTGTAAGAAAACATTGGGGAAACTCTCTGGGTGTTGGTCTGGTCAAAGATTTCTTGACTAACACCTCAAAAGCACACGCAACCAAAGCAAAAATGGATAAATGGGATCACAGAAAGTTAGAAAGCTTCTGCACAGCAAAGGAAACAACCACCAAAGTGAAAAGATAACCCACAGGATGACAGAAAATATTTGCAAACTACCCATCTGACAAGGGATTAATAACCAGAATATATAAGGAACTCAAACAACTCAGGAAAATAATTGAATAATTCAATTTTTAAAATGAACAAATGATCTTAATAGACATTTCTCTAAAGAAGACATACAAATGTCCAACAGATATATGAAAAATGCTCAGCATCACTAATCATCAGAGAAATGCAAATGAAAGCTACAATAAGATATCATCTCACCCCAGTTAAAATGGCATTTACCAAAAAGAAAGGCAATAACAAATGCTGGCGAGGATGTGGACAAAAGGGAATCATTGTACACTGTTGGTTGGACTGTAAATTAGTTCAAACATTATAAAGAACAGTATGGAGGTTCCTCAAAAAACTAAAAACTATCACATGATCCAGCCATACCACTACTAGGTATAAAGAAAGGAAATCAATAGATTGAAGAGATATCTGCATTCCAATGTTTACTGCAGCACTGTTTACAATAGCCAAGATTTGGAAGCAAGCCAAGTGTCCATCAACAGAGGAGTGGATAAAGAAAATGTGGTGCATATACCCAATTGATTATATACAAAAATAATGAAATGCTGTCATTTATAACAACATAGGTGGAACTAGAGGACTTTATGTTAAGTGAAATAAGCCAGGTACAGAAGACAAATTTCACGTACTCTCATTCATGTTGGGAACTATTAACAGCTATGGGTACAAAACCACAGTTAGAAAGAATGAATAATATCTAGTATTTGATAGCACAACCACGTGACTACAGTCAACAATCATTTATTATGTATTTTAAATAACTAAATGACTAGAGTTGAAATGTTCCTAACACAAAGAAATACGAAATGCTTGAGATGATGGATACTTCAATTACTCTGATGTGGTTATTACACACTATATGCCTACACTAAAACATCATATGTACCCCATAAATATATGCATCTACAATGTACCCATAAAAATTTTAAAAGATGATTAATACCCAGCTAATGCCTTAATTATAGGATGTGAGAGACCCTGAAGTAGAGGACCCAGTTAAGCTGCATCTGGATTCCTGACCCACAGAAACTGAGGTAATAAATGTATATTAAGTAATTAACTATTGACTAAATTATTTATTACACAGCAATAGATAACTAATAAAGCAATTAAGGCCAATTCTGTGAACTTTCATCTTACAGTTTGTAAACTGGGCTCAAAAATGCCTTTCTTGTAGGATCGTTGTGAAGATTCACGAAATAGTGTTCATGAAAGTGCCTCAAATATATCAGACTTTCCACATATGCTCATTTAGTCCCTCTGCCCTCACCCCCTAAAGTTTAGTTGACATTCAATGCATTGAGGGCTTGACTGTTTTGATTAGGATAGAAGAGGTTGAAAGGAAAGAATTCTGCATCAAGCACAATAGGAATAGGAAATGTTACCTGTTATTCCACAAAATAGAGAACTTAGATATCCCAATTACCCTAACTTGATCTTTACACATTATATCAATGTATCAAATTCTCCCATGTACCCTAAACCATGTACATCAATCATATATCAATTTTGAAAACAGAAAGATAAAAAATAAAATAAAACAAATGGAGAGATAGAATAGCAGAAGGATCACAAGTCAAAGGAGAACTCAGGAAGGTCAGGAAAAGAAGTTTGACAAGAAGCCAACAATAAGCTATACTGACAGCAAAAATTTCTCTAGGAATGACCTCAAACCAGGAATAAAGGAGATTGCTCTTCTTTTTCCACTTTTCTCCTGCTCCACAGACTTCCTAGTTGCTAGAATTATGCCACACTCTACACACAGTGTGAGTTCAAGACACTTCTATCCTTGGTTTGTCACATAACCATAGAGGACAAGATTATAGTCTGGTTACAAGTGCTCTGAGTTCCAAATAGCTGGTTTACCTTTTTTGTAAGTTTTTAAATAAAGCTTTAGCTTTATAGCTATTTCCGAAGTTAGGGGCTAGATCACTCAATGAGGAAAGACTATTGGAAAATATTGAAATTGAAACATAAAGTAGAAATAGAAAACAGTCCAGTAGCTGGAGAGTGAAATTGCATTTGGGGAAAGGGAAAGGGAAAAGGACAGATGTAGAAAGAAAAAGGTTTGGAAAAAAAGGACAGAGGTGAATGGGAAGGCGGAGAAGAAAGAAATTCGGCAGAGTAAGCAGTTCTTAAAAAGAAAACCAGAGAGGGCTTTTCCCATTGTGCAACAAGTGTGTTGGAACTTATTCTTTCAGGAATAACAGAACAATGGATAAAATAGAAACAGAAGATACAAATACTTAAGCTTCATCCACTACCATGTGCAGGCTTTGGGCAGGGATGCAATCAGGCAGCTATAAAAGAGGGAGGGGATGGGCCTTCCCTACACCATCTTCAAACCACTGCTGTTCCATCCAATGCAACAGAAAATCAAGCACTTGCTTATAACCAGGCTCTTGGTTATTACAAAGTGTAATAACTTCTTATCAGATCCCATTTCCCTCAGGAGATCTGCTGTGAAGGTTGAGGTCAGTACCAAGGATAAACCTATTTCTTTTGAGTGTTAGAAGGCTCTCATCTTTATGCTTCAGTTATTCCTTGTAACTCACTTTCTCATACTTTCATCCTTATCTTGTAAAATGGAAAGAAATAAATTTGGACCAAGTCTACCATTTCTCTTATTTACCCTTACTGGAGTCTTCTCTGACAGTTTTGATAAACTCAAAATGATACAGAAGTAAGATATTCCTTATAGCCTAGATGCTAGTTACATTTACCATGTCAGTGATTTCAATTATATATAAGGAAATGTTACTTTCCTTAAAATACAAAATCTTCATTTAAGCAGCCTTGTTAAAATATTTACTCTGAAAAGGAAGTGAATCAGGAATTTCTTTGCCTGTACATAGACAGAAGAGTTAGCATTAAGAAGAAAGGGGCCTCTGCAAAAGAGATTGTAATATTCATTAATGACACTTATGTGCTGCCCTTCCCAAGCAAGTTTTCCCCTTGAGTCTTCCATTTCTATATTAAATAGCTTCCTTCGTCGCAGTGAACAAGGTTGAGGGCCTGACATAGCATAACTATAGAGCAGGGGTTGGAAAACTACAGACCATGGGCCAAATCTGGCCCAATGCCTGAGTTTATAAGTAAAGTTTTATGAAAACACAGCCACACCCATTTGTGAAGGTATTGTCTATGGCTTTTTTAATTCTACAACAGCAGAGGCATGTAGTTGCAACATGTATGCCCCACAACAATAAAAAATATTTACTCTCTGGCTCTTTAAGAAAAAAAATTTGCCAACCCCTGGCAATGTACCAGGTCTGGAAGCAGTGACCAGTGATAAAAGGAGACAAAAAAGTTTCCAATTATTCCTCATGACAGATGGACATGAATGTCATGGCCTTCATCTTTTGGGGAATGGGAGACTATCACAACTGTTTAGTTACCTGATGACATAAATGGCCAATGTCAGACATGATGTTTTTAGAATTAAAAACCCTAAACTTTCAAGTCATCTTGAAAGTCACCTAGATCAGTAAGAAATAAAGAAAAAGATAGTCTCTCAAAATCTTTGCATTATAATTGTAACCAGTGCGGGGATTAAATTCAAACCAGCAAACACTTATCCTTTAGTAAGAGTAAGCAAATTAGTGAACTATCCTTCTCTGTTATAACATTAAGACTGTGGTTCTTCTCTTGTCTACTGGTAAAGTAGATAGAAACATAAAGCAATTTTGGACTAGTAGCCATTGAAATGAAAACAGCTTCCACTGAAATGTGTCTTTGCTCTTTTTCCTTGTAATCATAGTCTCTAGCCAAGACATAATGGGATCTTTCACTTCTTTCTGCTCTCCCTCTCTCCCTCTTTTCTTTCCTTTTTCCCTTTACTAATCTCTGTTGCATCTTTTATTTTGTAAGATGTATTATAATAGGAATTTTTAAAGATACTAAACAAAGACTCAATGTTTAAGGAACTTAAAGCCTAGGTGGAGAGATGAGATGTGTATAAAGCAAAGCAAATATATGCAACCACATCATATATCTTACACTAAATGCAACATCAGGGCTTTGTGGCCTTGGGCAAGCTATTTAAGCTCTCTGTGGCTTTATTTTACTCATCCATAAACTGGGTATAATATTGCCTGCCTCTTAGGTTCATTATGAAGGTTAAGATATGCAAAACACCTATGCTAGGACATGGCAGATAGTTAAGTGCTTTATTTTTGTTTGCCATGTGTTATTACAATTCTGGAATGCTATATAAGTCTAGAATAAGGATATAGTTCTTCTGGTGAGAGGTACAGTCATGTTTCATAGAAGAGATTGCATTTGAACTAGGCTTTGAAATATGGATGTCATTTAGCAGTCAACAATAAGATAAGTACATTGAGAGGAGAAAACTAAATCAACCAAGTCACAGAAGAAAATGGGATGATTCTGAAGCATCAGCCTGACTGGAGATCAAGCAGAAGTCCTCCCACTTTAGGGAAGGATTGTAAAAAGCTCTTAATTCTAGATTAAAGAGACTTGACTTTATACAGTAACCAGTGGAGTGTTCATGGAGTCATTTTAGCAAAAAGGTTGATATGGTCAGAACTGTTTGTTGGGAGTAACATCTGGGCTGCTTGTGGGCAAGATAAATTTAAGAGACTGGAGAAAGGTGATTCACAGAGGATCTCTTTTCCCTTCTAAGTCCATCTCTACCTTTCCCTTCCCAAAGCAAAGCATTTATGGGGCCAGATTTTCTGAATCTGTTGTACCGTAAGAACCATCAACTCTCTCTTTCTGGCTCCATATGACTGCATGAGTAAATCTTATGAAATCAAAAGTCTCAGGATTCCCCCTAAGGGCCCAACATTCTCAATCTCATCTTTCTCTCTTTTCCTTCATCTTCTCTCTCTCTCCTCCTTCAGCTCCTCTTCAGTTCTTCCTCCTCTTTTCACTCTCACACTCTCTCCCTTCCCCTCTCTTTCTTCTCCCTGACTCATCTTCATGTATTACTCTCTATATTTGGATGAGAAGGTTTCAAGGGCACTACCCAGCCTTTAATATTCACCTCATCTTTGCCAGTATCTGACTTTGCAAATTGTTATAAACAAGTACTGATTCCCCTTTGGCATTGCTTGTTCAATTGAGGTGAGACATAGTTATTGTAGGAGGGGAAGCAAGTTCAAGTACATCCAGAGTAGTTACAGGTTTCAGGCTTCAAGAGAAGATGCATAGAAGCTGAGATGCACTAAAGGGAAACCAGAAGAGACAACTATAAATTGATTACTGCCCTGGCATAGATGTTGGACCAATGGGAGGATATCTCCTGGGCAGATTTACCCTACTCTGAAGGCATTTGCCTGAATAATAGATGTTTCAGCCAATTCAGAGCTTATTGACTTCATATCTCTCACTAGGGGGACCTTTTCAAAATAAAAATATGGAGGAATATGTTAGAAAAGTAAATATTTGGGACTTATGGCAAAACGGAAACAAAGGGAAAGGGTTATTATGACAAAGCAAATGTGTGTTAACTTACACATAGCAAAGGAGGAATAGGACCAACTTAAGAAGGAGGTTGAAGAATTAAAAACAGTCATGTCTGCTTAGAAGGTATATAGAAACAATGGAGATAAATAGAACAAAAAAGGAATAACTTATAGGGGAAAAACTAGAAAAAAGAAATATGTCTACTTGCATTGAAATGGCTTGTTACAAAAAAATATTTATTTTTAGTCATGCTTCTGTAGTGATTCTCACGCATACTACAGTTGACAACCACTGGTTTAGAGGAAGGTAGAATAGAAGAAAAATGGCTGACTAGTGAAATCAGATGCCAGTTCTCCTCAAAAAAGAAGATCAAACTTACAGGTAAATGGTCGTGATCAAAATGGAAAGCTGAGGAAAGGAAGCCAGAACCTGTCGGAGAGCCCATGGGAAGAAGCTGGGACACACAAAAGAAAAACAGCAAGAATCTAACACAGATCAACCCCTGAGGAGCTTGTAGCCATGCAGAAAGGATAGGTGAGGATGCTTCTCTGCCCCTTTCACCCCTGAAAAAATCTGATACCACCAAAGTGTTAGGGAGCCCTCTGCCCTTGAAACCCTGGGCAATGCTGTTGGTGGTGATTTGGGAAATTCTCAGGGACAGAGAACTGAATAGTTGGCTTGCACAAGGGTGCTTACGCTCTCCTCAGGGCCAAACTGAGACAGCAGTCACCATATTCGTTGTGCACCCATTGTGGGCAACAGACCTGCCCAGGGAACCTCAGTCCTTGAGTTTCCACAACACTAGATCCCCCCACAAACACGTTCCACAGTCCTTTCTAACTTTAGCAATCACAAGGGACTGGTGGGTCCCTGGGGGAGCTACAGGATCCCTGGAGACCTAGCTCTCAGCATGGACTTCCCCTAGGAGAGTGGGGAGCACAACCAACTAAAGCCCCTTTTGGGACAAAGGAAATACGGATACAGTAATTATCACTGAAGGGGTGGCATCAGCAGCTAGATATGGACATGGAGAGGGGGATCATCCCCCACTTTCCTGTCCACTGTTGTAGACACAGCATAGGCTCTCCCAGCTGGGGTCCAGTGCATATGCACTTGGAGGAAAGCCTTTCCAGCACTTTTCATGCCTGCTGCACCCCTATTGAATGTAAGCCTGTGCCACAGAACCTTCCACAAAGAGCAGGGCCCATCTCTCCCTCTCTACACAGAGTGACAGTATCCCAGGAATGGAGGGCAGACAAGCCACAGAGTTGTCTGTTCTGAACTTGGAGAAGAGGCTCTACCTGAGCCCATTTTGGTGGTAGCTGCCGAAGGGGAGTTCCCACAGTCTGCAGGCACATTGCAGCCAGGAGTTTGAAGATCATGAGCCTTGTAACAGGGCCATGAGAAGAAAGGAGATTATATTCCTGTCTGCACAGTATGAGGAGCTGGTGCAGCTTCCCTCCCAATCCTTTCCCAAGACCTCAGCACACACCAGTGCAATCTTCTTCAGCCACCCCTCATCAGGGTGAGTGCCTTCACTCACTGGGCTACCCCAGGGTAAGCCAGCTCTTACTTTTAAGCACCACTTGCTGAACTGGAGACTGAACTGCACCACCAAATAAAACATCTGCTCTCAGAAAAGCACAGTGTTAGTGTATAAGATAAACTTCCTGAAACCTCCACAATCTCAGTACCACAAGAGATAGTGTGTCAGCTCACTCATACATAAAAAAATATCACTACAACAAGCAGCATTTGAGAAAGTCACTGCACAAAAGTTCTCCACAACCAAGGAAACTATACAGAGTCTAGACTTCCTGAAAGCACCCAGTAACAAAGACAAATGATCATATTCAACATATACAACAGTCATACCCTCAAGTTAAAAAAAAGAATAAAAATTTAAAAGTCCCTTCAAATGATAGCAAATTCAAGAATAAGAAGTGACAGCTCCTTCATATAAGAAGGAATCAGCCCAATAACTGGCAATACAAAACGTATTTTGACACTTCCGAAACACTGCACTAGCTCTCTAGCAATGGATCCTAACCAAAGTGAAAATTCTGAAGTAACATAAAGAACTCAAAATATGAATTACAAGGAAGCTCAATGAGATCCAAGAGAAAGTTGAAAACCAACACAAAGAAAATAGAAAAATGATGAAGGATAGGAAAGACAAAATAGCTGTATTTTTAAAAGCCAAATAGAACTTCTGGATTTGAAAAAATAACTGAAGGAATTTCAAAATATAGTTGAAACTTTTAACAATGGACTAGACCAAGCAGAATAAAGAATTTCAGAGCTTGAAGACCAGTCTTCTGAACTAACCCAGTCAAATAAAAATAAAGAAAAAAAGAATTTTTTAAAAAGCAAAGCCTTCAAGAAAGACAGGATTATGTAGAACAACCAAACCTATGACTTATAGGCATACTTCAGAGAAAAGAAGAAAAAGTAAGCAACTTGGAAAACATATTTGAGGAAATAATTCAGGAAAATTTCCTTAATTTTGCTGGAGAGGTAGACATTCAGATACAAGAAATTCAGAGAGCATCTTCAACATAGTATACAAGATGAACATCACTAGGACATATAGTCATCAAACAATCCAAGGTCAGCACTAAAGAAAACATATTTTTTTAAAGTTTTACACAGTTGAAAATATTTCTTTCTCTTTTTTTAATTTTTACTTTAAGTTCCAGTATACACGTCATACCGAATGAGGAAAAGTTGAAAGCATTTTCCGTAAGAACTGGAACAGGACAAGGATGTCCACTCTCATCACCCCTATTCAACATAGCACTGGAAGTCCTAGCCTGAGCAATGAAGGGAACACTTATACACTATTGGTGGGAATGTAAATTTGCCCTACTGAAAATAGTTTGGAGATTTCTCAAAAAACTGAAAATAGAACTACTGTTGGACCTAGCAACCCCACTATTGGGTATCTACTCAAAGGAAAATAAATTATTTTATGAGAAAGACACCAACACTTGAACATTTATTGCAATACTATTCACAATAGTAAAGTTGTAGAATCAACCTAAGTATCCATCAACAGTCAACTGGATAAAGAAAATGTGGTATATATACACCATGGAATGCTACGCAGCAATAACAAATAATGAAACTATGGTCTTCACAGCAACATGATGGAGCTGGAGGCCGTTATCCTAAATGAAATAACTCAAAATCAGAAAATCAAATATTGCATATTCTCACTTATAAGTGGGAGCTAAACAATGGGTACACATGAACATAAAGATCGAAATCATAGACACTGGGGGACTCCAAGGTGGGGGAGTGGGAGGAGGACAAGGGTCAAAAAACTATTGGGTACTATGTTCACCATTTGAGTGATGAGTTCACCAGAAGCCCAAACCTCAGCATTATGCAAAATATTCATGTAACAAACCTTCACACATACCCCCAAATCAAAAATAAAACAAAATAAAATAAAATAAAGGAACAAGCAAAGAAGATAGAGGCTGTAAAGATAGGAATGCTTACTCTTTTGCTGTGGGGGCTAGAAAGAGGCCAGTGGTCAATGCCCACTGAATTCAACCACACAGAAGTTTTTGGTGACCTTGGCCAGAGATCAGTGTCAGTGGGATACGAATATGGGTCTTGCACAGACACTACTATGAAGGGAAAAGGAAGATGATGCTGTGTTATGTAGCTTTTCAATATCTGATTTTTCTCAAATGAAAATAAGGATAACAGTGAATCTCACTCTTCTATGTTAATAATTAATGAGATAACAAATGTAAATGTGATAAGCAGACCTTTAATACAATATTTAATATATAACCCCTTCAATTATTCCTTCCCTGTCCTTACCTCTAGACTTTCTTCCTGGAACTTCATTAGGCATATGTTAGAAACTATTCCTGTATCCTTCATGTATCCTAATCTCTCTTTCAAAATTTTTACCTAATTATCACTCTATGATAATTGAGCCAATTATTTCCAATCTGTCTTCTAGTTCAACTAATTCCTCCTTCAACTGAGCTAAATCTATTGTTTCAAACTTTCAATGACTTAAAAATTTAATGATTGTATCTTCATTTCTTGACATTCTATCTGGTTCTTTTTCAAAGGCATGTGACTTTTAAAAATATGTATCTTGTTTATTCTTTTGAACTTAGTTTTTATTTGTCCTTTTCTCTCAAAATTATTTTAAACACTTTTAAGACATAAATTCTTCAGCTGGATTTGTTATGTTAAATTCAAGAGTCACTAATCCTGTGTTCTGTATCTCCTGACTCTTCCTCAACACGAATCATTTCTTTAAGTGGTTTGCAAATATGTACAGTGAGCCCATCTTCAATAGAAATTCCCCCACTCCAATAAGTGTCACAGCCATCTTAAATTGTGGGAAATGTTTCAACACACAGTTTTAAGTTGCTTCTGTAAAGTACTCAAAAGATCTCATCCATCCTTGATCAGTTTTTGTGTTAATTTCACAGCTTAGAGAAATCTTGCATGAAGTGTAAATTTAGACTCCACAGTGATATATAATGTTGGCTTAGGCTTCTGTATTCATGCAAGAATGTTTTTTCATCTAGAACCTAATAGAGACAAGAAAGGCAACCTTATTTTTGCATATCTGGGATGGTAGGCAGAGTACTTCTAGTTCTTCTTTGTATTAGTCTGTTCTCATACTGCTACAAATACCTGAGATGGAATAATTTATAAAGGAAATAGGTTTAATTGACTCACAGGTCTGCATAGCTGGGGAGGCCTCAGGAACTTTACAATTAAGGCAGAAGGAGAAGCAGGCACATCTTGTATGGTGGCAGGTGAGAGAGATTATGAAAGTGCAGGGGAAATTGCCATTTATAAAACCATCAGACCTTGTGAGAACTCACATACTACTATGAGAATAGCATGAAGGAAACTGCCCCCATGATCCAGTCACCTCCCACCAGGTCCCTCCATTGACACCTGGGGATTACAATTCAAGATGAGACTTGGGTGGAGACACAGAGCCAAAACATATCACTCTTACCAAGGGAACAGCATTTCCATGTCCTGGTATCCAGAGGTCTTGGTTCCAGTGTCCTCGTCTGCATGTGTGGACCTAAAGCCATATACAGTCAGCCCTCAATATCCATGGGTTTCACATGTTTAGATTCAACCAACCTTGAGTCAAAAATATTTTTTTAAAAATGGTTGCATTCATACTGAACATTTACAGACTTTTTTTGTTGTTATTCCCTAAACAATAGAGGAGGATAAGCATAGGTTATATGCAAATGCTACATAATATTATATAAGAGACTTGAGCACAGTTAGAATTTGTTATCTGCCAGTGGTACTGGAACCAATTCATCATTGGTTCCAGTCTGTTAGAATACTGAAAGATGACTGTATTCTGTTATTGTGTGGGCATTAAAATCTCATGCCCTGTTTTGGTTTTCTATTGCTGTGTAACAAACTACTAGGAACTTACTGTCTTAAAACAAAAACAACCACTTATCAGCTGTTATGCGTCTGTAGGTTGACTGAACTCAGCTGGGCAATTCTTTTGCTCCATTCAAGTATGAACTGGGCTACAGTTATTTGAAAGATTTACTAGAAATGAAACATTCAAAATGGCTCACTCATATAGCTGGCAGTGTTGATGCTGACTGTTGGCTGAGGCATTCAGCTGGAGCTTTTTTTTTTTTTTTTTTTTTGAGACAGAGTCTCACTCTGTCGCCAGGTGCCAGGCTGGAGTGCAGTGGCGGGATCTCGGCTCACTGCAACCTCCACCTCCCGTGTTTAAGCAATTCTCCTGCCTCAGCCTCCCGAGTAGCTGGGACTACAGGCACACACCACCATTCCCAGCTAATTTTTGTATTTTTAGTAGAGACGGGGTTTCGTCATGTTGGTCAGGATGGTCTCAATCTCTTGACCTCGTGATCCGCCCACCTTGGCCTCCCAAAGTGCTGGATTACAGGCATGAGCCACCGTGCCCGGCCACAGCTGGAGCTTTTGTATAGGATGCATCAGTGATCCTCCACATGACAACTCAATGCAGCTTTCTTGAGCTTCACACAGGATGGCAGCTAGATTCCAAGAGGGAGAATTTCAAGAGAGAAAGGTGGTAGCTGCAGATCTCTTAAGTCATGATCTTTAATGTTACACAGCATCATTTCTTTCTCATTCTATTGGTCAAAGCAAGTAACAGGCCAGCTTAGTTATAAATGGAAATTCTACTTCTTGATGGTAAGAATGGCAAAGAATTTATGGCCATCTTTAATCTACCTCAGTTTCCATGTCCCGAAGGCCTATATCTGGTCAATTTCCCTCAACCCCCTCTGACCTTCCACTCATAAAACTCCACTATGAATTTACATTCCTTCTTTGTTTCTGGCAACTGAAAATTAATCCTATTTTTCCTTTTGAACTCAGCTGAGCATTTAATTTTTTATTTTAATTTTAGTTTAGTTGCCATTTCTGTGTTTTTAGCTTAAGGGTAGTTCTGTCAGCTATCCTGCCAGAACCCCATATTTCTTTTGTGTACTACGAAGTTCAGGAAACTAAGATATGTATGTTCAACAAAGCCAAATTTCAGTTATTATTTTGATAAAGCAACATGATTTTCCTGCTATACCAATGAGGAATTTCTGCCACTAAGAAATCTATAACATTTATGCATGTGCCCAGTGCAACACAACCACACAATTTGCTTGATCTCTCTCTCTCATTCTGGAAACATTGCTCCTAAATTGTTCATTGTCTGTTGAGCAATAGAAGGACTCTATGTAACAATGACATGTCAATTTGTCCTTTATTATTAGAAATATTAGAGTTAGGTCAAAAAGCATCTCATTTGGGCCCAGTGGTCATTCAGAATTAGAAATCACTAGAGCAAACCAAGATGGTGAGTTTTGCTTCACAGCTATTGAAGGGTAAAGCAACAAAGCAGAACAGAGAATTCATCCTGTTTTCATTCCTGTCCAAACTCGTATGTTCTTTCTAACTGCTAAGACTTTTAAAAGGATATTTTGGATATGGAGTATTGTTTTGGCCCTGCTGACAGAAGGAATCCACCCTCCTTTTAATTTCAGAGTTGTACGCATGTCCATTTAGTGTGGCTCATTTCCTGTCTAAGTGAAATCAAATTTGCATTTACATAGCCCCTTACATACCATATAGGCTACTAAAAAGCCCTGCACAGCAGAAACTATTCACAAGCTAAGAATTGAAGTTTCTATAGCAGACATATTCATCTTCATAGTCTTAGACCACCTAGTGCTACCTGCTCTGAGAGCAGAATGGGTTAGGAATAGACAAGCAAGGAGGTAAAGCAATTTGCACTTTTAAAAGTGAATTGCCACTCCAGACAGGGGTTTTCAGACAGAACTCCCATCTCCCTGGGATGGAGCCCCTTGGGGGAGGGGCGGCCATGGTCTCTATGGGTCAGTGGACTTAGTCTTTCCCCTGCTAACTCTGAGGAATCTGGGCAGTCTGAATGAGTGGGATTCCCCACCCAGTGCAGTGCACCCCCTCCACTAAGGGGAGACAGAGTACTTCATTAAGCAGGTCCCTGATCCCATGCCTCCTGACTTGGTGTGACTTTCTCCATCAGAGTCACCAGACACCTTATAGAGAAGCACTCCTATTGGCATCAGGTTGGTGCCCCTCTCAGACAGAGCTCCCAGAAAAAGGGGCAGGCAGCCATCTTAACTGATCTGCAGCCTCCACTGTTGACCCATTCAGGTGCAGGAGGGACTCAGATAAATAGGGTTTGGAGTGGACCCCCTTGCAAACCACATCAGCCCTAGGTAAGAGGGACCTGACTGTTAAAAGAAAAACAAATAAACAAACACAAAGCAACAACAACATCAACAAGAGTGTTCCCAGAAAAAAACCCATCCAAAGGTCAGCAGCCTCAAAGATCAAAGCCAGATAAATGCATGAAGATGAGAAAGAATCAATGAGAAAACACTGAAAACTCCAAAAGCCAGAGTGCCTCTTCTCCTCCAAATGATTGCAACACCTTCCCAGCAAGGGCACAGAACTGGGCTGAGGCTGAGATGAATGAACTACAGAAGTAGGCTTCAGTAGGTCGGTAATAACGAACTTCGCTGAGCTAAAGAAGCATGTTCTAACCCAATGCAAAGAAGCTAAGAACCATGATAAAACAAGAGCTGCTAACTAGAATAACCAGTTTATAGAGGAACATAAATGACCTGATGGAGCTGAAAAAAACACAAGAACTTCACAATATAACCACAAGTATCAATAGCTGAATAGACCAAATGGAGGAAAGAATTTCAGAGCTCAAAAACTATCTTGCTGAAATAAGACAGGCACTCAAGATTAGAGAAAAAAGAATGAAAAGGAACCAACAAAACTTCCAAGAACTATGGGATTATTTAAAAAGACTGAATCTATTTGGGGTATTTGAAAAAGATGGGGAGAAGAGAACCAAGTTGTAAAACACACTTCAGGATATCACTCAAGAGAACTTCCTCAACCTGGCAACACAGGCCACCATTCAACTTCAGAAAATCCAGAGAACCCCAGTAAGATATTCCATGAGATGGTCAACCCAAGACACATAATAAGCAGATTTTCCAAGGTTGAGATGAAGGAAAAAATGTTAAGAGCAGCCAGAGAGAAAAGCCAGGTTACCTATTAGGTTGATGCTAAAGAAATTGCAGTTTTGCCATTAAAAGGAAGGCAAGCCCAACAGGCTAATCACAGACCTCTCAGAGAAACCCCACAAGCAAGAAAAGATTGGGGGCCAATATTCAACATTCTTAAGAAAAATAATTTCCAACCCAGTATGTCAGCTTCATAAGTGAAGGAGAAATAAGAACCTTCTCAGGCAAGCAAATGCTGAAGGTATTCATCACTACCAGGCCTGCCTTACAAGGGCTCCTGAGAGAAGCACTAAATATGAAAAGCAAAAACCATTACCAGCCCTTACAAAGACAATGAAATACAAAGACCAGTGACACTATGAAGCAACTACATCAACAAGTCTACAAAATAACCAGCTAGCATCACGATGACAGGATCAAATTCATACATAACAATGTTAACCTTAAATGCAAATGGGCTAAATGCCCCAATTAAAAGGCACAAAATGGCAAACTGGATAAAGAGTGAAGACATGCTATATTCAACAGACCCATTGCATGTAAAGACACAAATAGTCTCAAAATAAAGAAATGTAAGAAAATGTAACAAGCCAATGGAAAGCAGAAAAAAAATCAAGGGTTGCAATCCTAGTTTCTGACAAAACAGACTTTAAACCAGCCAAGATCAAAAAATATAAAAAAGGACATTACAAAATGGTAAAGGGTTCAATTAAACAAGAAGAGCTAACTATACTAAATATATATATATATGCACCCAGTACAGGAGAACTCAGATTCATAAAACAAGTTCTTAGAGACCTACAAAGAGACTAGACTCCCACACAATAATGGTGAGAGACTTTACCACCGTCAATATTAGACAGATCACTGAGACAGAAAATTAACAAAGATATTCAGGACTTGAGCTCAGCTCTGGATCAACTGGATCCGATAGATATCTAAAGAACTCTGCACCCAAAATAACAGAATGTACATTCTTCTCAGTGCCACATGCCACTTACTCTAAAATTGATCACATAATTGGAAGTAAAACACTACTCAGCAATTCAAAATAACTGAAATGATAACAGTCTCTCAGAAGATAGTGCGATCAACTTAAAACTCAAGATTAAGAAATTCACTCAAAACCACACGAGTACTTGGAAACTGAACAACCTGTTCCTGAATGACTTCTGGGTAAATGAATTTAAGGCAGAAATCAAGAAGTTCTTCAAAATTAATGGGAAGAAGATACAACACACCAGAATTTCTGGGACTCAGCTAAATCAGTGTTAACCCATTTATGCCAGAGGTTGTCCATTTGTGTGTGTGTGTGTGTGTGTGTGTGTGTGTGTGTGTGTGTGTGAAAAACCAGACTTTGGTGATGACCTTGAACAGTAGGATATAAATAGCTCCCACAAGCTCAGCATTCCAATAATGGAACACTAGGCATAAATGGGTTAAGAGGGGGAAACTTACAGTACTAAAGGTCCACATCAAAAAGCTAGAAAGATCTCAAGTTAACAACCTAACATCGCAACTAAAAAACTAGAGAACCAAGAGAAAACAAACCCCAAAGCTAGAAGACAAGAAATAATCAAGATCAGAGCTGAACTGAAGGAAATAGAAACACAGAAAAAAAAACCCTTCAAAACTAACAATGAATCCAGGAGCCACTTTTTTTTTTAATTAATAAAATAGACCACTAGCTATACTAACAAAGAAGAAAGAGAGAGAGAATCAAATAGACACAATAAAAAAAAAGATAAAGGGGATATTACCGCTCACCCCACCAGAAAACAACCATCAGAAAAATACTATAAACACTTCCACGCAAATAAACTAGAAAATCTCAAAGAAATGGTGCATTCCTGGACACACACACCCTCCCAAGACTGAACGAGGAAGAAGTCAAATCCCTGAATAGATCAATAACAAGTTCTGAAATTGAAGCAGTAATAAATACCCTACCAACCAAAAAAAGCCCAGGAACAGATGGATTTACAGCTCAATTATACAAGAAATACAAAGAGGAGCTGATACCTTATCTTCCAAAACTATTCCAAACAATTGAAAAGGAGGGACTCCTCCCTAACTCATTTTATGAGGCCAGCATTGTCCTGATACCAAAACCTGGCAGAGATACAACAACAACAACAAAAAAAAAACACTTTAGGCCAATGTCCCTAATGAACCTCAATGCAAAACTCCTCAATAAAATACTGGCAAACCGAATCCAACAGCACATCAAAAACCTTATCCACCATGATCAAGTCAGCTTCATCCCCCAGGATGCAAGGCTGGTTCAACATACACGAATCAATAAACATGATTCATCACATAAACAGAACTTAAGACAAAAACCACGTGATTCTCTCAATAGACATATAAAAGGCATTCAATAAAATTCAACATCCCTTCATGTTAAAAACTCTTAATAAACCAGGTATTGACGGAACATACCTCAAAACAATAACAGTCATTTATGACAAATCCACAGCCAATATCGTACTAAATGGCCAAAAGCTGGAAGCTTTCTCTTGAAAATCAGAACAAGACAAGGATGCCCTCTCTCACCATTTCTATTCAACATACTATTAGAAGTCCAGTCCAGAAAAATCAGGCAAGGGAAAGAAATAAAGGGTATTCAAATAGGAAGAGAGGAAGTAAACTGTCTCACTTTGCAGATGACATGATCCTGTATCTTGAAAACCCCATCGTCCTCAGCCCAAAAGCTTCTTAAGCTGATAAACAACTTCATCAAAGCTTCAGGATACAAAATCAATGTGCAAAAATTGCTAGCATTCCTATACACCAACAATAGACAAGTGGAGAGCCAAATTATGAATGAACTCCCATTCACAATTGCTACCAAGAGAATAAAATACCTAGGAATACAGCCAACAAGGGAAGTGAAGGACCTCTTCAAGGAGAACTACAAACCACTGCTCAAGGAAATCAGAGAGAACACAAACAGATAAACATTCCATGCTCATGGATAGGAAGAATCAATATCATGAAAATAGCCATACTGCCCAAAGTAATTTATAGATTCAATGCTAGTCTCATTAAACTACTATTGACATTCTTCACAGAATTAGAAAAAAACTACTTTAAAGTTCATATGGAACCAAAAAAAGTGCCCAAGTAGCCAAGGTAATACTGAGCAAAAAGGACAAAGCTAAAGGCATCATGCTACTTGACTTCAAACTATGCTACAAAGCCACAGTAAACCAAAACAGCATGGTACTGGTACAAAAACAGACATACAGACCAATGGAACAGAAGGAAAACCCAGAAATAAGACCACACCACACATCTACATCTTTGATCTTCAACAAGCCTGACAACAACAAGCAATGGGGAAAGGATTCCTTATCCTAATAAATAAATTCTGGGAGAACTGGCTAGTCATATGCAGAAAATTGAAACTAGATCCCTTCCTTACATCCCAAGCAAAAATCTACTCAAGATGGATTAAAGACTTAAATGTAAACCAAAACTTTAACAACTCTAGAAGAAAACCTAGGCAATACCATTCAGGACATAGACCCTGGCAAAGATTTCATGATGAAAATGTCAAAAGCAATTGCAACAAAAGCAAAAGCTGACAAATGGGATACAACGAAACTAGAGGGGCCTCTTCACAGCAAAAGAAGCAATCAGCAGAATGAATACACAACTGACAGAATGGGATGAATTTTTTTTGCAGCCTATCCATCTGACAAAGGTCTAATATCCAGAATCTACAAGGAACTTAAATTTACAAGAAAAAAACAACCCCATTAAAAAGTGGGCAAGGAACATGAGCAGGCACTTCTTTATTTTTTCTTTTTCTTTTTTTTTAATTGCATTTTAAGTTTTGGGGTACATGTGAAGAACATGCAAGATTGTTGCATAGGTACACACATGGCAGTGTCATTTGCTGCCCCTCCTCCTCCCCATCACCTATACCTGGCATTTCTCCCCATATTATCTCTCCCCAACTCCCCACCCCGCTGTCCCTCCCCTATATCTCCCCAGCAGACCCCAGTGTGTGATGCTTCCCTTCCTGTGTCCATGTGTTCTCAGTCGTTCAACACCCACCTATGAGTGAGAACATGCGGTGTTTGATTTTCTGTTTTTGTGTCAGTTTGCTGAGAATGATGGTTTCCAGGTTCATCCATGTACCTACAAAGGACATGAACTCATCGTTTTTGATGGCTGCATAGTATTCCATGGTGTATATGTGCCACATTTTCCCTGTTCAGTCTATCATCGATGGGCATTTGGGTTGGTTCCAGGTCTTTGCTATTGTAAACAGTGCCACAATGAACATGCGTGTGCATGTGACAGACACTTCTTAAAAGAAGACATTTAATGCAGTCAAAAAACATATGAAAAAAGATCAACATGATTGATCATTAGAGAAATGCAAATCAAAACCAAATAAGATACCATCTCAAACCAGTCAGAATGGCCATTATTAAAAAGTCAAGAAACAACAGATGCTGGCAAGGCTATGGAGAAATAGAAAAGCTTTTTACACTGTTGGTGGGAGTGTAAATTAGTTCAACCAACGCGAAAGATAGTGTGGTTGTCCTCAAAGACTTAGAACCAAAAGTACCATTTGACCCAGCAATCCCATTACTGGGTTTATACCCAAAGGAATATAAGTCATTCTGTTATAAAGATACATGTATGCGTATATTCATTGCAGCACTATTCAGAATAGCAAGACATGGAATCAACCTAAATGCCCATCAACAATAGATGGGATAAATAAAATGTGATACATATACACCATGGAATACTATGCAGCCATAAAAAAGAATGAGATCACTTCCCTTGCAGGAACATGGATGGAGCTAGAAGCCATTATCCTCAGCAAACTAACACAGGAACAGAAAATCAAACACTGCATGTTCTCACTTATAAGTAGGAGCTGAACAATGAGACCACATGGACAAAGGGAGGGGAACAACACAGAATGGGGCCTGTCAGGTGGGCACAGGGAGGGAGAGATTCAGGATAAATAGCTAATGCATGAGGGGCCTAACACCTAGGTAATGGGTTGATAGGTGCAGCAAACCACCATGGCACATGTTTACATATGTAACAAACCTGCATATTCTGCACGTATATCCTGGAACTTAATAATAATAAGTCCAGGCAAGGTGGCTCATGCCTGTAATCCCAGCACTTTGGGAGGCCCAGGCAGGCAGATCATGGTCAAGAGATCGAGACCATCCTGGCCAACATAGTTAAACTCCATCTTTATTAAAAATACAAAAATTAGCTGGTGTGGTGGTACGCACCTGTAGTCCCAGCTACTCGGGAGGCTGAGACAGAAGAATCACTTAAACCTGGGAGGTGCAGGTTGCAGTGAGCGAGATTGCGCCACTGCACTCCAGCCTGGCAACAGAGTCAGACTCTATCTCAAATAGTAATGATAATAACAATAATAATAAGTGAATTGCCGAAATGTATCTGTGCCTAGATTTGACTGCAAAATGGCTTCAACAGAGGTATAGATGTGCCAAAACATGTTTGTCCTTTTGCATCCATATTTCCCCTGTCTTAACAGTAATGTGGCTGAAGGTAAACTTTTCATTCTGTGTTAAAATAGAAGAGAATCACAAAACAAGTGAAAACAGAAAATGTGCTAAACGTATAAAAACATTATATCTAACCTCACACCATACACATTTAATCTGAGACAGAAGAAGGACTTAAATATGAAAGAGAAATCAGCCAATCTTTTGGAAGAAAAGAGAGCAGAATATCTTCATAACTTTAGGGTAAGCAAAGACTTCTTAAGCAGGACATCAGAAGCATTAACTTTAAAATATTGATAAATTAGACTTTTAAAAAGTTAAGAATTTCTGTTCATCAAAAAACCAACAAATATAGAGTGCGAAAAGGCAAGTCACAGACAGGGAGAAAACACAATACACACATTTGAGAAAGAAGTTATGTTAAAATTTTATAAAGAAAATAAATCCATAAAAACAGAGAAAATTATTTTTAATGGGCAAAAGATTTGATAAAATATTTAAATTTGGTAAAAGAAGACAACCAAATAATCAATAAGTATATGCAACATGCTCAACATCACCAGTCATCAGGGGAATTCAAAGTACAACCTCAATGAGATACCATCTCACAGTTACAATGAACAACACTGCTATCAACATTACTAAGGATTAAAGAGGATGTAGGACAACTGGAACTATCCTATATGGCTGGCACGAGTGTACCTTGGTTCAACTTCTTTGAAAAAAACTGGCAGTATCCACTATGCATATATTTGCTTACAACCCAGCAATTTTATTCCTAGGTATATTCATAACAAAAATGAGTGCTTATGTCTATCAAAAGATATGTTCAAGAATATTCATGGCAGCACTATTCATAAGAGCCAAAAATTGAAGTAACCCAAAGGTCATGCAATGGAATACTGCACAGAAATGGAAAAGAACAGACTAGTTCTACTCCCAACAACATAAATGAATAATGGTGAGTGATTCCATTTGTATCAAGTTCTAGTGCAGGCAAACTAGTTTATGGTGATTGAAGTTAAAATAACGGTTACTTCTCAGGGGAATAGTACTGGGAAGGGGCAGGAGGAATCTTCTGGGGTGCTGGAAATATTCTATATCTTGATCTGAGGAGTAGTACAAGGGTATCTACATATATAAAAATTTATTGAGCTGTCCACTTAAGAATAGTGTATGCCATTGTAAGTCATGCCTCAATTTAAAATAGAAAAAATCAAAAAATCAAAAATAAGAACATATATGCATGTAATATACCTGAATTTATGATATTTTTTATTGTTCTTTAGGTTCTCGGGGGACATGTGCATATCATGCTGGATTGTTGCATAGGTACATACATGGCAAGGTGGTTTACTGCCTTCATCCCCCCCATCACCTATATCTGGTATTTCTCCCCACGTTATCCCTCCCCCACCCTCCCTACCCCTTGCTGTCCCCTCCCTTGGCTCCCCCCAACTGACTGTAATGTGTGATGCTCCCCTCCCTGTGTCTACGTGTTCTAATTGTTCAACACCCACCTATGAGTAAGAACATGCGGTGTTTGGTTTTCTGTTCTTGTGTCAGTTTGCTGAGAATGATGATTTCCAGATTCATCCATGTCCCTATGAAGGACATGAACTCATCATTTTTTACGGCTGCATAGTATTTCATGGGTATATGTGCCACATTTTCTTTATCCAGTTTATCACTCATGGACATTTGCGTTGGTTCCAGCTCTTTGCTTTTGTAAACGGTGCCACAATGAACATACGTGTGTACGTGTTTTATAATATAACAATTTATAATTCTTTGGGTATATACCCAGTAATGGGATTGCTGGGTCAGATGGTTTTTTGAGAATCGCCACACTGTCTTCCACAATGGTTGCACTAATTTGCACTCCCACCAACAGTGTAAAAGTATTCCTAATTCTCCACATCCTCTCCAGCATCTGCTGTCTCCAGATTTTTTAGTGATCACTATTCGAACTGGTGTGAGATGGCATCTCAATGTGGTTTTGATTTGCATTTCTCTAATGACCAGTGATGATGAGCATTTTTTCATATGTTTGTTGGCCTCATAAATGTCTTCTTTTGTAAAGTGTCTGTTTGTATCCTTCGCCCAGTTTTGAATGGGTTTGTTTTTTTCTAAAATCTGTTTTAGTTCTTTGTAGATTCTGGATATTAGCCCTTTGTCAGATGGGTACATTGCAAAAATTTTTTCCCATTCTGTTGGTTGCTGGTTCACTCTAATGATTGTTTTCTTTGCTGTACAGAAGTTCTGGAGTTTAATTAGATCCCATTTGTCTATTTTGGCTTTTGTTGCCATTGCTTTTGGTGTTTTAGCCATGAAGTCCTTGCCGATGCATATATGTCCTGAATGGTTTTGCCTAGGTTTTCTTCTAGAGTTTTTATAGTGTTAGGTCTTATGTTTAGATCTTTAATCCATCTGGAGTGAATTTTAGTGTAAGGTGTCAGGAAGGGGTCCAGTTTCTGCTTTCTGCACATGGCTAGCCAGTTTTCCCAACACAATTTATTAAACAGGGAATCCTTTCCCCATTGCTTGTTTTCATCAGGTTTGTCAAAGATCATATGATTGTAGATGTGTAGTGTTGCTTCTGAAGCCTCTGTTCTGTTCCATTGGTCTATGTCTCTGTTTTGGTACCAGTACCATGCTGTTTTGATTATTGTGGCCTTGTAGTAAAGTTTGAAATCAGGCAGCATAATGCCTCCAGCTTTGTTCTTTTTGCTTAAGATTGTTTTGGCTATGCAGGCTCTCTTTGGTTCCATATGAAGTTTGAAGTGGTTTTTTCCAGTTCTGAGAGGAAGGTCATTGGTAACCTGATGGGGATAGTGTTGAATCTATGAATTATTTTGGGCAGTATGGCCATTTTCACAATATCTGATTCTTCCTAACCATGAGCATGGAATGTTTTTCCATCTGTTTGTGTCCTCTCTTATTTCATTGAGCAGTGGTTTGTAGTTCTCCTTGAAGAGGTCCTTTATGTTCCTTGTTAGTTGTATTCCTAGGTATTTTATTCTCTTTGTAGCAATTGTGAATGGGGATTCACTTTTGATTTGGCGCTCTGTTTGTCTGTTATTGGTGTATAGAAATGCTTGTGATTTCTGCACATTGATTTTGTATCCTAGACGTTGCTGAAGTTGCTTATCAGTGTCAGGATATTTTGGGCTAGATGCTGGGGTCTTCTAAATATACAATCATGTTATCTACAAATACAGATAATTTGGCTTCCCTCTTTTCCTAACTGAATACCCTTTATTTCTTTTTCTAGCCTGATTGCTCTGGCTAGAACTTCCAATACTATATTGAATAGGAGTGGTGAGAGAGGGCATCCTTGTCTTGTGCCAGATTTCAAAGGGAATTCTTCCAGCTTTTGCCCATTCACTATGATATTGGCTGTGGGTTTGTTGTAAATAGCTCTTATTATTTTGTGATACATTCCATTGATACATAGTTTATTGAGGGTTTTTAGCATACAGGGCTGTTGAATTTTGTTGAAGGCCTTTTCTGCATCTATTGAGATAATCATGTGGTTTTTGTCTTTGGTTCTGTTTATGTGATGGATTACATTTATAGACTTGCATATGTTCAACCAGCCTTGCATCCTGGGGATGAAGCCTACTAGATGATGATGAATAAGCTTTTTGATTTGCTGTTTCATTCTGTTTGCCAGTATTTTACTGAAGATTTTTGGGTTGATGTTCATCATAGATATTGGACTGATGTTTTCTTTTTTACTTGTGTCTTTGCCCAGTTTTGGTATTAGGATGATGTTGGTCTCATAAAATAAGTTGGTGAGGATTCCCCTCTTTTTATATGTTTGGAATAGTTTCAGAAGAAATGGTACCAGCTCCTCTTTGTATGTCTGGTAGAATTTGGCATTAAACCCGTCTGGACCTGGACTTTCTTTAGTTGGTGGGCTATTAATTGCTGCCTCAACTTCAGCCCTTGTTATTGGTCTACTCAGGGTTTCAACTTATTCCTAGTTTAGTCTTGGGAGAGTGCAAGTGTCCAGGAATTTATCCATTTCTCCCAGATTTACTGATTTGTGTGCATAGAGTTGTTTGTAGAAATCTCTGATGGTAGTTTGTATTTCTGTGGAATTGGTGGTGATATCCCCTTTTTCGTTTTTTATTGCATCTATTTGATTCTTCTCTCTTTTTCTTGTTTATTAGTCTGGCAAGCAGTCTATCTATTTTGTTGTTCTTTTCAAAAAACTAGCTCCTGGATTTGTTGATTTTTTCAAGGGTTTTTTTGTGTCTCTATCTCCTTGAGTTCTGCTCTGACCTTAGTTATTTCTTGTCTTCTGCTAGATTTTGAGATTTTTTTATCTTGCTCCTCTAACTCTTAATTTTGATGATAGGATGTCGGATTTTAGACCTTTCCTTGCTCCCCAGGTGGGCATTGTAGCTATGAATTTCCCTCTAGACATGGCTTTAAATGTGTCCCAGAGATTCTGGTATGTTGTGTCTTTGTTCTCGCTGGTTTTGAAGACATTTGTTATTTCTGCCTTCATTTCATTGTTTATCCAGTCGACATTTCAGGAGTGAGTTGTTCATTTTCCATGAAGTTGTGCAGTTTTGAGTTAGTTTCTTAATCCTAGAGTTTAATTTGATTGCATTGTGGTCTGAGAGCCTGTTTGTTATGATTTCCATTCTTTTGCATTTGCTAAGGAGTGATTTACTTCCAATTATGTGTTTGATTTTAGAGTAAGTGCGATGTGGTGCTGAGAAGAATGTATATTCTGTGGATTTGGGGTTGAGAGTTCTGTACATGTCTATTAAGTTTTCCTGGTCCAGATCTGTGTTCAATTCCTGGATTTCCTTGTTGATTTTCTTTCTTGTTGATCTAATATTGACAGTGAAGTGTTAAAGTCTCCCACTATTATTGTGCAGGAGTCTAAGTCTCTTTGTAGGTCATTAAGGACTTGCTTTATGTATCTGGGTGCTCCTGTATTGTATTGGGTGCATATATATTTAGAATAGTTAGCTCTTCTTGTTGTATTGATCCTCTTACCATTATGTAATGCCCTTCTTTGTGTCTTTTGATTTTTGTTGGTTTAAAGTCTGTTTTATCAGAGACCAGGATTGCCACCCCTGCTTTTTTTTGCTCTCCATTTGCTTGGCAAATCTTCTTGCATCCCTTTATTTTGAGTCTATGTGTGTCTTTGCACATGAGATGTGTCTCCTGAATACAGCACACTGATGGTTCTTGGCTTTTATACAATTTGCCAGTCTGTGTCTTGTGATTGGGGCATTTAGTCCATTTAAATGTTAATATTGCTATCTGCGAATCTGATCCTGCCATTTTATTACTGGTTGGTTGTTTTGCCCTTTGGTTGCCCTTAATTGCATCATTGGTCTTTACCATCTTGTTCTTCTTTGCTGGTACTGGTTTTTCCTTTCTGTGTTTAGTGCTTCCTTTAGGAGCTCTTGTATGGCTGGTCTGGTAGTGACAAAATCTCTCAACAATTGCTTGTCTGTAAGGATTTTATTTCTCCATCACATACGCGGTTAGTTTGGCTGGATATGAAATTCTGGGTTGAAAGTTCTTTTCCTTAAGGATGTTGAATATTGGCCCCCACTTTTTCTGGCCTGTAGGGTTTCTACCGAGAGATCTGCTGTGAGTCTGATGTGCTTCCCTTTGTGGGTAACCCAACCATTCTTTCTGGCTGCCCTTAGCATTTTTTCCTTCGTTTCAACCCTGGTGAATCTGATGATTATGTGCCTTGGGATTGCTCTTCTTGAGGAATATCTTTGTGGTTTTCTCTGTATTTCCTGTATTTGAATGTTGGCCTGCCTTGCTCAGTTGGGGAAGTTCTCCCTGGATAATATCCTGAAGAGTGTTTTCCAGCTTGGATTCATTCTCTCTGTCACATTCAGGTACACCTGTCAAATGTAGATTAGGTCTTTTCACATAGTCCCATATTTCTTGGAGGCTTTGTTCATTTCTTTTCACTCCTTGTTCTCGTTTCTTGCCTTCTCATTTTATTTCATTGAGTTGATCTTCAATCTCTGATATCCTTTCTTCTGCTTGATCTATTTGGCTATTGAAACTTGTGTATGCTTCACGAAGTTCTTGTGCTGTGTTCTTCAGCTCCATCAAGTCATTTATGTTCTTCTCTAAGCTGGTTATTCCAGTTAGCATTTCGTCTAACCTTTTTCAAGGTTTTTAGTTTCTTTGCACTAGGATAGAACATGTTCCTTTAACTCAGAGAAGTTTGTTATTACCCACCTTCTGAAGCCTGTTTGTCAATTTATCAAATTCATTCTGTCCAGCTCTGTTCCCTTGCCAGTGAGGAGTTGTGATCTTGTGGTGGGGGGAGAGGCATTCTGGTTTTTGATGATTTTGTTCTTCTTGCCCTGGTTTCTTCCCATCTTGTTGGATTTATATAGTTTTGATCTCAGGTAGCTGCTTGGTGAGGCGGCCTTTCCTTCGTCTGCCTGCAGAGGTGCTGCTGGGCTGCCACGGATTCTGTGGAGCTACTGTGTCTTTTATTTACTCAGGAAAATTAGGCCAGCTTCTGCAATGGTGGCTGCCCTTCCCCCTGCCGAGATCAATCATTCCTGGTTGCTCTCTAACTGATGTTCTGGGTGCAAAACTCTGGAGCGACAGTTTTTTAGCCTGCTGGGCTTTGTGCAAGGGGACCTATCCTGCCATATGGGCTGTTTCCCTGTTTTCAGTTCCCCTTCTTTCTGGGGGGGGCAGGTAGCTCTGTCCAGCCAGCTTTCTGGCTTTCTTGACATCAGCCAGTGCTTCCGCCTAGATCTATGCCGACAGCCCCGGTGCTGGTGGAAGTTGCTCTTCTGCCCTGTTCAGACAGCTCACTGAAGCTTTTCAGCCTGGCGAAGATCTCCCATTCTGTGGGTTGTAGAGGGCTTGGGTGGAGCGCTATATCCAAATGAAGTCCCAGGAGGGGGAGATCCCCCTGTCCTCCAGTCAGTTGCATGCACCTCCTGGGTGGGGCAGTGACTCGCCTTGCCTCAACTTGCCCTATTTGGTTTATACCCACTGTCCAACCAGACCCACAAAATGAACCTGGTACCTCACTCGGAATTGTGGAGACCACTCAGCTTCTGTGTCTCTCTCACTGGAAGCTGCTTTCTGGAGCTGTCTCTTATTTGGCTATCTTGGGATCCCATGAATTTATGATTATTAAATTAAATTCCAGACCAGGCACAGTGGCTCACAACTGTAATCCCAGCATTTTGTGAGGCCAAGGCAGGCCGGTCACTTGACGCCAGGAGTTTGAGACCAGCCTGATCAACATGGTGAAACTCTATCTCTACTGCAAGTACAAAAATTAGCTGGGCATCATGGCATGAGCCTGTAATCCCAGCTACTCTGGTGGCTGAGGCACAAGAATTGCTTGAACCCTGGAGGTGGAGGTTGCAGTGAGCCAAGATCATGCCACTGGACTCCAGCGTGAGCAACAAGTGAGATTCTGTCTCAGTAATAATAACCATCAAATATTAATCGCTTATTTCTTTAATATGTAATATAGTTGCATGTCCCTTTCTACTAGCCATAAGTTCAAGGGGACAGAGAAATTACCTTTCTCATCCTGATACCCCATATAATATCCAAAAAAACCTTGTGCATAATGCCACACACAAAAATACCATGCTTAGAGGTAGTAATGTACTGGGGAAGTGAGAGGGTCTCCAGATACATCCTTCATGAACATCAAGAGTCTACTGTACATTAAATTATTTTATCAACTAGGAAAATAAAGTCTCAAATTCATAACAGTCTCAAATTTGCTGTCATATACTCATATAGTGTAGATCCCTTGATCCCCGGAGTTTATCTTTCCCCCATTCAGGATTTCCCCAATCAGCCTTGTTTGAGTTGCACTAACTATATCTAAAGACAACTCATTCCAGATTATGATCATATCTAAAACGATAATTTCTTGGTTGTACTTGATTTAATGGTTTTCATTTTATATACTCTCCTCTTCCCCAAAATAAGTGTATAATTAGGAGTAGGAAACCACAATTTCTCATTAAGATGATGAAGTTAAACAACAGTCTTTTTTAACTTTTATTATAAGTTTAGGGGTACATGTGCAGGTCTGTTACACAGGTAAATTTGCATTATGGGGGCTTGTTGTACAGATTATTTTGTCACCCAGGTATTAAGCCTAGTACCCATTTGTTATTTTTCCTGAATCTCTCCCTCCTGCCAGTCCCACCCTCCAACAGGCCCCAGTGTGTGTTGTCTCCCCCCTCATGCGTCTATGTGCTTTTATCATTTAGCTCCCACTTATAAGTGAGAACATGCAGTATTTGGTTTTCTGTTCCTGCATTAGTTTGCTAGGGACAATGACCTCCAACTCCATCCATGTCCCTGCAAAGGACATGATCTGATCTCCTTTTTATGGCTACATAGTATTCTATGGTATATATGTACCACATTTTCTTTATCCAGTCTATCATTGATGGGCATTTAGGTTGACTCCATGTCTTTGCTACTGTGAATAGAGTTGCAAGAAACATATGTGTGCATGTCTCTTTATGGTAGAATGATTTATATTCCTCTGGGTACATACCCAATAATGGAATTTCCGGGTCAAATGGTATTTCTGTCTCTAGATCTTTGAGGAATCTCCACACTGTCTTCCACAATGGTTCAACTAATTTACACTCCCACCAACAGTGTGACAGCATTTCCTTTCTCCACAACCTCACCAGAATCTGTTTGTTTTTTTTTTTTAACTTTTTATTAGTAGCCACTCTGACTGGTGTGAGATGGCATCTTATTGTGGTTTTGATTTGCATTTAACTAATAACCAGTGATTTTGAACTTTTTTTTTTTTGAAAGAAGAAATTTTGTTTTATTCAATCCTGTTTCACCAACAATCATCATTGAGTCATACAAATAGTATTTCTTGAATGAATAAATGAATGACAAGAATCAGTTGGCCTTGGAGACATAAAAGGGGACAATTGCCTGGAGCGAATTCTTTTTTTTTTCAAATAATTAGAGATTTTGAACTTTTTTATGTGATTGTTCACTGTATGTATACCTTCTTTTTGAAAAGTGCCTTGTTCATGTCCTTTGCCCACTTTTTAAGGGGGGTTGTTTGGTTTTTTCTTGCAAATTTCTTTTAATTCCTTATAGATTCTTGATATTAAACCTTTGTCGGATGCACATTTTGCAAAAAAAAAAATTCTCTCATTCTGTAGGTTGTCTATTTACTCTGTTGATAGTTTCGTTTGCTGCATAGAAGCTCTTTAGTTTAATTAGATCCCATTTGTCAATTTTTGCTTTTGGTATCTTCATCATGAAATTTTTGCCCATTCCTATGTACATAATAGTATTGCCTAGGTTGTCTTCCATGATTTTTATAGTATTGAGTTTTACATTTAAGTGTTTAATCCATCTTGAGTTAATTTTTATATATGGTATAAGGAAGGAATTCAGTTTCAGTTTTCTGCATATGGCTAGCCAGCTACCCCAGCACCATTTATTGAACAGGGAGTCCTTTCCCCCATTGCTTGTTTTTGTCAGGTTTGTAGAAGATCAGATAGTGGTAGCTGTGCAGCCTATTTCTGAGTTCTCTATTCTGTTCCACTGGTCTATATGTCTCTTTTTGTACCAGTACCATACTGTTTTGGTTACTGTAGCCGTGTAGTATCGTTTGAAATCAGGTAGTGTGATCCTCCAGCTTTGTTCTTTTTGCTTAAGATTCCCTTAGCTATTCAGGCTCTTTTTTGGTTTCATATGAATTTTAAAATACTTTTTTACTAGTTTTGTGAAGAATGTCATTGGTAGTTTAATAGGAATAGCATTGAATCTATAAATGGCTTGCAGCAGTATGGCCATTTTAATGATATTGATTCTTCCTGTAATGGTATTTTAAGTAGCCACGTAGTTCACCCCACACTCCAGCCTATTATATATTATTCTAATTTGCCCTAGAAAATTCAAAATTCCCTGGACAATATGAGTTGCTAGTGAATAGTCAAAACATCAAAAGTTATTCAGTGAATATCACTGTATACATTCAATGCGGATAGTTTCCTTAAAACATTTCATTGTCATGATGTTTGTTGACACATTTGACCTTCAATAACCCACAAAGGTATCATGTAAAAATCTAAGTTATGTGAGTGTAAGGAGTTTTGTATATTTTGTTTACTGTTGAATCTTTCATGACCCCACAGTGTTTGACACAATAGGCACTCAACAATTATTTGTTAAGCAAATGACTATTAGAAGGTGTTTCATATTTTTTGATGATTAATCATCACATTAAGTTTAAACAGTTCTTCACCTTTTGGTCCTTCTCTTTGACAACAGAAGAAAATTAATTTTTTTAATCCACTAACAAAATTGTTACACAACCAACTTGCTCAACAGAATATAAAACCTATCATTCATTTGTTTTCTTTATTAGCATAGTGATCAAAATAATTAGATTGGCTGTATTACAGTCAATGTGGACTAGCCACATTTAGATATAAACTTTCACCAGCCCCTCTATATGTTACAGGATATTAATAATGGAACACTTTCTGTCTCCATTTTGGCTTTTGGCTGCTATATGGAAATAATACTGCATTCCAAAGAGAACAAAAATGTCCAAATTCATGCCTGAGAAACAGTTAAATGACTGTCTTTACTGAAGATGTAGAGATCCAACAGAGATGTGATTTAGAGATAATTTGTGAGGAGAATTTCTTTGGACAGAGTTTGCAATGAGCCCTATCATCCCAAGGAAAGAGTATATAGAATGTCTGTCCTTCATCTTTAGCAAGAAGAAAGAAAAGAAAGAAAAGGAAGAAAGAAAGGAAAGAAAAAAAGAAAGAAAGGAAAGGAAAGAAAGGAAAGGAAAGGAAGAAGGAAGGAAAGAAAGAGGCTTGATATGTTCCTGAGAGTCAGAGGAACACAATGGCATGATCTCTGACTCCCACATGAAAAACTTAAAAGTAGAGATGGGCTCTGGAAGCAAAGAACAGGTGGCTGGGTTAGGACTGGTCTACTGAAGCAGAAAATGGATGAGTGCTTTCCACGGACCAGCTAATAGACCTTGTGCCATTTTAAATCGTACTGGTAAGTCAGACTAAAGGGAAGCTGGGACCTCAACAAAGGGAGTCTGTGTAAAGTAGATCACTGAAGGTTCAGCTGCTGAGAAGGAGCAGCCAGTTAGAGACATGCTCACTCCATATCACAAAAAATACCATCAAATATTCCTGTGAGGGCCCCAGAAGGACGCAGGCCCAGAGATGTCATAGGTAGCTTATGACACAGTGTCAGACAAGTAAGAATATTCCTGTTCTCTTACCTCTCTACTTCCCTCCACTCTTTAGACCAAAGTCTTGTTGGAACAATGGATAGTGAAGAGATGGAAGTATGCCATGCTTCCTTGGCTTCCCTCACAAAGAAGGCCCCAGTTAGGGAAAGAAAGGATTAGCTTATAAATCCAGTTAGAGCTGCTTAATGTAAAAAAGCCCTGACACTCTAAATTCTGAATTGGGAACTTGAAAGATGATTGGGCTTTTCTTTCTCAACAATGAACAGAAACATCATGAGACTGCCTGAGTTTTGTCCAGGATCATAGGTGGCATCTCCCCCACTGAATAAGTTGTAAAGCAACTGGGAGACAAAAAAAAGTGCTTTCTGGTTATGTCCTGTAAATTTTGGTTGCTAACATACTGTTTCCATCCAGAAAATGCAAGTTTGGTACAGTTTTTTTTTCAACTGAAGGGGTCTAGAGAGCACCAAGTTTTCATTTTAAAGATGAGAATTCCAAAACCCAGAGGCATGGATTCATGTGCCAAATATTTCCAGGTACTAAATTACCTTGGGCAAAATCTTAGTTTCTTGAGCTTCGGTATCCTCATAAGCATAGCCACAATGTTTCAGAAACAAAGAAGTGACAGTAAGAACATATGTTTCCCAAGATGTTGACATCAAATGATGCAATATGTGTAGAACTGCTTTTATTGTGGTAAAAAGATACATAGGTATATGTTTTCATTATTGTTGGTGATGGACTCAGGGTTAGGATCAAGGTCTCCTAACTTTTAATCTGGTGTACTTTTCACTTTACCACATTATGTCTGTTTTGCATGTTTATGATATATATCAACAAGGAGGTGAAATCATTTAAAAAATGGACACCTCAATGTAGCCATCCCATTTAATTAATAGTGTGTTGGATTGATCCAGTTTATCTGGGAAAATGGTCAATGCATTGGTTTTATACATATTTTCTGAAGTGATCCTGTAGTTTTAAAAATAGTGACTTGCCTTCAGTCACCTTAAAATAAAACTAACATTAAAGCTATCTCATTACCAGAATGTATAGATATTGTAGTTCTTGAATAATGAACCATAACTGTTCTGACTCCAGAATATAACTTACTACATGAAGTCTGATATTCAAATTTTACTTGTATGGGTAATTTGACATAGAAGTAGGAGGAACATACTTTTAAAATCCATTTATGTGAATTTCCTAACTTTCGATACTAAATTTTATATGTATATGTATATATACATAATATACATACATATATACATTAAATACCCACAAAATCCATATTCTAGTACCAGCATTCTACCACTGACTAACAATCACTTCTCCTACTCACTGATCTGCTTTCTAAGTATCCCTAGAGAAATTCCTAATTAATCTATTAAAAAGAAGTAATTTTTAAAAATATGTATCTTTGAAAATTTTTCAAGAAACACCACATAACACATTTTCAAACCTGCCAGTTTCTTGGGATAAAAATGTAGAAACTACTAAAATAGAGCTTCAGTTCACCAGGATTCAAGGACTTTCCAAATCATGAGATTATGAATTCCAGTTTTTAAAAATAGCAATATATTTGCAGAGCAGAAGGCAAGTAAATTTGGTAAGAATATTAAAAGAAGGAGACAACATTTCTCTACAATATTTCATCCCTTGTTAGAATTTGATACAGTAGAATAGTCATTATGGTAAAAAATACCAGTAAGTCACAAAGACACAGTCTATTTCTAATATTGCCCCTAGCATTGGTTCTACCAAGCTGAGGAAGAAAATAGGTATATTTCAGTAGATGTTAAAAATCCTAAATTAAATGTGTGCACCTGGTAGACCCACTATAAAGATAATTAAAGAAGATATGTGCTCTTTGAAGCCCATTTTTGGAAGCAAACTTTATATTCTCTTATTGAAAAGATTCAGAGGAACTTCCTTTTAATTATGCTCTGGAAACAAAAAAAGAAGCCACCAGGCTTTCTCCATACAATATCAGAAATGAATCGACAAGATGATTTTGCATAGAGATGACTTATGGGACAGTAAGAATTAAACACATTTCTGAGAGGAAATTTCAATCAGCAAAGAAACAAAGAAAGTGAAACAAAATCTGCCACCAAGTATACAAGGTAGGAAAAAGAAGTAAGTTTTTAAAGAAATAAAACTCCATGAGCTTTCCAACCCACAAAACTTCTCTAGGGCTGAACAGGGTATGTGGTTTTGACCCACAGAATTACATTTGTTGGTCCTTTTTCTATATTCAGTGCAGAAAATATTTCTCTGACTTCCAAAGTAATGGAAAACTTACATCTAGTTATAGATGTGTACGTGTGTAGGTAGAGATAAAAATAGAGACAGAGATAGAGATGGATATGAAGGTGGAGCTGGAGACAGAGATAGAAATAGAGACAGAGATATATACATTTTTCACTGCAATGCCAATTTGTTTAAACTACATCAAGTTCAGGGTTGTGTCTTGATCATTTTTAGTATCCTCAAATTTCATTCCCCCTCAGCCAGCACTTAACAGGGTTCTTCTCCAAGAAGCATTCTATAAGTATTTGCAGGATAAATGTCATATTGGATTATCTTGAACTATTGGGAGACAACTACTTATCAGAAGAGGACTTTGGCACACTGCTCAAGAGAGGCACTCAAAGCAGCAGAGATAAAATGGCAGTTTAAACAGAGTGTTTCAGGGGTTCTAGTTTGAGAGTCCCAGTCATGAAGATCCAGCAGATTTAGATAAGGTACAGGTGCCTGGAGGGCTTTGAGTTGGCCTGTCAGGATTCCTCACATAAGAGGACACTGTCGCCTATAAAATAACCAACCCAGGGAAACAAAGCTGAGTTGGGCATTCAAGTTTCACCCAAGTCAAATGGCTCTGTGTGAAAGGAGAGGACGCAGTTTTGAGTATGTGCTAGGATCTGGTTGGCAGGTAGTATATAACACAAAGGTTAAAATCCAGCCATGAATTTCAATTCTGCAAGAAGTGACTCTGTGACATTGAGCAGATTCCTTAGCCTCTCTAAGTCTCAGTTTCTTTGGCTATAAAATTGGGTCATTACTATTGTGGAATCCCATGGAATTGTGAGAAGTACAGAAGGGTAGCTTCTGGTTTCTGACAAGTTGACAAACCACCTCCTAAAAAAGTAAGAAACCATAAACTGAAGAAGTAAAATTATGAAAAACTTAAGATGCCCTAGGGGGTTCAGGACAACTCTGTCATAAATAAGTGGGAAGTGAGAAGGCAGCTTCCTGGGGTGGAAGGCAGCAGCTGAAGCAATGAAAACTAGGTTGAACACATTTCTGTTGTCTTAAACCACCAAGTTTGTGGTAATTTGCTATGGTAGCAACAGGAGAATTAATATACCTTATTTCTATAGAAATACAATATGGCTTTATCAATCCTCTCTTATCACTTTATTAAATCATGGATATCCCAAAAACTAAAGCACAAACTTAAATCAAGTATTTCCTAGAATTTGCCAATTTAACATTCAAAATTTTCTTAGATAAGTGCATGTAAAAACCAGCCTCGGATGATATTGTGCCAATGCCAGTTTCCTGGTTTGATAATGTACTCTAGTTACGCAAGTTGTCACCATTGGAGGATGGAAAGTGTACACAGGACTTTTCTTAACTGTTTTCAGAACTTCTTATGGGTCTATACGTATTTCAAAGTAAGAAGTTAAACTTTCAACACAAAAAAATAGGTTGAGAGGCAGCTTTCACATTCTCCTACTGTTTTTTTTCTTTACATTATCTTGAGGCTATCATTGCCCATCCCCCCCACTAAAGATATCTAGGCTGCTAAGGGTATGCGAGGGCAATATCCAGCAAGCAAAAAGCCCTTTGTGGTGAACAGCTAATGAAAAACAGGTGCACAATGGAAAAGAGAAAAATAGTAACTCTACAGTGAAGAAACCTGGCAGACACATTCTTAACCAAGTGTTCAAGGTTAACATCACCAGTAATACTTCACAATGATATTGTGTGTCCCTGATATAGCAGAGTGAGAAGAGAAATTTCTCTTTTAGTATGTATTCCAAAATCAGAACCCCATTCCAATTCTGAGAAAACAGACAAATAGAAATTGGGGGATGATTCTATTAAATATCTGACCACTACTTTTCAGAACTGTCAAACCATGAAAAACAAGAAAATTCTGATAAACTCTTACAAAGAAGAAAATATGACAAATAAATGCAACGTAGTATCTTGGAATAAATAGCAGAACAGAAAAAAAGACAATAGTGAATAAATTGGTGAAATATTAATAAAGTATGTGGTTTAGTTAATAGTATCAAACCAATGTTAATTTTTTAGATTTAACAAATGTGCCATGGTTATGTAAGAGGATAACATTAGGGGAAGCTGGGTGAAGGTGAAGGGTGTATGGGAACCATTTGTACTATCTTTGCAACTTCTCTGTAAATATGAAATTATTTCAAATTAAAAAGTTTTTAAGAGCTGAAACAGGTACAGGTCACTCCACTATCCTTGACAGTCACTTTCCACCCCTAGGCCCAACAAAACTCTAGGGCTGAAGGAGATTGCCTCATTCCTGTGCTCCTTCTAAGAGTTTGCTGCTGAATTTCTAGCAAAAGGAGTTGCCTGATGGAGAAACAGCATATGCATTAAACAAAAGTGGTTTGTGAAGTTCTGTTTCTAGCAATGATCAACTAAGTCGTTTTTGTGCCCACACTCCCATTGAGGACAACTAGAATACTGGGTAAGTATTTAAATGTCTTCCTGAAGTCATCAGAGAGCTACCAAGGAAGTGAAGAATAACAAGTCCAAGAGTCCAGAGAGAAGAAAAATTCAGTCTGGGCAGCATTTGGGCTTTATTTCTACTCAGGCCAATTTTCAATTCAAACAGTACTGGCTGAAAGGCTGAGAAGCTAAGCAGAAGCTTTTCAAAGACCTTGGGTGTTAGGGAGACAAAAATTGGAGTTCAAGGCCTGCCAAAAAAGGAGGATTCTACAAATAGCAGAGTTTCTTCAGTTGTGACAACAGAAGGCTATACTCTGAGTAAAGATTAACAGCAGAAACAAATCAACCCTCATAAATATAAAAGCCCAATTTTGAATAATCTCATCCAGATCCAGCTGCCTGGCAGAAGTAAATATAAATCTCCTTTTGGAAGAAAATAACATTACCCAGAGCCATAAATTATCTTATAATTTTTCAAATAAAAGGACTAACTGTTGATCAAAAATAGCCAAGTTTATGAGAAGACCAGATTAAGAATTTAAAACAAGACATAAAATATATTAGAAATAGATCCACAGAAAATGCATATTATGAAGTTGCCAGACATGAACTTAAAAACTACAATTAATATTTCAATGTATTGAATGATAATATTGAGAATTTCAGCAGGGCACTTGAAAATATTTTCAGTGTAAATTCTAGTAGTAAAAAATGCAATATCAAAAATTTAAAACTAAATGGATGGGCTTAACAGCTTATTATAGAGAAGATAAAACAAGGGAAGATAAATTAGGAGCATTTATACAGGCTGAAACAAGGAGAGACTTAAGATTTGACAATATCTTTTAAAAGGTTAAAAAACATCTGAGAAATAGTGAAAGCTCTAAAATATACAAACTGGAGTCCCTAAAGAAGAGAAAAAACAGAACAAAAAAAAAATATCCGAAAATATATTGATAATTTTTCAAAACTTATGAAAGATCTCAAGCATTATAATATTAAGAAATTAAGACCTAGGAACATCATAGTAAAAATCTGAGAGCTAATGCAAGTAGAAAATTCAAAAATCAGAGGGATGTCAAAAACAAAGACAAAATTCCATGAGCTTTCAGAGAAAAATAATTGTTCAGTATCAAATGAATATAAGCCAGATTGACTTCAAATTGCTCAACAACCATACTGGGGGCAAAAATATAACAGATTAATATTTTTTCCATATTAAGATAAAAACACTTGAACTTAAAATTTTATTTCTTAAAAACAGAAATAAAATAAATCTAGAGAGATGTTGTAGAGATGTGGAAAGTAGGGGTGATCAAATAACATAATTATGTAAAAATAAAGGGAAAAAGAAATAAAGGAGGAAATTTATCCACAACCAACAGTTAAAATTCTAAAGAATACTAACCCAGTTTATACGTGTGTGGCTAAGCACATTAATGAAAACACAATGGCTCTCAGATTTAATTCACACACACACACACACACACACACACACACACACAAACACACGCACAGACTGTGTCAACAGGATGATTTTTATAAAATGCATACATACCTAAAAAAAAGTGAAAAGTGTCAAAATTAAAGGCTGGGAAAATATACCACGCAGCTATAAAATGAAGAGAATGCTGAGGTGGGAATTTTATTATCTAACAACAACAAAACGAAACAAAAAGAAAGAAACAAGCAAAACATTTTAGCTGAAAATACCAAAAGAAGTATCATAGAATGTTATCTACTCATAAAAAAGAACAACAGACTGGAAAGATATATTCATCATAAACACAGAGGCTCTTAGTACAGCCTCAAACAACAACTAACAGAAGTGCTGGGAGAAATATGTACATCCACTGAATGTACAGCCCCACATGTGGACATTTAGTGGCACACATCTAAAGCCACACCTAGAAGGATGTTTGTATTTAAATATAATTGTCGGACTATCAGAAAGGTTGAAAACTAACAAAAGCTTCAACACAAGAAGGTGGATAAACAGCCACAAAGCAAACTCAAGAAAGAAGAAGGAAGCAAATAGTAAAGGCAGATTAACGAAATAGGATGAAGAAAACCAAAGCCCAAGTCTTTGAAAATATTAATAAGATAGTCGTTGGTAAAACTGATCAAGACATGAATCTGGAACTTCGTCAGCACAGCAAAATAGCTAAATAGAAGGCTCCACCAGTTGTCCGCCCCACCCCAACAAAGATACTAATTTAATAACTACACAGAAAAAAAGCACCTTGTAAGAGTCACAAATCAGGTGAGCAATCACAGCACCTGGTTTTAACTACATGTCACTGAAAGTGGCACTGAAGACAGTGGGAAAGAGTCTTGAGTTGCCAACACCATTTATCCCCCCATTCGCCAACAGTGTGCATAGAGAGAATCTGTTGGGAGAGGGAGAGCACAGTAATTATAAGACATTGTACTGAATTCAGTGCTGCCCTGTCAAAGCAGAAAGCAAAACTCGGCCGAACTCAGCTTGATGCCCACCCACAGAGGGAGGGAGTATCTAAATCAACCACAGTCAGAAGAGAATCACCTATCCCAACAGTCAGATCTTGAGTTCTAGCAAGCCTCACTACCATGGACTAAAGTGCTCTGGGTCCGTAAATAAACTTGAAAGGTAGTCTAGGCCACAAGGACGACGACTCCTAGGTGAGTCCTAGTGCTGAACGAGGCTCAGAGCGAGTGGACTTAGGGAGCACGTGATCTACTGTGAGAGCCGAGGAGGATAAGGAAGTGCTTGCACCATCCCTTCTCCAACCCCAGGCAGTATAGCTCATGGTTCCAATAGAGACCCCTTCCTTTGCTTGAGGAGAGGAGGGGGAAGAGTAAAGAGGACTTTGTCTTGAATCTTGGATACCAGCTCAGCCACAGGAGGATAGGGCACCAGTCAGAGTCTCTGAGAGCCCCTTTCCAGGCACTAGCTCCTGGACAACATTTCTAGACACACTCTGAGCCAGAAGGGAACCTGTTGCCTTGAAGGGAAGGACCCAGTCCTGGTAAGACCTATCACCTGCTACTAAAGAGCCCTTGGGCCCTCAATAACCAGCAGCGATACCCAGTTAGTATGCCAGGGGTCTTGGATGAGCATCTGAGGCTTGCTGGTTTCAGATGAGACTCAGCACATACTCAGCTATGGTGAATATGAGGAGAGACTCCTTCTCTTGAGAAAAAATAGACAGAAAAAGAAAAGGGGACTTTGTATTGCACCTTAGATACAGGCTCAGCCACAGTAAGGTGGAGTACCAAGTAGGGTCCTAGGGTCCCCAGTTCCAGGCCTTGGCTCCTCTATGGCATTCCTGGACCTGCCCGAGGCAACAGAGGAGGCCACTGTGCTGAAGGGCAAGTCCTAGGCCAGGTGGCATACACCACCAGCTGACTGAAGAGGACTTGGGCCTTAAGGGAATATCATGGGAGCCTGGCAGTACTCCTTGTAGGCTTGTGATGGTGCAGCCATGCGGTGAGGCATCTCTGCCTGTGGAAAGGACAGGGAAGAGAAGGAAAGACTGAATGTCGTTATTTGAGTGTCATTCTCAGCCACAGTACAATAGAACACCAGGGAGATTTGTAAGGTTTTTTACTCCAGTGCCTGGCTCCCAAAAGGCACCTGAACATGCCTGGGGCCTGGGGGATCTCACCACCCTAAAAGAAAGGTCATAGACTGGCTGGCTTCACCACCTGCTAATTGTAGAGCCCCAGGGCCTTGAAAACTTAGGCAGTAGTCAGGCAGTGATTACAGTGGTCCTTGGTGAGACCCAGCACTGTGCTGGCTTCAAGTCCATGTAGTCTCAGTGGCGGCGGCCACAGGGGTGCATGTGTCACTCCAACCTTAGGACCAGGTAGCTCAGAAGAGACAGAGAGATTGTTTATTTTGGAGAAAGTAAGGGAAGACAACAAGAGTTTCTGCCTGGTGATCCAGAAAATTCTTCCAGATCTTATCCAAGACCATCAAGGTGGTACCTCTAGGAGTCTGCAAGATCACAGAATTACTGGACTTGGAGTTAGAGCTTAGATCACACTACCCAAGTCCTTTCAAATACCTGGATGGTTACAAACAAGCTCTTGGGTGTATAATTGCTCCTAAGTAAAAGGACTAAACAATGAACCAATGCAGATACAGCTTAGATCACACCACCCAAGTCCTTTCAAATACATGGATGGTTACAAACAAGCTCAGATTGCAAATACTACAATAAATATCTAACTCTTCAATGCTGAGACATAGACAAATATCTATAAGCATCAAGACAATCAGGAAAACAGGACTTCACTAAGGAGCTATAGGCTCCAGAGACTAATCCTAGAGAAACAGAGATATGTGAGTTTTCAGATAGAGAATGCAAATTAACTGTTTTGAGAAATCAAAGAAATTCAAGGTAATGCACAATGGAATTCAGATAAACTTAACAAAGACATTGAAATAATTTAAAAGAATGAAGCATAAATTCTGGAGTTGAAAAATGCAAGTGACAATGAAGAATGTATACAAGACCGGTTTTTTTTTTGTTTTTTGTTTTTTGTTTTTTGTTTTTTGAGACAGGATCTTGCTCTGTTGTCACCTAGGCTGAAATGTAATGGTGCAACTATGGCTCACTGCAGTGCTCACCTCCCAGGATCAAGTGATCCTCCCACCTCAGCCTCCCCCAGTAGCTGGGACTACAGGTGCATGCCACCATACCTGAGTAATTTTTTTTGTATTTTTTGTAGAGATGGGTATTTGACATGTTGCCAGGTTGGTTTCAAACTCCTGCGCTCAAGCAATCCACCTACCTTGGCCTCACAAAGTGCTGAGATTATAGATGTGAGGTATTGCACCTGGCCTAGAGGCTCTTAATAACAGAATTGATCAAGAAAAAGAAAGTATTGGTGAGCTTGAAGACAAATTATTGGAAAATACACAGTCAGAGAAGGCAAAAAAAAAAAGCAGATCTACAGAATCTAGAAAATGTTTCAAAAGGGTACATCTAAGAGTTATTGGCCTTAAGAGGAGGTAGAGAAAGAGATAGGGGTAAAAATTTTATTCAGAGAGACAATAACAGAGAACTTCTCTAACCTAGAGAAAAATATCAATATTCAAGTACAAGAATGTTATTGAACAGCAAGCAGATTTAACTCAAAGAAGACTATATCTAGGCATTTAATAATCACACTTCCAAAGGTTAAGAATAAAGAAAGGATCCTAAAAATGGCAAGAGAAAAGAAACAAATAACATACAGTGGAGTTCCAATACATCTGGCAGCAAACTTTTTGGTGGAAACCTTACAGAACAGGAAAGAGTGGCATGACATATTTAAAGTGCTGAAGGAAAAGTCTTTTACCCTAGAATAATATATCCAGCAAAAATATCCAGCAAATATGAAGGAGAAATAAAGGTTTTCCCAGACAAATAAAAGCTGAGGGATTTCATCAACATCAAACCTGTTCTACAAGAAATGCTAAAGGCAGTGTTTCAGTCAGAAAGAAAAGGATATTAATGGGCATTAAAAAATCATTTGAAGATACAAAACTCACGGGTAATGTTAAGTACACAAAAAACCACAAAATATTATAACACTGTAACTATGGTGTATAAACTGCTCTTAAGTAAAAGGACTAAACAATGAACTAATCAAAAACAATTACAAGAACTTTTTAAGACAGTACAATAAGATATAAATAGAAACAATAAAAACTTAAAAAGCAGGGAGACAAAGTTAGTTAAGGTTCATGGAGTTTATATTAGTTTCACTTTTGCTTGTTTGTTTATTCAAACAATGTTAAGTTGTTATCAGCTTAAAATAATGAGTTATAAGGCATTATTTGCAAGCTTCCATGGTAACCTCAAATTGAAAAACCTACAACGTATGTACAAAAAATTGAGGACAAGAAATTAAATCATACCTCTGGAGAAAATTACCTTCACTGAAAGGACAACAGGAAAGAAGAAAAGAAGGAAGAGAAGGCTATAAAACAACAAGAAAACAAATAACAAAATGGCAAGAGTCAGTACTTAATCAATAATAACACTGAATGTAAATGGACTAAACTCTCCAATCGAAAGACATAGAGTGGCTGAATGGATTAAAAACAAAAACCAATACCAAATGATCTTTTGACCACAAGAAACACACTTCACCTATAAAGACATACATAGACTGAAAATAAAGAAATGGAGAAAGATATTCCATTTGAAAGAAAACCAAAAGAGAGAAAGAGTAGCTATACTTACATAGGACAAAATAGATTTGAAGACAAAAACTACAAGACACAAAGAAGGTCACTATACAATGATAAGGGGTTAATTCAGCAAGACAATATTTATAAACATGTAGTTGTGCTAAAGTAATTGTGGTTTCTGCCATTACTTTTAATGGCAGAAATCACAATTACTTTAGCACCAACCTAATATATGCACCAACACTGGAGCACCCAAATATATAAAGTAAATATTATTAGAGCCAAAGAGAGAGATACACCACAATACAAAAATAGCTGGAGACTTCGACACTTCACTTTCAGCATTGGACAGGTCTTCCAGACAAAAAATCAGCAAACAAACATTGGACTTAATCTGCACTACAGATCAAATGGACCTAATAGATACTTACGGAATATTTCATCCAATGGCTGCAGAATACGCATACCTTTCCTCAGTACATGGATCACTCTCAAGGACAGACCATATGTTAGGTCACAAAACAAGTCTTAAAATATTTAAATAAATTGAAATATCATCAAGCATCTTTTCTGCCACATTAGAATAAAACTGCAAATCAATAACAAGAGGAATTTCGGAAACTCTACAAATATATGGAAATTAAACAACATGCCCCTGAAAAACCAGTGTTTAAATGAAGAAATTAAAAAGGAAATAAAAATTTCAGGAAACAAATGATGATGAAAACACAAAATACCAAAAACTATGGGATACAGCAAAAGCAGTACTAAGAGGGAAATTTATATAAGTGCCCACATCAACAAGAAGAAAAACTTCAAATAAACAACCTGACAATACATCTTAAGTAACTAGAAAAGCAAGAGCAAACCAAACCCAGAAGTAGTATGGTAAAAGAAATAAGAAGTATCAAAGCAGAAATAAATGAATTTGAAATAAAAGAATATGAAAAAAATCAAAAAAACAGAAAGCTGATTTTCTGAAAAGATAAAACTGATCAACCTTTAGCCAGACTAACTAAAAACAGAGAGAAGACCCAAATGTATAAAATCAGAGATGAAAAATGAGACATTACAACTGATCCTCCAGAAATTAAATGGATCATTAGTGGCTACTATGAACAACTATATGCCAATAAACTGGAAAAATCTAGAATAAATGGATAAATTTATTGACACAGCACTAACACTATGTCAAAGCCATAATAGAAAGTCTCCTAGTGAAGAAAAACCTGGGACCTAATGGCTTCACTGCTGAATTCTACCAAACATTTAAAGAAGAACTGATACCAATCCTATTCAAACTATTACAAAAAATAAAAGAGAACAGAAAACTTCCTAACTTGTCTCTACAAGGCCAGTATTACCAGATACCGAAATCTGACAAAGACACATAAAAAAAGAAACTATAGGCCAATATCACTGATCAATATTGATGTAAACGTTCTCAACAAAATACTAGCAAACCAAATTCAACAAAACATTCAAAAGCTCATTTATCATAACCAAGTAGAATTTATCCCAGGGATGCAATGACAGTTCAACACATGCAAATCAATTTATGTTATAGGTCATATCAACAGAATGAATAACAAAAAACATAAGGTCATTCCAACTGATGCAGAAAAAGCATTTGATTAAATTCAACATCCCTTCATAACAAAAACCATCAAAAAAACTGAATATAGAAGGAACATACCTCAACATAATAAAAGTCATATGTAACAGACTCATAGCTAGTATCATACTGAATGGGGGAAAACAGAAAGTCTTTCCTCTAAAATCTGGAACATGACAAGGATGCCCACTTCTACCACTGTTATTCAACTTAGTACTGGAAATTCTAGTTAGAGCAATTAGCCAAAGGAAATAAATATAAGGCATCCAAATTAGAAAAGAGGAAGTCAAATTATTCTTGTTTGTAGAAGGTAAGATCTTATGTTTGGAAAAACCTAAAGACTACACCAAAAAACTATTAGAACTGATAAGAAATTCAGTAAAATTGCAGGATACAAAATCAATATAGAAAAACCAGTGATATTTTAATATACCAACAGTGAACAATCTGAAAAAGAAATCAAGAAAGCGATCCTATTTACAATAATAGCTACAAATAAAATAAAATATCTAGGAATTAACTCAACAAAAGAAATGAAAGATCTCTACAGTGAAAACTATAAAACATTGATGCAATACACTGAAGAAGTCACAAAAATAAGGAACGTATTTTATGTTCATGTTTTAGAAGAATCAATATTGTTAAAATGTCCATACTACCCAAACCAGTCTACAGATTCAATGCAATCCTTATCAAAGTACCAATGACATTCTTCACAGAAATAGTAAAATCAATTCTAAAATGTATATGGAGCCAGAGAATACTCAGAATAGCCAAAGAAAACGAAACTGAGGTAATCACATTACTGGACTTCAAATTATACTACAAAGCTACAGTGATCAAAACAGCATGGTACTGGCATAAAAACAGACACATGGATCAGTGGAACAGAACAAAGAACACAGAGAAAGCCATAGATCTACAGTGAACTCATTTTTGACAAAGTTGCCAAGAACATACATTAGGGAAAGGACAATTTCTTCAATAAATGGTGCTGGGGAAACTGGATCATTCATATGCAAAAGGATGAAATGAGATCCCCATCTCTGCCATATACAAAAAGCAAATCAAAATAGATTAAGGGCTTATATCTCACATTTTGAACTATGAAACTACTACAAGAAAACATTGGGAAAAACCTCCAGGACGTTGGTCTGAGCAAAGATTTCTTGAGTAATACCCCACAAACACAGGCAACCAAAGCAAAAATGGACAAATGGGATCACCTCAAGTTAAAAAGCTTCTGCAAAGCAAAGGAAACAGTCAACAAAGTAAAGAGACAACCCACAGAATAGGAGAAAATATTTGTACATAACCCATCTAACTAGGGATTGATAACCAGAATATATAAGAAGCTCAAACAACTCTATAGGAAAAGTCTGATAATCCTATCAAACATGGGCAAAATATCTGAATAGACATTTCTCAAAAGAAGACATACACATGGCAAGCAGGCATATGAAAAGGTGTTCAACATCATTGATCATCAGAGAAATGCAAATGAAAACTATAATGAGATATAATTTCACCCCATTTAAAATGGCTTTTATCCAAATGCTGGTACGGATGTGGAGAAAAGGGAACCCTGGTATACTATTAGTGGGAATATAAATAGTACAACTACTACGAAGGACAGTTTGGAGGTTCCTCAAAAATTAAAAATAAAGCTACCACATGATCCAGCAATCCCACTCCTGGATATATCCCAAAAGAAAGAAAATCAGTATAATGAAAACATATCTGCACTCTCATATTTTTTGCAGCACTGTTTACAATAGCCGAATTTGGAAGCAACCTAAGTGTTCATCAACAGAAGAATAAAGAGAATATGGTACCTATACACAATGTAGTACTATTCAGCCATAAAAAAGAATGAGATTCTGTCATTCGCAACAACATGGATGGAACTAGAGATCATTATGTTAAGTGAAATAAGCCAGGCATAGAAAGACAAACTTTGCATGTTCTCACTGATTTGTCAGAGCTAAAAATTAAAACAATTGAACTCATGGAGATAGAAAGTAGGTGGATGATTACCAGAGGCTGGGAAGTGCAAGGGGAATGGGCGGGACAGGGGAAGTAGAGATATTTAATGGGTACAAAAAACATAGAATGAATAAGACCTAGTATTTACTGGCCCAACAGGGTGACTATAGTCAGAAATAATTTAATTGTACATTTTAAAATAACTAAAAGATTATAATTGGATTGTTTGTAATACAAGGGATAAATGTTTGAGGGGATATATATCCCATTTACCCCAATGTGATTATTATGCATTGTATGCCTGTATCAAAATATCTCATGTAATCCACATATTGATGGGTTACAATATAACCCCAAAATACGGGTCACATGTCTCCACAAAAGTTAAAATTTAAATTTAAAAAAATAAATCAATAATAAAGAAATTATTCTGCAAATAAAATGCAGACTGAAAATGGTGACTTTTAAAAACAATAAAAACATGTTATAAACATCTACGTATTGAAAAATTTGAAAACCTAAACTAAAAGGATACATTTATGGAAAAAAGTTAAACATTTATAGGTGAAAAAAGCAATAAATTGAAATGGCAAGTAAAGGTCTTCCTTGCCATAAAAAGATCCAGTCAAGATTGTTTGGCAGGTGAGTTTCATCAAACATTCAAGGAACAATTCATCACCTCTACAAGTCATTACAAAATGTAGAGAAAGTAAAGCTACTGACTTGTTTTATGAGGCAAAGTTTATCTAGATTTCCAAATCAGTTAATGACAATGTAAGAAAAATATATATAAGCTCATTTTAATATGTATGAACATAATTCATAAATCTTAAATTATTAGCCAACAAAAAACCAAAAGTGTATCACAAAATATATTATATCAAGTAGTCATTCATGACTCCAGTAATAAAAAACGATTCAACATCAGGGCAGAAATTCTATTGATAAAATTTACCACATTAAAGTCTGAAGGAAAAAATATGATTTTTCCCCTTCAAATGCAGGGAAAAATTGAGCAAATTTTCAACATCTATTTATGATTTTTAAAAGATTTAGTAAACTAAAATTAGAATAAAACTTCCTAATTTTGTAGAGATGATAAGCTAAAAATATACACAAATAGTGCGCTTAATGGGAAATAGGCACAGACTCTTCAAAAACAGGAAGAAGATAAGAATGCCCGTCATGAGTGCTAGAGATCTTGGTCAAAGCCCTGAGGCAAGGAAAGAAAATAAAGCATATAGATTGCAAAGCAAGAGATAAAAAGGTGTCATTTGTAGACAGTATAAATGAACTACACTGAAAAAAATGAACAGAATTAAAGATATATCATTAGATTAACAATGAAGCCTCAGCAAGTTTGCTGACTCATGATCAACTTAGAAAAATTTATAATATTTTCCTATTACAGCAATAACCAACTAGAAATTATAATAAAAACATTATGCCTTTTATAATAGCAATAAAAATGCATAATAAATACACAAGATTTCAGTGCAGACATTGTTGAACAATATTAAATAACATAAAAGTTCTGAATATACAGAGCGATATTTTGTGTTCTGAGCTGGATCAATTTAATATTATGAAGAATCCAATTCTTCCAAAATTATAAATTCAATACAAATTCTATAGAAATCATAGCTGGATTTTTTGAGGAACTTAATAAAATTACTTTGAAATTTATATGAAAGAAAAATATGCACAAATAGCTATTCAACTTTGAAAAAGAAGAGCAAAAAGGAAGGACGTAGCCTAGCCATGGTTTAAAAGATCCATAAATACCATAGTAATAAACACAGTAAGACATTGGCCAGACTCTTCCGGTCTTTCTGGTCCCGGTCGCAGAAGCAGAATGACGAAGGGAACGTCATCGTTTGGGAAGCGTCGCAATAAGACGCACACGTTGTGCCGTCGCTGTGGCTCTAAGGCCTACCACCTTCAGAAGTCGACCTGCGGCAAATGTGGCTACCCCGCCAAGCGCAAGAGAAAATATAACTGGAGTGCCAAGGCTAAAGACGAAATACCACCGGGACTGGTCGAATGAGGCATCTAAAAATTGTATACCGCAGATTCAGGCATGGATTCCGTGAAGGAACAACACCTAAACCCAAGAGGGCAGCTGTTGCAGCATCCAGTTCATCTTAAGAATTTCACCGATTAGTCACGCAATAAATGTTCTGGTTTTAAAACATAAAAAAAAAAAAATAAAAAACATTGGCCAGAAAATTGAGCAAATAGACCAATGAAACCAAACAGGAACCCTATAGACAGACTCATGAATGTATGAAAACTTTATATCTAAAAGGGCACCACAAATTAATGGAGGAAAGAAGGATTTCTCTTTGTGTGGCCTCAGGGAAAATTGGCTCATTATACAAAGAAATACAATGCTGGATTTCTACTACGCATCAATGGGAGCTTGAGCTTAATGCAATATTTGAGCATGAAAATTAAAACTATAAAATAATAGAAGATGACATAGGAGAATATCTTTGTGACATTGTCAAAGGGACAAGTTTCTCAGGAGAATATCTTTGTGACACTGTCAAAAGAACAAGCTTCTTAAACAAAATAACAGCATAAACCATAAAGCAAAAATTCTATTAATTTGACAAAATTAATAAATTTTGTCAAAATTAAAAATTTATGTTTAACAAAGAACAACTTGAAGAAAGTTAAGGATCTGAAAGATGAGCACAAGCTTTATAGGGTTCCTCTTAGAAACATAGGAGTAGAACTAAACCTTGTCATTCAAATGTTTTCAACCTGAATGTATCTCTTTGCAACTACCCAAACCCCATATATACGCCAGAGTATACAAATTTGTTGAATACTATAAATTGGTTTGTGGGCTAAAGTCCTAGTGTGAAATGTAATGACAGTATGATTGTTTCATTTTAGTAGATTTTTTTTTTTTTTTTGAGATGGAGTTTCACTCTGTCACCAGGCTGGAGTGCAATGGCACTATCTCAGCTCACTGCAACCTCTGCCTCCCAGGTTCAAGTGATTCTCCTGTCTCAGTCTCCCAAGTAGCTGGGAGTACAGAGGCACGCCACCACACCCAGCTAATTTTTCTATTTTTAGTAGAGACAGGGTTTCACCATGTTGGCCAGGATGGTCTCAATCTCTTGACCTTGTGATCAGACCACCTCGGCTTCCCAAATTGTTGGGATTACAGGCATGAGCCACTGCACCTGGCCCATTTTAGTAGATTTTAAGATCATTGGCAGTTACAAATAGTAGAGAGGGAACTCTGAAAATATCTAAACCTATCTTATCTATTAATAAAGAAAAATGGGCCCAAAGACATCAAATGGCTTAGCTAATATCACAGTCAGGTTTTTTGTTTTGTCTTCTGATGAGAATTATCAATGCAAGGGCAAAATCCAAAGCCTCCCATGGTAAGATTTTCACATTTTCAAATTCACTCTGCATGGGGTTTTGTAATTTTGTTCAGCCATTTGGCAACCTGCAAATAACTGAAGACTTTTTAAAGTGCCTTTAAAAATAAACAAGGAATGTAAGAGAAATGAGTTACCTCTTAATACCTCCCTGCATGTTTCCCTCAATAAATGAATAAAGTCATGTCTTATTTAAATTTTAAAAGCAGCAGAGATGAATACAATATGTTAGTGTAATCACACAGACCCAAGGGAAAAAAAAAAGAGCAGCAAACTGCATAGCATACCTAGGGAAGACTTAAGAGGTACTTTTTCTGTAAATCCAGTGATATTTCTCCATGCCAAGAGAGAGAATATTGCCTAGAGACAACCCTGAACACGACTCTGTTAAATACCCAAATACTGTTGAAACCCTGTTCCCAGGGCCTCAATAAATTTATATTCAAATTTTGTAGACAAAATCAATTTCATTGAGAATACTCTTAATGCTCAAACATTCACATTAAGAATACATGCCTTCCCCCAATCCTCACAATCACCACCACTTACCTGCTGAACTGAATCCCTACAGACTCCACTTGAAGGCATCATTTGGGTCTTTTAAATTATGGACCTAATGGACCTATCATTGGTATCCAGCCATCACACAAGTTCCACTTACAGCTTGTACTTTCCCACATTTAGTGGGTTAAAGAGCATAATGAAAATTTAACTTCATAAACTCAGCTCTTGACATAAATATGGGTCTATAAAAAAAATTACCTTATTATCTGATACTAGCACAAAGTTCACTGGTAGGGTGGAAAAAAAACAGATATAAAGCATTTTCACTCTTTAAAAGAATGCTTTGAAAATTAATGTTCGAAAGAATGGAAAAAGCTGTGAAGATGACAGTCACAACAGTGACATCACTTCTGAGTCTCTTCAAATTCTCACATAAAAAAGAATCATTAGAGAGCAAAATTGAAATCTCATAGACAATATTTTCAAGCAAGCTACCTAATAAGGTATCCCTTGGAACACAAAAGTAAAAGCAGAGACAGAAAAATCACCAAAACCCTGAGACCTGAGTGGTAATAATTTCTGTGTGGGAGAAAGCAGAAGAGGTATTCATGTCTGAAGGACCAGAGAACAGGAAAATGCCAAACTAGCCAAAGTACTCCCTGAAAACAGTATGGATCAATTTGAGAACATCACCTGAAGCTGCAGGGGGTTGCCCACTCCAATAAGAAATGAAGATAAGAGCCCTTGGTAAGAATGCCTACAGGGGCTAAAACGGTGCCCTATGGACTCTCAAAATTGACATGCTAGGACTCTTTTCCAGGACAAGGCCCCAAAATTTAGATAAATTGCTAGGAGTAGAATCAACACTGATCAAGATAGGGGCAAACAGAGATCCACGAAGAGAGTCTAGATAAAAGGGAGCAGAGGAACAGAATCTAGAAATTGCAAATAGCAAACTACCATAGTCCTGAACACTATGTAGAACTAATACAAAAAGGAGCTCTGTGAAGCTAGAAAAGCTGTACCGAATCCTACCTTCTCCTCAAAAGTTCAAGATAATTTATTTCACATAAAGATAAGCAACCAAAAATTATCAAGGTCAAATGCCATTTAAAAAGTGAGAAAAAGAATGAAGAGCAGGATAACATTCCCACTGAAAATGCAATCATTAGAAAGACGTGGCCATTCATCAAGTCAAAACATTTTCAAAATGGGTTTAAAGGCATTAAGAAAAAGATAAAACACATGAAAAGATCAGAGTTAGAAAAACACAGAAGTGTGATTAAACCCAACAAGGAATTAAAAATAAAAGAAACTTTTACTTCAAAAATAAAGACTAAACCAGAAGGAAATCAACAATGAATAAATACAACATATAATTCCTTAAATGAATAGAGAATAAACAGGGAGATGAATGAAGAGATAACAAGGATTTGAGAGAATCAGATATTGAAATATGCAAAGAAAATTCAACACATGAATAACAGAAATTCCTAATGAAGAAAACTAAGCAAAGAGAGAACAAATACTATAAACTATTATTTGAGAAAACTTTACTATAATGATAATGTTTTTAAAGATTTGAAACTATAAGAGCACACTGCTTACCTAAGAATACTGACCTGGGATTACTCACATCAAGATATATTTTAATAATATTACTAGACTTCAAATATAAAGAAAAAATCCTGTGGTCATGTAGGCAAAAAGAGCCTGTGAATTATAATGAACAAATTAGCTTATTATTGTATTTTCAACATGCTTTAAGCCAGAAGAAAATAGAAAGACATATTTAAGATTCTCAAGGAAAGAAGATGTGAGACAAGGATTTTATATCCAGCAAAGTTGACTTTCCAGTATAAAGGGCAAAATTTGTTATCAACATACAAGAACAGGAATGTTGTTCTCATGAGTGTAACGCCTGCTGCCTCGCGGGGAGCTCGGACACGCCCATCCCTCCCCGAGCCTGGAAACTACATCACCATTCCGCACTCATCTAGCTCTGCCATGTAGCTTCCCCCAACGCCCACTTCTGCACTCCGCACCCAAATCTGCACTCAACACCAAGCTCTGCAGTCGGCACCTAGCCTGCCATTGAAAAACCCAGTCGAAATTTGAAAAATACTGTTTCCCGATATCCAATCAATTGCCTCATGCTTTGTTTCCCCAATATCCAATCAATCGCCTCTAATGCCCGCACACCGAAAATCCTGCCTACCTACCAGTAGCAGCTTGCCCCGTCCAAGCCCTGTTTCCCAATGTCCAATCAATTGCCTTATGCTTTGTTTCCCCAATGTCCACTCAATTGCCTCTAACCCCTATAAAACTCCTTGCCCTGGGAAGTTAAGCACGACTTCTCTTAGCCCCCTTTTCCCGGACCACAGAACCTCGCCTGGGAGCTTAATAAATTGGCATTTAATTTTCCTAGGCTGATCTCAGTTTCCTCATTTTAAACTCGGCAATAACCCTTACAATGAGCTTGCCTGAAAAATCCACTAAACAATAAACTTCAGACAACCAAAATAACTAGAAAGACATTGACATAGGACTGATGACAAGACTTAAACATACACATAGTTACTTTTAGAATAAAGATTAAATGAGGGTTAGAAGGGAAAGATGGTTGTGTGTAACATCTACATGCTCAGATAAGGTAAATATAGTTCAACTATTAAAAATGGAAGGGGGAAAACAGGCAAAAACTGCTTAACTGTTTTTGGCAATTATGTTGGTGGTTGAGTATCAGTATTATTTAGACTTGTATGTGTGAAATGCGGAGTAAAAAAATAAACAATTATGAAACATTGTATTCTACAGTTTCTCATGTTCTTGAGGGCCAGGTTTCTCTGTGCAGAAGAAAGGAGACAAGATGTAATAAGGGACAGGTAAAGCACAAAACAAAACGAAACAGAAAACTGTATTGCTGAATTTGAAATGGAAGTATCAGTAAAACCTGATGAGGCATTTTATCTTACCTTTTTAACTGCATAGATACATGTATTTGTGAGCTCTATCCACTGAAGAGGCTTGGAAACAATGGCCAACCCAGTAGTGATATACCCAATTTTGGTCCTTAAATATCATTTCCCACTAAAAAGAAATCAGGGAAATTAGGAGAAGTAGATGATTCTAGGTCTGGGATTAGAAATGCATACGATATTCTGGGAATATTTTATTATACCAGATACTGAGGGAACTATCAAAGACTACAAGGGTCAAGCCAAAAGGTCTCAGGAGCTAATTCAAGAAGGCTCCCACTGGCCAAAGATGGGGGCAATTTGAGTTTTAAAAGAATGACAATTGCAATTAATTGAAAGCCATCAAATATGTTGGAATCCATGAGCACAGAATGATATTTTTAAAAATATCATGTCACCTTTGAATGATCAGATTGATAATGAGCAAATTCATTGCTTTGAAATGAATTAACATCCATTCCTTTGTAAATTAAGGGAATCAAGCATTTATCCTACCTTTCCTATATGAACTGTACCACTGGGTATCCAGAGTAGATAAGAAATACCTCTTTGTAAAAGTGTTCAAATTAATGAATGAAAAATAAATGTTAGAATAACACCATTTTGCAACCCCATTGGGAATAATGGATCTACACTGAAAAACAACAGTTGTTAACATCACCAAATCACAGAAAACCATGTGCCTCCTGAAGAAGGAAGACATCATTCCCCTCTGGCTTTGTCAAAGAGATTCAACCTGAGTCTGATCAAACCTTTGGATTCAACTGTCAACTTGTAGGAAGTATAGCAAACAGAGAAATAGATCGACCTGTACCACGAGTATGTCATCAGCAAAATCAGAATATGTGAAATTCTATAGGTCAAAAGAGGTAAACTTGTAGGAAAAGAAGGGGATTGAGGAGGGACTGTATAATAAAGAGACTTAAAAGACATCAATTTTTATTTTTTATAGTTTTTACTTTTTTAAGAGGCAAGATCTAATTATGTTGCCCAGACTGGACTTGAATTCCTACACTCAAAGGATCCCCCTGCCTCAGCTTCCTGAGTAGTTGGGCCTACAGGCATACACCACCATGCTGGGCCAGTTTTTTTTTTTTTTATTTAGGGTAGTATTAAGTTATAGTTTTCAGGCATGACAATTGCATAACGAAAGTATAAATAAATTTTTTAAGTGATTAGTATAAAAAGTAAGGACAGGACAGGCACAATGGCTCATGCCTTATAATCCCAGCACTTTGGGAGGCTGAGAAAGGCAGATCACTTGAGGTCAGTAGTTCGAGACAAGCCTGGCCAACATGACGAAACCTCATGTCTACTAAAAATACAAAAATTAGCCCAGTGTGGTGGTACATGCCTATAATACCAGCTACTCGGGAGGCTGAGGCAGGAGGATCACTTGAACCCAAGAGGAAGAGGCTGCAGTGAGCCCAGATTATGCCACTGCATTTCAGCCGGGGTAACAGAGTAAGACTCCGCCTTAAAAAAAAAAAAAAAAAAAAAAAAAGTAACGACTAGTTACTTTTAAAGGGAGAGGTGTTGAGCAGTAATTTCAAGGAGTGCCTGGCAAAGTTCTACTTCCTGACCTGGCTAGTAGTTAGAATCATGTTTACCTTATGATAATGCACTAAGTACACACATTTTGTGTGGTTTTCTATATATGTGTTTTATCTCACAATAAAAATATTTAAGTCCCAGGATACAAGTGAAAAATATTTAAAAAGTAATGATTATACTGCTATTACCATCAACATCAGTAAATTTTCATTATATTTTGTCTCACCTACCTCTACTCACCCCCATAGTTATATCATTACTAGGGACGTCCACCAGTAACAGAAAATCTTTCTCAGCTTCTTACATAGTAGAGCAATCAAAACCTCAGTCTAGGATTATAGATTATTATGCATGGCATTTTCTGACAATTTTTACTTATGGGATCTAAAATTTGTTATAAACTATCTCCATTGCAGAAAGATAGGGGCTTGATTTAATAAAGATTTTGAAATCAATGCCAGAAGGTTTCAGAATAGTCAGGAATTTAAAGAGGCATTGTCTTATAAGCTTTCCTGACAGACTTTGAATTCATAACAGTGGTACATGTGACATTTCCCTGGGTTCTTTTGAGACTAGATTGTGGAAACATTTTCCTTTTCGCTTTTGCCTCTACCTGGACTGAATCTGATTCTTCTGCTTTTGGTAAAAACGACAATAAAGTCTGAAAAACCTGTCTATCTTGAAGACAAGTCTAGACAAGTGATTAAGTTAAATGCCCCAAACACTCACAATAGTAATATAAGGTGACATGCTTGAGAGGCTTAAAGAATAATTCTATTATATTTACATGCAGATATTGCCCTTGGGATGGCCTAATTAGTCCCGTTAATCACCATGGCCCTTTCACTGCTAAGCTGGTGAAAAGCTAAACCTAATTAATACTCTCTATGGCCAAGCAGAGTTCCGGCTGTAGTGGTGCCTGGGCTCACAGCTGTCAGGGAAATATTGCAGTGTTATTTTTCTTTTTCTTCCATAATATTTGCTCAACTTCCCTCTTCCCCAGGTTATAAGCATATAAGCAACTTGAGGACAAAGGCTGTGTATCATATCATTAGTCTTCACAGTCTGCTTACACTGAGCACACACAGAACTGCATAAAGAAGAGACAAGGTGTTGCTCATTCAATTCCTTTGTTACAGAAAAAAAATATATCTGCAGAGGAAGTATGCAATTAACCAAGAAATCTGCTTAGTTTTATTTTTCTCTTTCTAAATTGAGATACAATTTACACACAGTGCAATGCACAGATTTTAGGACTATAGTTTGATAAGTTTGGATAAATGCATACAGTTGTATAGCCCAAACACTTCTCAAGATATACAACATTAGCATGACCACAGAATATTCTCTCATGCCCTTCTCAAATTAATCAGCATGGGCTCCCAGAAGCAAGCTCTGTTGTGAATAATATTGTCATAGATTATATAGGCCTATTCTGTAACTTACATGATATAAGTAGAATGATACAGTATATTCTCTTTTGTATCTGGCTGCTGTCGATACAACATAATGATTTTGATGTTCATCTACATTCTCTATATCAGTTATTCATTCCTCTTTATACCTGATTAGTAATCTGTTGTATGAATATAACACAATTTTTTAGCCATTTTCTTGTTTATGGGACTTTGATTGTTTCCCAGTTTAAGTCTGTAATAAATAAAGCTGCTATGAACATTATTGAACAAATTATTTTGTGAACATGTTTTCATTTCTTTTGAGTAAAAACCTAGGATCGGATTATTGGGTCATTGGACATGTATGCATTTTACTTTATAAGAAACTGTCAGTTTTATAAAGTCATCATATCATTTTACAATCTTACGAAGACCACATGCAAGTTCAGTTGCATAATAGCCTCTTCGGATTTTAGTGAGTATGTGGTAGTATTTCAATGTAGATGTAATTTGTGTTCTTTTCCTGATAACTAAAGATATTGACCAAGTTTTCATGTGCTTATTAGCCAATCATATATGTTCTTCCTCTGAACTATTTAAATCTTTAACCATTTTAATTTAGTTGCCAGTCATTTTATTTTTGAGTTATAAGAGTCCTTTATAGATCCTAGATGTTAGTTTTTTATCAGTTATATATTTGTTAGATAAGCTTTCCCAGTCTGTGGCTTGCCTATTCATTTTCTTAACATTGTCTTTTGATAAGCAGAGCTTTCTGACCTTGATGATGTTCAATTTATCAATTATTTTTCTTTTTATCGTTAGTGCTTTCTGTGTCCTGTCTCAGGAACTTTTGCCTATCCCAAAGTCACAAAGATATTTTTCTGTTGTTTTATTCTAGAATCTCTACAGCTTCAACTTTTATGTTGGGGATCTATCTATGATCAATCTGAAATTAACTTTGCGTGTGTAATACAAGGTAGTGCTCAAATTTCATTTCTTTCCATATGGATAAGCAGTTGTTCATCACCGTTTGTTGAAATACCTAGCACTTTTGACAAAAATAATTGGCCATTATGTGCAGGTCTATTTGTGAACTCTCTCTATTCTGATCCATTGATTTGTCTATTCTTATGCCAATATCACTCTTTCTTGATTTCTATAGCTTTGCAGTAATTTTCAAAATTTGAGAAGTGTAATTCCTCTTAAATTTATTCTTCTTCGTAAATATTATTTTGGCTAATCTAGGTTTTTTGCATTTGTATACATATTTTAGAAAAGGCTTCACAATTCTTACATAGAAATATGCTAGGATTTTTATTGGGATTTCACTGAACATGGTCTTAGTCTGTTTTATGTTCCTTATGTTCTTTATAAACTGAGTAATTTATAAAGAAAAGGAATGTATTTCTTACAGTTACAGAGGCTAATAAATCCAAGGTCAAGGGGTCACATCTGGTGAAGGCCTTCTTGCTAATGGAAACTCTCTGCAGAGTCTGGAGGTGGCACAGGGCATTGGGCATCACATAGCAAGGGGACTAAGCATGCTAGCTCAGGTCTCTCTTTCTCTTGTTATAAAGCCACAAGTCCCACTTCCATGATAACCCATTAATCTAATAACTCATTAATCCTTGAATGGACTGATCTGTTCATAAAAGCAGACCCCTCATTACCCAATCACCTATTATAAACCCCAACACTCAATACTGCCATATTTGGGATTACATTTCAGCATGAGCTGTGGAGCAGACAAACATTAAAACCATAGCAATATATAGGTAAATGTAGAGATAATTAAAATCTTAGCAATATTGAGCCTTCCAATCCATGATTTATACATTGCTATTATTTTTGCTTTAAATAATCAAATCTCTGTTAAATAAATTAAGAAATTATTTTTTAAAAGTCTTTCACATCTACTAACATATTTATCATTTCTGGCTGTCTTCATTACTTTAGGTAGATTTGACTTTTCATCTGTAGCTAGTTCCCTTCAGCTTTGAGAAATTTTAAAGAGCAGCTCTGCTATGATGAATTCTCTAGCTTTCAATCTGAAAAGTCCTTATTTTTCTTTCTTTTCTGAAGAAAGTGTCTCTGGATATTGATTTGTTGCAAGTTTTGCTTTTTGACACTTCATATGTCATTTTATTTTCTCTGGCTTGCATTGTTTCTGATAAGATATCAGTCAATACTTTTATTGCCATCCCCATGTGCGTAATGTATCTTTTTTCTCTGGATGACTTTTTAATTTGTTCTTTATCTTTGGTTCTCAGAAATTTGATTACAATTTGCCTGGATTCGGTTTTCTTTGTGTTCATCTTCTTGAGGTTTTGGAATTCCTAAGATCTCTGACTTAATCTTTTTAAACAAGTTTAAATATTGAGGAACAATTATTTCTTCAAATATTTGTTCTTCCCCCAAGGATTTTTTTTTTGTCCAAGACCTCAAAACTACAGGCAACAAAGGCAAACATAAACAAATGGAATTACATCAAACTAAAACACTTTTGTACAGCAAAGAAAACAATCAACGGAACGAAAAGACAACCTACAGAATGGAAGAAAATATTTGCAAACTATACATCTGACAAGGGATTAGTATCCAAAATATATAAGAAACTCAAACAATAGAATATCAGAAAGACAAATATCCTGATTTTTAAACAGGCAAAATACCTGAACAGATATTTCTCAAAAAAAAAAAAAAAAAAAGACATACAAACAGACATTTCTCAAAAAAAAAAAAAAAAAGACATACAAATGGCCAAAAAGGGAATATATATTTTTTGAAAAGCTTAACATCACTAATCATTAGGAAAATGCAAATCAAAACCAAAATGAGACACCACCTCATCCCAGTTAGAATGACCATTTTGAAGAAGACAAAAGAAAACAAGTGCTGGAAAGGATGTGGAGAAAAGTGAATCCTTGCACACTGTGGGTGGGAACGTAGTACAACCATTCTGGAAAACAGTATGGAGGATCCTCAAAAAATTGAAAATAGAAATACCATATGATTAAGCAATCCCATCACTGGTTATATATCCAAAGAAATTGAACTCAATATTTTGAAAAATATCTGCATTCCCATGTTTGTCACAGCACTATTCATAATAGTCAAGATATGGAATCAACCCAAGTGTCAGTCAGTGGATGAATGGACAAAAAAAATGTGGTACATATATACAATGGAATAATATCCAGCCATAAAAAGACTTAAATCCTGCCACTTGCAACAACATGGATGAACACGAGGACATTATGTCATGAAATAAGCCAGGCACAGAAAGACAAATATCACATGATCGCATTCATATGTGGAATCTTTAAAAGTTGATCACATATAAGCAGAAAGTAGAATGATGGTTATCTGAGGCTGGGTTTGTTAGAAGGAAGAGGGAGATGAGGTGGCATTAACCAATGAATACATAATTACAGTTAAACAGAAGGAATCAGTTTTAAGAGATATTATCGTACACCAAGGTGACTATAGTTAATGATATATTGTATTCTTGAAAAATGTAAAGAGAGTGAATGTTATTTGCTCTTACCACAAAAATGCTATGTTAGGTAATGCATTTGTTAACTAGGTAGATTTAACTATCCCATAATATATGTACTTCAAAACATCACATTGTACATAATTTAAAAAACATATATTATCTGCCAACATAAAAAAATTACAAAATAGAAATATTTGTTCTTACCCAATTATGCTATTTTCTTTTAATTAAAATACATATTGTATTGTTATACCTGTTGATAGTGTTGCATGGGTCAATACCTATGCAACAGGCATTTTATTTTCTGTTTTTTTCTCTTGATGCTAAACCCACCAAGAAATCTGTTCATTTAAGCTGTAATACATTTTAATTCTAGAATTCCTAGTTTTTTTTTATAGCCTGATCTTTTTCTGCTGAGATTCCCCCACATGTTCTCTCACTGTGCCCATTTTTTCTTAATATTTATATTTGTAATAGCTATTTTATAAACCTTGCCTACTAATTCCAGAAACTGTGTGATCTCTGGCTTTTTCTCCTGATTATATTTCATGTTTTTCTGCTTATTTACACATATTTTAACTTTTAAATACGTACTGAGCATCATGAATGTTATGTTTTTGAAAGTATGGATTCAGTTGCCTTCCTATAAAGTGTGTTGGATTTTATCTGGGCTGGCAAGCAATTTCTTGTGGATCAGCTTTAACCCATTGCGGCAAGGTTTTAGACTTGTTTATAGTGAGCTTATAGTAGTCCATCCTCTAGGATTAAAGTAGCCCTAACCCAAGATATGATCTTTCCAGGATCTCCAACTGAATGACCAAGACATTGAGTGATATCTCTTCATTTTGGCTGGCTGGACCCCCTATGTCTCTTTTATCTCCCCACATCCCAAGCAGCCATTCTCTGCTAGACCTCACAGAGTCTTGCCCTGTGCCTGTGCAGCTTAGTATTTGACTAAAAACTCAAGGGGTCAACTTATTTAGATTTCTGAAGCTCCTGTTCTGCTCAGGTCCCCTCTCTCCAGTAAATTCCAGGCAATTTACTAATCCAGAAATTTGATCTGTTTCCTGAGCCCAGAAAGACTGTTATTCTCTAGATAACTTTCTTGTGCTATGGTTTGGAAAGTTCACCCAAGCAGAAAGTAAAGCAAATATGAATCTTACCTCATGTATTTCCTTCCCTGAAAGATCAAAACCTTGCCTTGTCTATGCCTTAGACCACTTGCATCATGTATTTTCCTCAGTTTAATACTTGTTTATGATGAGAAACAACAAAAATACATGTTTATGTATTGTTGAAGTATGCATAAAAATGTATTCCTCTCAGGTATTCAAACTCATTTACCTTCCATAAAATTTATCCAAACTTTCTACATTGGCTGTTATTAGCTTGTTTTTCATTTTTGAAACAAACCCAAATCAACCACATATGTATAGCTATGGAAAAGATATTGAGCAGGGTTTCTTTTTTTTTTATTTTTTTATTTTTTTTATTGCATTTTAGGTTTGGGGGTACATGTGAAGAACTGAGCAGGGTTTCTTAATCCTCAGTCTATTGATAGCAACCGTTCACAGCTAGGCTTCAGGGGGATTGATGACATCCCTGGACCTGAAAAATGGGACCATACACATTTTATGCTTTACATTTCACTTTAGGTTTATACTAAATAGGTTTATACTTCACTTTAGGAAAAGATTTCAAATCTTTCAAAGCCTTTTCCTAAGTGAACCTAAACTTTATGTCCACCATACTGTGTCTTCATTTCCACTTCTTGAGTTTGTGAAAATTGACCCAATTGGTTGTTGTATGACAATCCACTGCTTTTATGGTTAAAAAAATAAATAGTTGGTCAACCTACAGAATGGGGAGAAAAATTTTGCAATCTACCCATCTGACAAAGGTCTAATATCCAGAATCTACAAGGAACTTAGATTTACAAGAAAAAACAACCCTATCAAAAAGTGGGCAAAGGATATGAACCAACACTTCTCAAAAGAAGACATTTACATGGCCAACAAACATATGAAGAAAAGTTCAACATCACTGATCACTAGAGACATGCAAATCAAAACCACAATGAGATACCACCTCACGCCAGTCAGAATGGCAATTATTAAAAAGTCAAGAAACAAGAGATGTTGGTGAGGCTGTGGAGAAATAGGAACACTTTTACACTGTTGGTGGAAGTGCAAATTAGTTCAACTATTGTGGAAGACAGTGTGGTGATTCCTCAATAATCTAGAACCAGGAATACTATTTTGACCCAGCAATCTTATTACTGGGGGATATACCCAGAGGAATATAAATCATTCTACTATAAAGACACATGCACACGTATGTTTATTGCAGCACTGTTTACAATAGCAAAGACATGGAACCAGCCAAAATGTCCATCAGTGATAGATTGGGTAAAGAAAATGTGGTACATATATGCCATGGAATACTATGCAGCCATAAAAAGGAATGAGCTCATGTCCTCTGCAGGGGCATGGATGAAGCTGGAAGCCATCATCCTCAGCAAACTAAAACAGAAAAAGAAAACCAAACACCACATGTTCTCATTCATAAGTGGGAGTTGAACAATGAGAACACATGGACACAGGGAGGGGACAACACACCCTGGGGCCTGTTGGGGGTGCGGGGTGAGGGGAGGGAACTTAGAGGACTGGTCAATAGGTGCAGCAAACCACCATGGTACATGTATACCTATGTAACAAACCTGTATGTTCTGCACATGTATCCTGGAACTTAAAGTAAAATAAAAAAAATAAAAATAGTTGGTCATTATATAATCTATTCAATTGTGTGCTATGAGTTCTTCTGTGAATACTAAAGGAGACATACCAATAAAATACAGTTTAAAACTATACAACTGGCTATCATTTTGTCTTCATATCGGTTCCCCCAGAAGCTGACTTTGAAATAAGGACTTATGTACAAGCAGTGTATTTGGGAAGTGGTCTCAGGAAATATTTGAAGGGGAGAGAGCAATTACACAAGACAGAGAGAGAAAACCAAGAAATTGTGTATAATTGTGTATAATGTGTATGATGTGTATAATTCTTGTATAAAAACCAAGAAATTGTGTATAATGAAGGAAGTTACTACTTTGGAAAACTAGAACTTAATCCCACTATGGAGGTCTGGAAGCCAGTATAAAACACACACCTCAAAATAGGGCATCTGAAAAGAGAGAGCTGGGTTATTATCTGTTCACCAGTTTCCGTTAGACATTGGTTGAGAGCTATTCCCAGACAGTCTGAATCCTCTGGCATGCTCTGCCTATTGTATGAAAGTGAACAGAGGTGCCTCAGTGGCCAGAGAGATCCCAAAAAATCACAGGTGTTGGCAGTTGAAAGTCAAACTATCACACACATGTATGAGTGCTGAGGGGATGTGGGCAGGGCACTAACAGCAGCTGCTACAACCCTTCAAACCAAAACAATAATTAGCACCGGTGATACTTAAAGTAAATAGTAATGTTTTCCTTCATGTTATAGTTTCATTTTTTTCTGCAGGATGATGGATGCCTCTCCTGGAGACCCAAAGACTTGGGAACTGTCAAACAACATATGCTTCCTAATATATCATGTTCAGAAAATAATGTTCATTTGCTGATTTGCTTTGGCTTGTATATGACTTTCCTCTGGCTATAGAAGCTAAAGCATCATCAGAACATGTTTTAATAATAAACAGAGTCGTATTCCAGCGGGGGTGAGGAGGATCCAAGATGGCGGATTAGATGCAACTCCAGCACAACACCCAGCAAGAGAGACACAGAAACGCAGAGATCTCCTAGCTCCAACCGAGGTACCAGGTGCATTTCAATGGGACTGGTCCAAGGGTGAGCAAAGCCCACTCAGGGCAGACCGAGGCAGGGAAGGGTGCTGCTTCACCCAGAAAGTGCATCTCACCGGCGAGTCGGAGGCTCCACCTCTGGAGCTCCGGTCCAGATACAGCGCTTCCCCTAAAGCCTCAGCAATACACGAACAGGGCATCTTTGCCAGTCAAGCACCGGGAACTACAAGTGCAGAGTTGAATAACAGTCTGCAGACTGAGACTGAGCTATCACCCCCTCCCCCGCCCGAGAGAGAGGGAGCTGTAAGCGGGAGCAGCCTGGGCGGCCCCTACCCCATGACCAGAGACAGAGAAAGCTGAAAGGGGGAGACGGCCAGGTGCGGCTGGGCGGGTCCCTACTCTCCCCCACAAACCCCAGAGGGCTGAAGCTCTGACTCTACTGGGTTGCGTAGCCAGTGCCACAGTCTGAGAGGAACCCTGAATGATCCAGCCCAGTGGAGGAAGGGCACAACACACCACTAGAGGGGTGAGACTGGGCTACATGTTTTAACAAAAAACACAGGAAGCCTACGTAGCAACGGCACAGTGTTCTCGACAACCCAGCAGCGCCTACAGATCAGCAGAAGAAGTGGGCCTAATCTCCCAGCATAAACAAAAAAGATACAGGAAGCTTCCCTAGTAACCTGAAGGAGTCCCTAGAAATTCAGTAGCACCCCCACAGGCAGACAAGTGACCTCATCAAGCAGCTCTCTGATACCACAGCCAGGTAAATCCACAAAGATGGGAAAAAAACAGTGCAAAAAGGTGAAACCATCAAAGACCAGAACACTTCTTCTCCTTCAAGGGATCATAACTCCTCAACAAACACAGGATCACAACTTGACTGAGAAGGAGTGCGAAGAATTGACGGAAACAGGATTCAGAAGGTGGATAATAACAAACTTCTCAGAGCTAATGGAACACGTTCTAACTCAATGCAAAGAAACCAAAAACCTTGAAAAAAGGTTAGACGAAATGCTAACTAGAATAACCAGCTTAGAGAAGAACATAAACGACTTGATGGAGTTGAAGAACACAGCACGAGAACTATGTGAAGTAAACACAAGTTTTAATAGCCGAATCAATCAAGCAGAAGAAAGGATACCAGAGATTGAAGATCAACTCAATGAAATAAAAAGAGAAGGCAATACAAAGAGGAAAAAACAGTGAAAAGAATCAAACAAAGCCTCCAAGAAATATGGGATTATGTGAAAAACCTAATCTACGCTTGATCGGTGTACCTGAATATGACGGGGGAGAATGAATCCAAGCTGGAAAACACACTCCAGGATATTATCCAGGAGAACTTCCCAAGCCTAGCAAGGCAGTCCAAACTTCAAATTCAAGAAATACAGAGAACTCCACAAAGATATTCCTCAAGAAGAGCAACCCCAAGGCACATCATTGTCAGATTCACCAGGGTCGAAATGAAGGAAAAATTGCTAAGGGCAGCCAGAGAGAAAGGTCAGATTACCCACAGAGGGAAGTCAATCAGACTCACAGCAGATCTCTCGGCAGAAATTCTACAAGCCAGAAGAGAGTGGGGGCCAATATTCAACATCCTAAAGAAAAGAACTTTCAACCCAGAATCTCATATCCAGCCAAACTAAGCTTCATAAGTGAAGGAGAAATAAAATCCTTTATGGAAAAGCAATTATTGAGAGATTTTGTCACCACCAGACCTGCCCTACAAGAGCTCCTGAAAGAAACACTAAGCATGGAAAGGAATAATTACCAGTCACTGCAAAAGCAAACCAGTGGGCAAAGACCAAAAATGCAATGAAGAAAATGAATCAACAAATGAGAAAGAAAACCAGCCAGTAACAAAATGGCAGGATCAAATTCACACATAACAATATCAACATCGAATGTAAATGGCCTAAACGCCTCAATCAAAAGACAAAGACTGGCAAACTGGATAAAAACTCAGAACCCATTGGTGTGTTGTATTCAGGAAACGCATCTCACATACAAAGACACACAAAGACTCAAAATAAAGGGATGGAAGAAGATTTACCAAGCAAATGGAGAACAAAAAAAGCAGGGGTTGCAATCCTAGTCTGATAAAATGGACTTCAAATCAGCAAAGATCAAAAGAGACAAAGAAGGACATTACATAATGGTAAAAGGATCAATCCAACAGGAAGAGCTAACTATCCTAAATATATACGCCCCCAACACAGGAGCACCCAGATACATAAAGCAAGTCTTAACGACCTAAAACGAGATTTAGACTCCCACACAATAATAATGGGAGACTTCAATACTCCACTGTCAATATTAGACAGATCAATGAGACAGAAAATTAACAAGGATATCCAGGACTTGAATGCAGAGCTGGACCAAGCAGATCTAATAGACATATACAGAACGCTCCATCCCAAATCCACAGAATTTACATTTTTCTCAGCACCACATTGCACTTACTCTAAAATTGGCCGCATCTTTGGAAGCAAATCACTCCTCAGCAAATGCAAAAGAACAGAAATCATAACAAACAGTCTATCAGACCACAGTGCAATCAGACTAGAACTCAGGATCAAGAAACACACTCAAACCCGCACAACCACTTGGAAACTGAACAACTTGCTTCTGAATGTTGACTGGATAAACAATGAAATGAAGGCAGAAATAAAGATGTTCTTTGAAACCAACCAGAATGAAGACACAACTTACCAGAATCTCTGGGACACCTTTAAAGCAGTATCAAGAGGGAAATTTATAGCAATAAATGCCCACCAGAGAAGAGAGGAAAGATCTAAAATCAACACCCTATCATCAAAATTGAAAGAACTGGAGGAGCAAGATCAAAAAAACTCAAAAGCTAGCAGAAGACAAGAGATAACTAAGATCAGAGCAGAACTGAAGGAAATAGAGACACAAAAACCCTTCAAAAAATCAATAAATCCAGGAGCTGGTTTTTTGAAAAGATCAACAAAATAGACAGACCGCTAGCCAGATTAATAAAAAGAAAAGGGAGAAGAATCAAATAGATGCAATAAAAAATGATAAAGGGGATATCACCACTAATGCCACAGAAATACAAATTACCATCACAGATTACTAAAAACAGCTCTACTCACATAAACCAGTAAACCAGGAAGAAATGGATAAATTCCTAGACACTTGTACTCTACCAAAACTAAACCAAGAGGAAGCTGAAACACTGAATAGACCAATAACAAGGGCTGAAGTAGAGGCAGCAATCAACAGCCTACCAACCAAAAAAAGTCCAGGTCCAGACGAGTTCACAGCCAAATTCTACCAGACATACAAAGAGGAGCTGGTTCCATCTCCTTCTGAAACTGTATCAAACAATACAAAAGGAGGGAATCCTCCCTAACTCATTTTATGAGGCCAACATCAGCCTGATACCAAAACCAGGCAGATACTCAACTAAAAAAGAAAACTTCAGGCCAATATCCATGATGACATCGACGCAAAAATCTTCAATAAAATACTGGCAACAGACTGCAACAGCACATCAAGAAGCTTATCCATCACGACCAAGTAGGCTTCATCCCGGGGATGCAAGGCTGGTTCAACATACGCAAATCCATAAATGTAATCCATCACATAAACAGAACCAAAGACAAAAACCACATGATCATCTCAATAGATGCAGAGAAGGCCTTCGATAAAATTCAACAGCGCTTCCTGCTAAAAACTCTCAATAAACTAGATATTGTTGGAACATATCATAAAATGATAAAAGCTATATATGACAAACCTACAGCCAATATCATACTGAACGGGCAAAAACTGGAAGCATTCCTTTGAAATCTGGCACTAGACAAGGACAAGGATGCCCTCTCTCACCACTCCTATTCAATATAGTATTGGAAGTTTTAGCCAGAGCAATCAGGCAAGAAAAAGAAATAAAGGGTATCGATTAGGAAAGGAGGAAGTCAATTTGTCTCTATTTGCAGATGACATGATTGTGTATCTAAAGACTCCATCGTCTCAGCCCAAAATCTTCTCAAACTGATAAGCAACTTCAGCAAAGTCTCAGGATACAAAATCAATGTGCAAAAATCACTAGCATTCCTATATACCAATAACGGACAAACAGAGAGCCAAATCAAGAGTGAATACCCATTCACAATTGCTAGAAAGAGAATAAAATACCTAGAAATACAACTAACAAAGGATGTAAAGGACCTCTTCAAGGAGAACTACAAACCACTGCTCAACGAAATAAGAGAGGACATAAACAGATGGAGAAATATTCCATGCTCATGGTTAGGAAGAATCAATATTGTGAAAATGGCCATACTGTCCAAAGTAATCTATAAATTCAATGCTATCCCCATCAAGCTACCAATGACCTTCTTCACAGAACTGGAAAAAAACACTTTAAACTTCATATGGAATCACAAGAGACCCCGCATAGCCAAGACAATCCTAAGCAAAAAGAACAAAGCTGGAGGCATCACACTGCCAGACTTCAAACTATACTACAAGGCTACAGTCATCAAAACAGCATAGTATTGGTACCAAAACAGAGTCATAGACCAATGGAACAGAACAGACACTCCAGAAGAAACACCACACATCTACAACCATCCGATCTTTGACAAACCCAGCAAAAACAAGCAATGGGGAAAGGACTCCATGTTTAATAAATGGTGTTGGGAAACTGCTAGCAATGTGCAGAAAGCAGAAACTGGACCCCTTCCTACACCTTACACTAAAATTAACTCCAGATGGATCAAAGATTTAAACTTAAAACCTAACACCATAAAAACACCATCATACCCACTGTCAGCCACATCCCTCCAGAAGGAAGGAGAAAGAGCAGACCAGAATAGTGCCATGCCTTGGAACCAAAATTAGGAGAAGGGGAGTGTATTAGTTCACCATGGCTACCATAACAAAATACCACAGACTGGGTGGCTTAAACATCAGATATTTCTTACAATTCTGGAGGCTAGGTATCCCAGATTAAGGTGCTAGCATAGTAGGTTTCCTCTGAAGCCTCTCTCCTTGGCTTGCAGATAGCCACTCTCTTGCCATCTCTTCACATGGTCATCCCTCTGTACACGTGCATCCCTACCTCTCCCTGTGTGTTCTTTTTAAGGACACTAGTCAGAATGGATTAGGGCACATCCCAGTGGCTTCATTTTAGCTTAATCACTGCTTTAAAGGCCCTATCTCCAAATACACTCATATTCTGAGGTACTGGGGATTAGGGCTTCAACATACGAATTTTGGGGGTCACAACTCAGCCCCTAACAAAAGAAAGGGAAGGGATGGTGCCACTTCTCATTTTTCTTTATAGAACCAACAAGTATGTACCTTTTCTCCCTTTATTAGTTGTGGCTGCTAAATGCCTCATTTGACCTGCCTGAGCTTCAAACTGAGAGTATTTAAGTGGGTCATTCCTATTCTGCTAGCTAGCTCAGAGCTCATTGGTCTGGAACAAAAGCTAAAACTAAAGACAGTGTTTAAGGGGCTTCCACCACAGCTATTTCCAAGGTTGAGTTGGCAGTCATAACAGAATTACCTGTGGAGTTTCATCAAACTCCTTATCCAGGCCTGGCTTTCTCATTGTTTGTATGGTATTTTGCTACATCCCCCAACTGAGAAGGACTGTTCTAGTAACATACACTCCTTCCTGATCCTCAGAGAATTTTGCTTGGCCTTTTATCCTTTTAAGAAATCAGGAGTGTGAGCCTATGCTCCCAGTCTTTTTCACCATGGCAGGTAGATGAACAATGGACAGAAGTCCTCAAGGTTGGCCAAGGGGTGACAGACTACTAGGATTTGATGGCATAAACCCACAAGCTTTTCCCATTCTCCTTCTCTGCGGGAGCTTGACATGTGGTGAGAAATTTGAGAAGCCATTGAGAAGACCCATACCTTCAACATACACTTGGCTGTAATAAAAAACTCCATAAAGGCCAGGAAATGGCCCCTTAGCTCTAAGAGGACACATTCTCATCATTACCCTACCATGCAAGAAATGAATAACCCACTGCTTGATGTGATACATCAGGTTAATCATATAAATGATCCATTCAACCACAGATCCTCATGTGTATTTTTAAACTATCCCTCAAATAATAATGACTTCTGTAATGATTCTTTTCTCAGAAGTTTAAGTGAAATCTGTTAGACAGCTTGGAATTACTTGAAAATAAGAAAAAAGGGTAATTTGAGCCTGAAAAAAAATGATTTTACTAATTGATAACAAAAAGAAGTGTTTATTATTGCTCACTTTGTGCAAATACTTTGGATTCAATGACAAGCATTCTAAGTCTGCTAGAAAAATACAAACACTTGTTATAATGCAACATAGGAAAGGCAATGTTAGAACTATACACATGGGGAAAAGGAAAAGGACATATTTCATACCTGATATGACATCTGAACTGGATCTTAAAGCTGAGTGAGCTAGGCAGAGCATTTCAGATATCCAAATGGGAAAGGCTGGAATAAAAATATGACAATGGTGTGGAAACAGCGAGCAGCCAGGATGGCTAGAGTCAGAGGGTGTAAAGTGTCAGCAGGTGAGACTGAATAGAAGGCAAGTTGAGGCCCAATCTTGAGGAGCCTCAAATTCCATGCTAAGGCCTACAATAGCTATGAGCGTGTGGGGGGGGGGTGCACTGAGGAGCTTTAGGGAGGATCCCACGTGTTAGGTAATGCTGATAGCACTACCGAAGGTGGTTTAGAGAGAAGGACTTCTGGAATCTATTTAGGAAGCCATTGCAGGGGCCTCAGCAAGTGCTGGTGAGAATCTAGAGCATTCCAGCAGCAGTGGAAACAAGAAGAGCCAGAAGAGAGGGTTCATGAGGCTCATGACTAGGTACTCAGCTGACAGAGCATGTCAGTAGATGAATTCTCTGGGTTCCTTTCTGCAAACACCTGTCAGTAGCTACAGAATTGCATTGGGATTAAAGTTCTCTGTAAGTAAAAGAGCTGTAAATGAGTTAGGACAGGAACCACTAAGCTTTGCCCTGAAAGGGGCAAAGAGAACGTCTTCATTTTGCAGGCCATTCAATCTGTTACAACTACTCAACTCTGCCATCGTAGCACAAAAATGTCCCATGGACAATATGCAAGGAAATGAGAATGCCTTGCCTGCATTCCAATAAAACTTTATTCAAAACAACAAGGAGGGCTGAGTTAGCCAACCCCTAGGCCAAAATAGTAAATATATATAATATTTTCTACTTTCCCTCCTTAATTAAATCAGGCTCATCAACTGGAAATTTGGTACATGTTGAGATTCAACCCAGAAAAAATTACGATTTCTGTTTGACATGTAGTTGGTGGCTAGTCTATATTAAATAGAACAGTGGTGGCCAAAGTGTTAATTCTCCTGCAAAGTCATGTAAGAACTTCAGGAAGGTTGTCATGAAATATATTTTCTGTGAATCGATAATCAATATTATTTTTGAAGGAAACTTTAACAGAAATATGCACTCTGCCCTCAGGTTTGCCTAGAAAAATGATTAATAGAGGAAAAAAAACACATATAAATCTTTAGACCGGAAATTGCCCCCAGCAGGACTGTAGGAAAGCAGGGTATTCTGGGCCAAAAACCCCAAGCAAATTGTGCTTAAATGACACATTTGAGGTTCCCTCTCAAAAGCTGAGTGCCATCATTGGTCATTCTTTAGTCGAATGGACAAGGTGCCCCAAGGCATCTTCCTAACAGTTTTTCACTTATATTTTAAAGACAAAAGGCAGCAGTCCCTTCTAACACATTAGATCAAAGATGCTGGACAAACACAGAGAAGAGAGGACAATAATAATGCTGCATTTATCTACTTCTATGCCTGATACTACTCCAGCCAATATTGATGGCTAAAGATTTCTAGGTGACTGGCTTAACTCCATAAGCTTCCTACTCCAGTGAAGCTTCCCACTTCCCCCAAATAATAACAATAACATAAAAACAAGTATTTATTGAGACTTTACTATACATCAACATTGTCCTAGGTGCCTTATGTATATAAACTTACCAAATCATCATAATAATCCTAAGAATCCCAGTATTAACATCAGCATGCCATTTGGCACATAAGAAAAATGAGGCTAGACAGGGAAGTAACTTAAACAAGATAACAGAGCTAGTAAGTGACAAAGTTAGGAGTTGGACCCAGCCAGTACAGCTCTGGTGTCCACTTGTGTTTAAAGCACCTTGTTACCTTGCAGAATATCACCCCAGCTACAAACTCAAGCACTACCTCCTCCTATTTCTGCCCTTTTTAGTAGCAAACAAATGACTAGGCAGCTTCTTGTAGGCTTTTTTAATTGTATTTGGATGTTAATCTTATTAATTAAAACCATGAAGTTGGCCACATTTTTCTCTTTGTGATGCTTGTGTACTGATCTTCTCCCTCTGGACTTAAAGCCCTTTTGAGAAGGTGGATCACTGAGCAAAGGGAGTAATCTTGTACTGAGAGCCTACTTTGACTGCCTTGACTTCCTGGACTTACACAAGTCCCATTGCCAGGCACTGCATTCAGCAGTTTGTAGAGAGGGATAATGAAAAAGATAAATAAGTACAGTCTCTGCAAAGAGCTGACATTCTAATCACAGTATTTCTCAATGCTGCCTGCACATTAAAATCACTTGGATTCAGAATAAATGCCAGTGCCCTTGCCCCGTTCTAGATCATCTGAATCAGAATCTCTGGGGTGAGGACAAGACAGAAGCTTTCTTTCTGGAGCTGTCCAAGTGATTTGAATGAGCAGACAGAGAAACACACACGTAAATGAGTAATAATAAAACCTTGTGGTTAGGATAAGAGCAGAGTCCTATAAATAGCATGAAGACAGAGCCACTGCTTCTGACCCTTCTGTCCCTGACCCAGGGACCCTGCAGAGGCCTTCACAGAGGAGCAGACACTGACCTGGTCTAATTGGGTGAACAAATGTTTACTGGGTAGAAAGGAGGGGGAGCTTGGATATCCAGGAAGATTGAAAAGCAAGTCCAAAGACACGGAATTAGGGAGAAAATAAAAAGATGCATTTTGAAAAGAAATATGGTATCTCACGGCTAAACAGCAGGTGAGTGTTTCCAAGGCAGGAGCCAGATCATTAATGGCCTTGGGTGCCATGCTGGGTGCTGCACTGTAATCCTGCAGGCCAGGGTCCTGGCTGTTGTAGCCTAGGTATGAACCAATACCCTTCTTCCCTTAGGTCATCTAAAAGAGAGCTCAATGTTTTTCTATAGGAGTTTTACTATAAAACTGAGGGGAAGAAAAATAGAATTAAAACCAGAGGAAATCAAAGGTATAGACACTAAATAACTTTTGCTATATAATGAATGTATGGAACACATATTTGTCATCCCTAAGGAACTCTCAGGGGCAGGAGTCCTTATCAAGCAAGGACCATTATCCCATCTTTCTCATGAGTATCTTTTAGCTCATGTTAACCTCTAGAAGAAAGCAGAAGAAATTTCTTCATCTCATTTAAATTATCCTGTCTTCTTCTTCCCCTTCTTCTGCTTTTGAGACAAGGTCTCACTCTCTTACCCAGTACAGTGGCGTCATTATAGCTTACTGCAGCCTCTACCTCCAGGGCTCAGGTGATTCTCCCACCTCAACCTCCCAAGTACCTGGGACTGCAGACACCCACCACCATGTCCAGATAACTTTCTGCATGTTTAGTAGAGGTGGGGTTCTGCATGTTGTCCAGGCTGGTCTTGAACTTCTAGGCTCAAGTGATCCTCCTGCCTTGGCCTCCCAATGCTAGGATTACAGGCATGAGCTGCCATGCCCAACCAAAATTATCCTGCCTTCTAATGATAATGCCAGGAGTCTCCTATTTGTGGAATATGGACTGCTTCTAAATCTCATTTTATTTATCAAGGAGGGATGTTGGTCAAAGCCTTTCATTCAGGTTGTGGGGGGGTATCCTATTTTTTCCAGTGCTCCGAGTGCTTTTAGTAAACCTCTCCATGGGAAATGGGGGGCTTGCCAAAATCTAATTCTTAGAGTTTAACAATATGATTATTTTGCACCATCATTAGCAACAGGAAACTATGTTAAGGATGATCATTCACTAGTTGCATGACTTACTGCAAGTCATTTCACCTCTTTGAGTCACATTTCTCAATCGCATAACGAGAGGTTATGTTCAGTTCCTACCAGCTCTGAGATTTGATGATTTCTGTGGATTCCGAATTTTTTCCAGCCTGAAGTTTATTGATCAAAATCACTTCTGATATTAACTCACTATGATTTCTCTGATAGCCCATGAAAGTTATTTTACACCTTGACACCCCCCCACCAGAAAAATCAACTTAAAATGTTATCTTTGACAAAAATGTAGGCTTTGAACTTCAAAATGCTGTCAAGTTGCATACGGTTTGATGGAGCTGCTTAAGAAATCTGTCAACAACATCCTGGGTTAAATTGGTAAGCAAGCAAACTGATCCTGGCCTAATGTAGTTGAATATTTTCTGACAGCCTGCTATAGCTTCTTTAGCTCTTTGTGTTCCGTCAACAACTGGACAAAAAGAGGGGTGAGTCTTTGTGCATTAAAGAATGTCAAATGTGGTTCAGTCACTTGCATTTCAAGGGCATTCTATGCAAGGCTGCTCTAGGTCTCTGCTGGAAGGCTCACAATGGTTCTTTTCCACCTTGTTCCAAAGAAAATTATTCTAACATTTCTTCAGAGAAGATTGAGGTTAACTCGTCTGAAGATTTGAATTTCACCAAAAAGGTTAAAATCCATGGCTATTGCTCAGTACCTGATTTGGGTGTTCAAGTATCTTACCCTGACAGAGCTTCATACCCTACCTCTTCCATTCCTAGTGCCAAAGTGTTAAACTTACTATTATTCAAGTGTTTATGATAGGTTCATGTTCATGTAAGTGCTCCAGGTTCCTGTTCCTCAGAGAATGGCTTATGTACCAGTAGCAGCCTCATGCAGGACCTTATAAGGGATAATGAATCTAAAGCCCCATTGCACACCTGCTGATTCAGAATTTGCATTTTAACAAGATGCTAGGTGATTTGTAAATATATGAAAGTTTGAGAAGTGCTTACGTATCGATTTTGGAGACAGACTAGCTGTATGGCTAGGCAATGAAAATAAAGCCTGACATTTACCAAGGGCTTAGTGGTGCCATAACTGTGCCCAATTCATCCTAACTAAATAACACCTTTGAGCCCATGTGTTTTTCTTCATAGAACAGAAAAACAAAGATAAAAGTACATAACATGTGTGGCAAATAGTACCATCAAACTATTCCATCCAAAAACCAGGCATCACCCTTGATTCCTCCCCTGCCCCCCACCTTCATCCAATCATGAGTACCCTGCCTACCCACTCTGTCTTGAATCCATCTAATTTTCTCCAACATACAGCTAACAACCTTGTCCAAGTCATCACTATTCTTGCGTGGGCCACCATCCACTTCTCTCCCTCTGTGTGGCCAGCAGCTTAAACTTCATCATCATTCCCCTTGCCTAGACCATTGCAGTAACCTCTTGACTAGTCTCCATGAACCATCCATCTCAACTCAATACATTCCTCACATAGCATTAAACATTACAATATATATGAGTTAAAATCTTAAAAACAAAATGTCACAGAAGCAACATAACATAAAAACCGATGTGTAGGATGTAATAATTTCCAAGTGTAAGCAAATTGTCCTAGATGTAACTTTGGAAAGGCATATTTAATAAAGTTCTCATGGATTCTAGGAAAGAAGAGCCCAAATTGGAAGAATCTGCACATATGACTTCAGCCTCTCTAGGGAAGAAAGACTCTGACCACTCTTGGATACAGTTGGTCTCAGTCTCTCTTTCTCTCTCTCTCCCCCTTCCCTTCCTCATTTTGAAAATGTACTATACTATAGAGTAGATGTGGATGCAGCAAGTTGGCACTGAGACTAAGCAATCACAGCCCTCAGGCTGAATTTTTGCTATCTAGTCTGTCTTTTGAGTATAATTTGGCTTCTCATGAAAATTCTCCTAAAGAAAAAAATGCACTAATAATCACCATGAGGTCATCCTCCCAACACTAGATAATTCTGAGTATACTAACTAAATTATGTTCTTGGCATCTGTATTAATTTGGCTGAATAGCAAACCACCACAAATATGTAGCGGTGTAAAGCCACACTATTTATTGAGCTCATGATTCTGTGGGTCATCAGTTTAGGTTGGGCTAAACTGGCTGGTTCTGCTGATTTGAGCTAGCCTGGCTGACCTCTGCTGGGGCTCACACATGTAGCTGTAATTTACTGTTAATCTGACTAGAGGCTGGCTGATTGTCAGTGGGGGTGTCTCAGCTCTCCTCCACATGGTATCTCATCCTACCGCAGGCTAATCTGGGCCTGGTGGCAAGATTCCAAGGGCGCCAAGAGGACAAGCCCCAATGCATAAGCACTTTCAAATCTCTGTTTGCGTCGTGTATGCTGTTGTCCCATTGGCCAAAGCAAGCCATAAGGATAAGCCTAGAGTCAATGTGGGCACTACTAAAGGGAATGAATGCTGGAAGCCATAAACAAACTGATCCATCCTTGCAATCAATCTACCAAGTACCCAAAGCTGAGAGCCAGGACATAGTGATAACATCAAGGAAACAGCATCCTGAAAACCAGGTAGCTTCAGACATTCTCGAGTCATTGTCAATGTTCAATACACCCAACAATTGCAATATTCTACATCATTTTCTTTCTTTTTTTGTTTTTGCTTTTGTTTCTGAGACAGAGTCTCGCTCTGTCACCAGGCTGAAGTGCAGTGGCATGATCTCGGCTCACTGCAACCTCCACCTCCTAGGTTCAAGTGATTCTCCTGCCTCAGCCTCCTGAGTAGCTGGGACTACAGGCGCATGCCACCATGCCCAGCTAATTTTAGTATATTTAGTAGAGACGGGGTTTCACCATGTTAGCCAGGATGGTCTCGATCTCTTGACCTCGTGATCTGCCCGCCTCAGCCTCCTAAAGTGCTGGGATTACAGGCGCAAGCCACTGTGCCAGGCCTACACCATTTTCTTAAAGCAAGGTCAACCCAAATGTGTGAGATGAATTCAAGCAAAAACAGCTCTTAAGCCACAGGAGGCACCACCACCTTTGTCTGCCCTATATTTGAGTGTTGTTACTGTGAACATAAAGTGTTAATGGCATAGCCCACATTGATACTGCATCATCAGGAATGGAGCAGGCAATTCTACCCCTTGGCATATAAGGAATCAAAAGTTTCAGAACCCAGAGAAGATGTCAAATTTTTCTGGCCTTTCATAAAATTTGATTCACTGTGTTATGCTACTAGATCAAAAAGACTAAAAAATAAATAAACCATGTATGTGTTTCCAAAATACAATTGGTGAGGAGAACTCTGCACTAGAAAAACTAAATTAAAAGCTGTCTAAAGCAGTTATATCAAAACACCATGGCAGATTTCAAAAAAATGAATTCAATAAAAGCTAGGTTATCTTCTGAAACATTCAATGACTATTGCTCACAGGTGGGGGCACCCTGTGAAATTTCTTCTCAGGGTCCAAATAGGAGACAAGACATGAATCCCCTTTGTTGGGCATCACCCAAGAAACTATGTGGAATTCTTTACTAATGCATCTCCAGCCATTAGCAGGGGAAGAAGCAAGGATACTGGGGACTGATCTTTTCAACGGCTTTCTCTTTCCTTTGATCCTTCTCCCCAGAACCTAAAGAAATTTCTGTCCCAGTGGAGTTGATGCATCTCTCCCTCATTTTCTTGTTGTGTATTATCTTTAATTTCTCCCATTTTTTCCTTGGCAATAAATCTTATGACTCACAAGAAGGTGGAAAGGGAGAAACACTTAAAGGGAAATAAATATATATATTGAGTTATTATTTTCAAAATGTTATCTCCATCTGCTTGTTTTCAAAATCATATGATTGCTTTAGCAGAAATGGAAACATTTTCCAGGCACAACGTAAAAGAAGAATATATGGTAGCAAGAATATCCCAAAACTTGATGCAAAGTTAAGCCAGGAAGGTATTTTTGTTTACAACCTTAGTCATACATCTTCTCTCCTCTTCATCTCTCTTCTTCCTTTTCATTCCCTTCTTAGATATTAATGGATGCAGAGTGTACAGTGGCAAGAAGATAGTTGGAAAGCTGGCTTTGAATCGCAGAGTCTCAATTTGGTCATCATACGGTACAGAAGAAATTCACTGCATTTCCCTAAGCCTCAGTTCCCACTTCTATATTATAGTATAGCATGGAGATTAAAAATGCTTTTCCCTGTGTCACTGTGATGAAAACGGAATAAGAAAAGGTATATAAACAGATGTGTAGTTCGGGACCTGTCCTATAGTAGATGCTTAGTAAATGGTATCATTATACCTCCCATTGATAGATTTATCTACTCAAAGCATAGCACCTAACATCTCCATCCATGTCATCCCATGACGCTCATTCCGGTCTACAGGTGTGATCAGTTTATGTCATCAACTTTACTCTTTTAACAGCTCAGCCTTTCTCTACAAAGTCTTCCCAGCATATCTGCACTCAAATTCTTCCCAGCACTTGGGCAGGTAGGAGGGATAGAGAGGAAATTTCTCACCACCCGCCTGCAATGTGGATGCCATTCTGTTTGTGTAATCTCTTTATTCCATGTCTCAGGTCAAAATAGCTCATGAAGCACTTTATAAACTTCACCTGACTCCACAAAGCATGTGGCAAAGAGAAAATATTGGACTCACCACTGAGATGGCGCCCCTCCAGGGTACAGTGAGGAGGTTGCAAAACCAGGTACAGTAGCCCTGCAATTAGGAAAGCAAATGAGTAGAAATGCTCTGACTTAACCTCAGGGCACTAGGGAGCTGAAATCTTAGGAGGAAATGATCCTAGTTGGAAGTATAATAAGAAAGAGAGATGCCTGGCTTTCATAACCACGGGTAGCTGAGAAATTAGTTTTGTGATGCACCTAGAGATTTAATTTGTTTTCTTGAAGCCAGCATAACACTTGAAAAAGAATAGATCAGGGTTTCTCACAGCATTGTTTGGGAGAGCTATATCAAAATCACTTGGAGAATGTTTAAATATACAGATTCCTGGGTCTTCCCACCTCTTAGGCTGATCCAGGGCCTTGAGCCTGAGGATCTGCATTTTAAGGCTGCCTCCAGTGGTCAGGTGGTTATTATGTTTCCAAAAGGTTTTGTCTTTGTTTAATTTTCATCTCCCTATACCACTCTCGGGAAAGGGTGGGGGGAGCAGCAGAGGAACCAGACAGACCCAGAGAACCCAAGAAGCAATACCAAGGCACCAAGTAAGGACAACAGAAATCAGGAAAATCTCTTCCCCCCTCCCCCATCCCACCCTCAAGAGAAAGAGAACATTAAAGAGTACAGCATTCTCCCCTCCCACAAATTAGGAGACGTTCACGGGCCCCCACCATGGGCATCTCTACTAGCTTCTTTTTATATTTGTATTTTCAAGTTTCTTAATGTTTTTCAAGTCACAGAGTGCTTGAAACTGATGGAAACAATAAATCCTCTCCTTGCAAAAATGTGCATGAACACAATATTTAGCAGATAGCTTAAAGTCTGGTGACTTAAAAAATATGATTCCCACACCAGGAGCATCGGCCTCACCTGGGAGTTTGTTAGAAACGTAGGTACTTGATCCCCCACTGCAGACTGACCAAAATAGGATCTACATTTTAGCAAGATAACCAGCAAGATCCATATGCTCATCACATTTTGAGAGGGCTTGACTCAAGGTACAACTAAGCCCGTCAGATTCCACCTGGGCCAGTGCACGGTTGAAAAGCTCCCACAGCTGATTCTAGTACACAATCAGGATGGACAGCTGGCGCTTTAAACCAGCATTTGTCTAAATTCAGCAAGCTGGAAAAAACACAGATTGCAGGGCCCCACCCCAAGAATAATTTAGTATGGCTGGGGCAGGGCCTAGATTCTGCATTTCCAAGTTCCCAGGTAATGTTGATGCTGCTGGTTGGGACTGCATGGTGAGAAGCACAATTCTAAGCTCATCATCCATAGCCCAAAATCAAACACAGTTTGAAGAAACAGAACAATTCTGGGGATAAGAAGAATTATCTTCCACAGTGATTCCAATTCTCTTTGTGTTTCAGTTATGGCCACCAGCTCAGGCAGAGAGCAATGCACCGTTGACTGGGAATTTGGCTGAACTAGAGTAACACTTACATTGCAAATTAGGACTCTATATAGTACAATGGAAAACAGCTTCATTCCCTCCATACCCACACTGTTAATATCCAGAGAGCTGAGATCTTCCTAGCACATTGAATACAATCCAGTCCAGGGCCAGTGATTTTTGTTATTACTCTAACATATTTTTAAAAGCATCTTCTGGCCACTTTACTCCCCCAAACAGTATAAGTACAATAAATAGTACTTCCAGTCTAGCTTAATAATTGAAATTCCTCACTCCACTTACAGCCTTGCATTTCTAATTCTAGAAATTAGGAACTACTTTCTAATTTCTTTCCCTTCCCTCAGCTCCTAACTTTCCTATAGAGAAGGAGCTGAGCTGGCTCCTCTCGACTCCCCTACCTGACCTCGCAAACCTGCCTTCTCCTCTTCTTTCTCCAGCCACCCACTGAAGGCTGCCTCTGGCTCTCCCAGGTTTGAAGGAGTATGGGTAGAGATGAGGGGCAGAAAAGGTCTTAACCCATGCTGTCACCATCAGGCATTAAAGGGCTCTGTGCTTTAGAAGACAAAAATCCAGGAAGAACCGTTGAGGTGGAATACAAAGTAAATGCCTGCCCCCACCTCTGGGAGTTGAGAGCCTGCACTTTCCTGATAGCAACCGTGTCCTCTCCAGCTGACCTCTTAAGAAACCTCCCCAGCTCCTCCTCAAAAGCCTCTTACTGCTGAGGCTCCCTCTATCCAGGAAGCTGACTTCTTGGCTATTCCTTACAGGAAATGCCAGCCCCGTTCTCCACTTGGACACTGATAATGTCATGCATTCTTACCACACCATATAGAATTGTTCTCTGTTCCCACTGATGGCATTGCTCCCTCCTCCCCCCATAGACAGCTCACGCCTCCTGTTTTTAATCCTCTCAGCATGAGTCAAACACCTGTTACTTTGGGACTCTCATATTTCAGAGCATTTTATTATTGCCCTCACCCCCACCTCCAGCATGGCTGTCTGCAGTGGAGTATGAGATATGGTTGGCTTCTCTCTTCTCTGTCAGTTCTCTGTTCACCTCACCAACTGTGGACTTTGATCACCCAAGGATTGGAGAATGGAGAAACAAAAGGAGGAAAGAAGAGAGATTAAAAGACAGGGAAAAAAACCTTTTTCTTTCATGCGGTTCTTTGAGCGAGTTCTTGGAAATTCCCCCATAGGGAATCTACATTTCATTGCTCCTAACTTGGGCAATATATGTCTTCTGGTTGATGGCTTACAGTGCTGATCCCCAGCCCCTGTGCTTTCAAAAGTCCACATTTGGACAGAGCTTTTTTAAAGGCAGTTCCAGGCTGACCAAGATCTGGTTCCCAAGAAACATTTAACTGCTCCTCTTCAGAAGAAATATAATTTGCTCAAATGGATCCCCTGTTCCTCTGCTGCCAAGAGCCATCTTATGGGTCAAGTTGTGTCTGTCAAAAGATATGTTGAAGTCCTAACCCTTAAGACTTTAGACCATGACCTTATTTGAAAATAGAGTCATTGTAGATGTAATTAGTTAAGACGAGGTCATGCTGGAGTGGGAGGAGGGCCTAATTCAATATAATTGGTGTTCTTATAAGACAATATGAGGCAAGAGAAAGAGGGAGAAGACAGAAGCAGAGTTTGGAATGATGCTGCTACAAGCCAAGAAATGAACACCTGGGGCCACCAGAAGCTGGAAAAGGTAAGGATGGAGTCTTCCCTAGAATCTTCAGATGGAACATGGGCCTGTTGACAGCTTGATTTCTGACTTCTAGCTTCCAGGACTGTAAGAGAATAAACATCTATTGTTTTAAACCACCTCGTTTGTGGCACTTCGTTACAGCAGCCCTAAGATACACCTAAAGGCTACTTCAGTTATCCCCTTGCCTGTATTATTTATTTTATCAAAGGTCTGGCTTCATTCTCTGTATGATCTGATTCCAGAGGACATGAGGAACACTCTCTCTAAGAGATGCCCCCTCACTGACTGAAGTGAGGGTGAAACATCTGCCCTCACCTTCACCATATGATAAAGGGGAAAAGTCACACAACTGCAGAGTCCAGATAACTTCCCTGCCCCCACAACCACTTACTTAATGCTCTTTTATAAAGAGCATTAATCCTCTTTATATCTGAGTTGATGTTGAACAGACTCCAAAACTCTGTGTGTGTTGGTAGGGGGAAGTGCATGCATGCACGCAAATGCTAATCTGCACCCCATGTTGAAACATTAGAATGTGAGTGTACCTGATGCTGTTTATTTTTTGTTACCAGCCTTTGAGACATCAGCTAAAACTAAGACAGATAGAATCACATTTTAAACTCCAGATACACTGGAGGACAAACACCTTGGTTTTCAGTTACGTTGGAAACTACTTTCTAATTTCTAGTCATGAGAAACTTAAGTGAAACTACGATCTGATAACCAGCTAAGGTCCTCTTCATTAATTGCCTAAGTCAAAAATGAAATGGTGTTCTGAAAACATCAAAACTCATACTGCATGAGTTCCCATAAAAATCACTACATCTGCATGTTCTGCACATGTATCCCAGAACTTAAAGTAAAATAAATCACTACATCCACTGAATTCATAATCATGTACTATTTATGAAGTGAAGTCTTTAAGTCCAAAGGATAAAGAAAAATACATATTTTTTAATAAGAACCATCTGTGACTAATCTACAGCCAACATGATACTGAACAGGCAAAAGCTGGAAGCATTCCTGTTGAGAATAGGAACAAGACAAAGATGTCCACTCTCACCACTCTTATTCAACATAGTACTGGAAGTCCTGGCCAGAGCAATTAAGCAAAAGATAGAAATAAAAGGCACCTGAATAGAAAAAATAAGAAGTCAAATTATCTCTTTTCACTGATGATATTATTCTATACCTAGAAAATCCTAGAGACTCTGCCAAAAGGCTCCTAGACCTGATAAATGACTTCAGTAAAGTTTCAGGATACAAGATCAATGCATAAAACTCAGTAGCATTTCTATATACCAATGACATTGAAGCTGAGAGACAAATCAAGAATGCAATCCCAGGGGGATCCCAAGATGGCCAAATGAGAGGCAGCTCCAGAAAGCAGCTCCCAGCAAGAGAGATGCAGAAACTGAGTGGTCTCCACAATTCCAAACAAGGTACCAGGTTCATTTTGTGGGTCTGGTTGGACAGTGGGTATAAACCAAGTAGGGCAAGTTGAGGCAAGGTGGAGCACTGCCCCACCCAGGAGGTGAGTGCAACTGACTGGAGGACAGGGGGATCTCCTCATCTGGGACTTCAGTTCGGATACAGCGCTCCACCCAAGCCCTCTGCAACTCACAGAAGAGGAGATCTTTGCCGGGCTAAAAAGCCTCAGTGAGCTGCCTGAAAAGGGCAGAACAGCAACTTCGGCCAGAGTGAGGTGGAAGCACTAGCTGACATGAAAGCCAGAAAGCCAGCTGGACGGATCCACCCTCCCCGCAGAGGGAAGGGGAACTGAATACAAGGAAACAGCCCATACAGCAGGACAGGTCCCCCCACCCTCCCCCTCGACAAAGCCCAGCAGACTAAAAAAAAATTCTCATACCAGAGTTTCGCACCTAGAGAGCGACCAGGAACGATCCAGCATGGCAGGGGGCGAGGCAGCCGCCATTGCAGAAACCAGCCTAACTTTCCTGAGTAAATAAAAGACACAGCAGTTTCACTGAAACTGTGGCAGCCCAGCAGTGCCTCTGCAGGCAGACAAAGGAAAGACTGCCTCCACAAGCAGCTACCTGAGAACTTTGCAAAGCATACACAAGTTTCAATAGCCAAATCAACCAAGCAGAAGAAAGAATATCAGACATTGAAGATCAACTCAATGAAGTAAAACAAGAAAGCAAATTAGAGAAAAAAAGAGTGAAGAGAAATGAACAAAGCCTTCAAGAAATATGGGATTATGTGAAAAGACCTAATCTATGCTTGATCGGTGTACCAGAGGATGACGAGGAGAATGTATCCAAGCTGGAAAACACTCTTCAGGATATTATCCAGGAGAACTTTCCCAACCTTGCAGGGCAGGCCAACATTCAAATACAGGAAATACAGAGAACACCACAATGATATTCCTCTAGAACAGCAACCCCAAGGCACATAATCCTCAGATTCACCAGAGTTGAAACAAAGGAAAAAATACTAAGGGCAGCCAGAGAGAAAGGTCAGGTCACTCACAAAGGGAAGCACATCAGACTCACAGCCGTTCTCTCAGCAGAAACCCTACAAGCCAGAAGAGAGGGGGGCCAATATTCAACATCATTAAAGAAAAGAACTTTCAACCGAGAATTTAACATCCAGCCAAACTAAGCTTCATAAGTGATGGAGAAATAAAATTCTTTACGGACAAGCAATTGCTGAGAGATTTTGTCACTACCAGACCTGCCCTACAAGAGCTCCTGAAGGAAGCACTAAACACAGAAAGGAAAAACCAGTACCAGCCACTGCAAGAAAGAACCAAATGGTAAAGACCAATGACACAATTAAGATATTACACCACCCAAAGGGCAAAACAACCAACAATTAATAAAATGTCAGGATCAAGTTCACACATAACAATATTAACATTAAATGTAAACACACTAAATGCCCCAATCAAAAGACACAGACTGGAAAATTGGATAAAAAGCCAAGAACCATCAGTGTGCGGTATTCAGGAGATACATCTCATATGCAAAGACACACATAGTCTCGAAATAAAGGGGTGGAAGAAGATTTACCAAGCAAATGGAGGACATAAAAAAAGGCAGGGGTGGCAATCCTACTCTCTGATAAAATGGACTTTAAACCAACAAAGATCAAAAGAGACAAAGAAGGGCATGACATAATGGTAAAAGGATCAATACAACAAGAAGAACTAACTATCCTAAATATATATGCACCCAATACAGGAGCACCCAGATACATAAAGCAAGTTCTTAACAACCTACAAAGAGACTTAGACTCCCGCACAATAATAGTGGGAGACTTTAACACTCCACTGTCAATATTGGACAGATCATTGAGACAGAAAATCAACAAGGAAATCCAGGACTTGAACTTAGATCTGGACCAAGCGAACCTGACAGGCATTTACAGAACTCTCAACCTCAAATCCACAGAATATACATTCTTCTAAGGACCACATCGCACTTACTCTAAAATCGACCACATAATTGGAAGTAAGTCACTCCTCAGCAAATGCAAAAGAATGGAAATCATAACAAACAGTCTCTCAGACCACAGTGCAACCAAATTAGAACTCGGTATTCAGAAACTAACTCAAAACTGCACAACTTCATGGAAAATGAACAACTGACTCCTGAGTGTCAACGGGATAAATAATGAAATGAAGGCAGAAATAAAGATGTTCTTTGAAACCAGCGAGAACGAAGACACAACATATCAGAATCTCTGGGACACATTTAAAGCAATGTCTAGAGGGAAATTCATAGCAATAAATGCCCACATGAGGAGCAAGGAAAGGTCTAAAATCAACACCCTATCATCAAAATTGAAAGAGTTAGAGGAGCAAGATAAAAAAACTCAAAAGCTAGCAGAAGGCAAGAAATAACTAAGATCAGAGCAGAACTGAAGGAGATAGAAACACAAAAAACCTTTCAAAAAATCAATAAATCCAGGAGCTGGTTTTTTGAAAAGATCAACAAAATAGATAGACTGCTAGTCAGACTAATAAAAAGAAAAGAGAGAAGAATCAAATAGATGCAATAAAAAATAAAGGGGACATCATCACCAATTCCACAGAAATACAAACTACCATCAGAGATTACTACAAACAACTCTATGCACACAAACCAGTAAAAGTGGAAGAAATGGATAAATTCCTGGACACTTGCACTCTCCCAAGACTAAACCAGGAAGAAGTTGAAACCCTGAATAGACCAATAACAAGAGCTGAAGTTGAGGCAGCAATTAATAGCCTACCAACTAAAAAAAGCCCAGGTCCAGACAGGTTTACAGTCTAATTCTACCAGACATACAAAGAGGAGCTGGTACCATTCCTTCTGAAACTATTCCAAACAATACAAAAAGAGGGAACCCTCCCCCAACTCATTTTATGAGACCAACATCATCCTGATACCAAAACTGGGCAGAGACGCAACTGAAAAAGAAAACTTCAGGTCAATATCCATGATGAACATCAACACAAAAATCTTCAATAAAATAACTGGCAAACAGAATGCAAAAGCAAATCAAAAAGCTTATTCATCATGATCAGGTAGGCTTCATCCCGGGGATGCAAGACTGGTTCAACATACACAAGTCTATAAACATAATCCATCACATAAACAGAACCAAAGACAAAAACCACATGATTATCTCAATAGATGCAGAGAAGGCCTTTGACAAAATTCAACAGCCTTTATGCTAAAAACCCTCAATAAACTAGGTATTGATGGAACATATCACAAAATAATAAAAGCTATTCATGACAAACCCACAGCCAATATCATAGTGAATGGGCAAAAGCTGGAAGAATTCTCTTTCGAAATCAGGAACTAGACAAGGATGCCCTCTCACCACTCCTATTCAATATAGTATTGGAAGTTTTAGCCAGCGAAATCAGGCAAGAAAAAGAAATAAAGGGTATTCAATTAGGAAAGAGGAAGCCAAACTGTCGCTATGTGCAGATGACATGATTGTATATTTAGAAAACCCCATCATCTCAGCCCAAAATCTCCTGAAACTGATAAGCAACTTCAGCAAAGTTACAGGATACAAAATCAATGTGCAGAAATCACAAGCATTTCTATACACCAATAACAGACAAACAGAGAGCCAAATCAAAAGTGAACTCTCATTCACAATTGCTACAAAGAGAATAAAATACCTAGGAATACAACTAACAAAGGATGTAAAGGACCTCTTCAAGGAGAACTACAAACCACTGCTCAATGAAATAAGAGAGGACATAAAAAGATGGGAAAACATTCCATGTTCATGGTTGGGAAGCATCAACATCGTGAAAATGGCCATATTGCCCAAAGTAATTTATAGATTCAACACTATCCCAATCAAGCTTCCAATGACATTCTTCACAGAACTGGAAAAACCATTTCAAGCTTCATATGGAAACAAAAGAGAGCCCACATAGCCAAAACAATCCTAAGGAAAAAGAACAAAGCTGGAGGCATCATGTTGCCTGACTTCAAACTATACTACAAGGCCACAGTAATCAAAACAGCATGGTACTGGTACCCAAACAGAGACATAGACCAATGGAACAGAACAGAGGTCTCAGAAGCAACACCACACATCTACAATCATCTGATCTTTGGCAAATCTGAGAAAAACAAGCAATGGGGAAAGGATTCCCCTGTTTAATAAATGGTGTTGGGAAAACTGGCTAGCCATGTGCAGAAAGCAGAAACTGGACCCCTTCCTGACACCTTACACTAAAGATGAATTAAAGACTTAAACATAAGGCCTAACACTATAAAAACCCTGTAAGAAAACGTAGGCAAAACAATTCAGGACATAGGCATAGGCAATGACTTCATGACTAAAACACCAAAAGCATTGGCAACAAAAGCCAAAAATAGACAAATGGGATTGAATTAAACTCTCAGAGCTTCTGCATTGCAAAAGAAACAATCATTAGAGTGAACTGGCAACCAACAGAATGGGAAAAAAATTTTTGCAACGTACCCATCTGACAAAGGGCTAATATCCAGAATCTACAAAGAACTAAAACAGATTTACAAGAAAGAAACAAACAAACCCATTCAACAGTGGGCGAAGGATATGAACAGACACTTTTCAAAAGAAGACACGTATGAGGCCAACAAACATATGAAAAAATGCTGATCATCACTGGTCATTAGAGAAATGCAAATCAAAACCATATTGAGATACCATCTCACACCAGTTAGAATGACAATCATTAAAAAATCTGGGAGACAACAGATGCTGGAGAGGATGTGGAGAAATAGGAACACTTTTACACTGTTGGTGGGAGTGTAAATTAGTTCAACCATTGTGGAAGACAGTGTGGCGATTCCTCAAGGACCTAGACATAGAAATTCCATTTGACCCAGCAATCCCATTACTAGGTATATATCCAAAGGATTATAAATCGTTCTATTATAAAGATACGTGCACATGTATGTTCATTGCAGAACTGTTTACAATAGCAAAGATCTGGAACCAACCCAAATGCCATCAATGATAGACTGGACAAGGAAAATGTGGCACATATACACCATGGAATACTCTGCAGCCATAACAAACGATGAGTTCATGTACTTTGTAGGGACATGGATGAACCTGGAAACCATCATTCTCAGCAAACTGACACAAGAACAGAAAATCAAACACCACATGGTATCACTCATAGGCAGGTGTTGAACAATTAGAACATGTGGACACAGAAAGGGAGCATCACATACTGCAGTCATTTGGGGGGGGGACTAGGGGAGGGACGGGGTTGGGAGGCTGGGGACGGATAACCTGGGGAGAAATACCAGATACAGGTGATGGGGAGGAAGGGAGCAAACCACCTTGCCATGTATGTACCCATGCAACAATCCTGCATGATTTGCACATGTACTCCAGAACCTAAAGTACAATAAAAAAAAGAATGCAATACCATTTATAACATCCACACACACACAAAAAAAATACCTAGGAATACATTTAACCAAGGAAGTAAACCATCTTTACAAGGAGAAATACAAAACACCACTAAAAAGAAACCATAGATGACACAAACAAATGTAAAAACATTCCATGCTCATGGATTGGAAGAATCAATATCATTAAGAGACTATACTGCCCAAAGCAATCTACAGATTCAATGCTATTTGTATTAAACTACCAATGTCATTTTTCACAGTATTAGAAAAAACTATTCTAAAATTCATATGGAACCAAAAAAGAGCCCAAATAGCCAAAGTAATTGTAAGCAAAAAGAACAAGGCTTGAGACATCACATTACCTGATCTCCAACTATACAAGGCTATAGTAACCAAAACATCATGGTATTGGTATAAAACCAACACATAGACCAATGGAACAGAACAAAGAACCGAGAAATAAAGACTCACACCTACAACTATCTATCTTCTTGGCAAAGTCAGCAAAAATAAAGCAATAGGGAAAGGACTTCCTGTCCAATAAATGATGCTGGGATAACTGACTAGCCATATGAAGAACAATGAAACTGGACACTTTCTCAATACCATATAAAAAAATCAACCTAAGATGAATTAAAAACCTCAAACTATAAAAATCCTAGAGAAACCCTAGGAATATACCCTCTCAACCTTGGCCTTAGCAAAAAATTTATGGCTAAGTCCTCAAAACCAAATCCAACAAAAACAAAAATCAGCAAGTGGGACCAAATTAAACTAAAGAGCTTCTGCACAGCAAAAGAAATTATCAGCAGAATAGACAAAACATTCTACAGAATGAAAGAAAATTTTCTCAAACTACACATCTGACAAAGATCTAATGTCCAGAATCTATAAGGAATGTAAACAAATCAAGCAAACAAACAAATAGCCCCATTAAAAAAGTGGACAACAGACATGAACAGACAGTTCTCAAAACAAGACATACAAGCAGCCAACAAACATATGAAAAATTGCAAATCAAAACCACAATGAGATATGATTTCACACTGGTCGGAATGGCTATTATTAAAAAAACAAAAAAATAACAGATGTTAGCAGGGCTGCAGAGAAAAAGGGAATGCTTATACACTGTTGGTGAGAATGTAAATTAGTTCAGCCACTGTGGGGAAGCAGTTTGGGGGATTTCTCAAAGGACTAAAAATAGAAACTTATCATTTGACCCAACAATCCCAATACTGGATTATATACCCAAAGGAAAGTAAATCATTTTACCAAAAAGACATATGGACCCATGTGTTCACTGCAGAACTATTCACAATAGTAAAGACATGGGGTCAACCTAGGTGCTCATCAACAGTGGATTGGATAAAGAAAATGTGGTACATATACACCATGGAATACTACATAGCCATAAAAAAAAACAAAATTGTGTCCTGTCCAGCAACATGGATGCAGCTGCAGGCCATTATCTGAAACAAATTAAGGCAGCAATGAGAAATCAAATATTGCATGTTCTCTCTTGTAAGTGGGAGGTAAACACTGGGTACACATGGCCATAAATATGGTAACAATAGACACTGAGGACTACAGGAAGGTGAGGTAGCGATGGCGGCAAGGATTGAAAAACTACCTGCTGAGTGCTATTCTAACTACCTGGGGGGATGGGCACAATCATGCCCAAAAACCCAGCATCACACAATACACCCATGTAACAAACCTGCACACTTACCCCCTGAATCTAAAATAAATTTAAAAAAAAAAAAAAAAAGAAAAAGTTTGTTTTTTAAAATGTGTATAAGTAGTTTCTAGATTTTGAATAGGTTGTGTTCTAAGAGTGCATTTGTAAGGTTTTTGAAATTTAGAATACATTTTCTAACAAAATAATATCCAAAAAAAGTGATTTTTTTTTCAGATTAACCCCCAAACTTAGTGCAGTTTGATTTTGTTTACTTTAGTGCAAGAACTATATCTTGAGCCACAACTTTGTACCAGGTAACAAATCAGCATTAGATTGTAGCAGTTGCTGCTGACATCCCATCCCGTGTAAACTTGGCCCACCTCACCTCTGAGTTCTCTCCAGCCACCTCCCCACGTGATGCATTTGAATGCTCCAATTCTCTGCCTGGAGACCCTCTCCGGAGCCATAGAAGCTTCTCTTCCCCAGAGTAGGACGCCTGAAGCTACCAAGGTTTTCACATGCCCAAGGGTGTACCTTATCCAGTGAGGGAAGGGACTTAGTGGGTGAATATATCCCCACTTCCCATCCCTCAAGAGGCACAATTCTGAGGTATTTTACACATAATTATTCAAAGGATCCCCAGCAGGACAAACCTCTAGTTGCCCACAAGCAGTTGCCCCACAAGGAGTAACACTTTCATAAATCTTACTGGCTTTCCTTTCTTCCCTGTCACTTTTCTCACCTGTTATGTGTGGTTCCTGGAATCATCTATCTGTGACCAAGTCTTTGTCTCAGAGTCTGATTTGGGGGAAAACCAAAATAAGATTTTTCAAAGATGAATGAAGCACAGTTCCTGCTCTGAAGAAGCTTCTAATCTGCTGGAGCTTGACGAGGCACAAACACGGTGTTAAATGCAAAGACAGAGGTTGAGACCGAACTCAGCAAAAGGACAGAGGAAAGGCAGGCAGGAATCTCAAGGAAAGTTTTGGGAAAGACAGCATTGGAATTGATTCTTGGAGGATGGATAGGAGTTAGCCAGTTCAAGAAGAGGGAAAGAGCTTCCAGAAATATAAATAGCTTAAGATTTGGCACTCATGTGCCAAATCAAGTGAATAGCACAAGTTGTTTAGCATTACTTCAGTGTGATGCATAGAAGCTAAGAGTGTCAGGAAATGAGACCAGATTTTAAGGCAGGGGTAGGAAATCTGGTCATAGAGGGCTTTGTGTGCCTGCTTCAGCCAAAGTCCTTGGAGGCATCCCTGACTCCTCTGTCTCTTACATCTCCCATCTAAACTATTAGCAAATTTTATTGGTTTTACCTTCAAATTATGTCTTAATTCTCAACCATGTCTCACCTCTTAGAGTTACTAGCCCAACACAACATCATCTCCTTTTGCTGCTGGAATAACTATCCACCTGTTTTCCTTGCTTCCTTTCTTATAATCTTTCAGAACACTAATCATTTCATGTTACTTTCCTGCTTTAAATTCTTCAAGGGATTCCCATCATATTCAAATGAAATCCAGAGTCCTGGTGGTCTAGTGTCCAGCTACCCCTCTGACCTTATTCCTACCACCGTCTTCTTTCTTATCCTGCCCCAGCCACATTGGCCTCCTGGCTGTTTCTTGAATTTTCCAGTAGCAGCATGTTGCTGGTGGCTACCATATTGGGCAGCATGAAATAAAACAATCTCATCATCACAGGAAGTTTTCCTGGATAGCACCATACTACATGGTCTGCTTCTCAAAACATTTTCATAAGCCTAGCACCAAATGAAATGCTTGACACTCAGCAGATCTCAATCAATATCTCATACATTGAAGCACTAATGAACAAACAAACAAATCTTAGTGGAGGGGGCATGAATTTGCAGCCTGACAGTCCTGGATTTGAACCTTGGGTCATTTTTATTTGCTTTGTGATACCAAAAACCTTACTTAATCTCCATGAGCCTCATTTTCCCTATGTGTGAAGTAGAAGTAATAAAGTGCTGTAAGGACCAATTGAGACACAGTATATAGAGCAGCAGGTAGCATACCTTGTGCATGGGTATTCAATAATATTAATATCATTATAATCCTCTTAAGCGAATGAACCTGCCGGGTTGGCTATGTCACTCAAATACAAAATGACAAGTCTTATGTCTCTAACCCAGTGTCTCAACTGGAGGTGACTTTGCCCCCAACCCTGGACATTTTGCAATATCGGAGACATCTCGGGGCTGTCCCAACTGGTAGTGAAAGGGGTTATAATCACTGGCATCTAGTGAGTAGATGCTACAGATGCTACTCAGCTTCCTACAATGTAAAGGACAGCCCCCTACAACAAGAGAATCATATAGCCCCAAATATCACTAGAGTCAAAGCTGAAGTACTCACAGGACACAAAACTTGGTGATATGCTCTCTTTCTTCTGTCTGACTCCAGTCACTCCCTCTGCTCACTCCACTTCTAGCATCTTTAGGATCATGGAATCTTAGTGTTGAGACTTAGTTGATTCCCCCCAGAAGAAGACTCCAAAATGAGGTTTCAGTGTTAGTTATTTGGGAGGTGGAGAAAACATCAGGAGAGTGGAGACATGAAATGAGTCAGGGAGCAGGAGGAAGCTAATAAAGGAAAGAGTCAGAGCTGCCAAGGTAGAGCCAGAAACCAGGGGTAGGACATGCCTCAGACTTATCCCATCTCCAGGACAAGGGAGTATTTACCCACAAAAGCATAGCAATCATGAATTGAGGGCTGCTGTGGGGAGTGTTGATTCCCTGGCAACATCTGTCTTCCACATGAGTGGTAAAGTAGGATGGGAGCACAGAGAGGCCATCACGCAAACAAAATGCAAGTGCTAGGAGTTTGAAATTGGGTCCATGTGCCCTGAAGAGTTAAGAGTGATGGGTTAAGGAGCACTGGCACCAACAGCATTTGCTACATAGCTTTGTCTCATGAGCAGGGGCTCTGGAGCCTGAATGCTTGGGTGCAAATTCTGAATGCATCATTGCTTGCTCTGTGACCTTGAACAAGTTACCATTCTAACTTCAGTTTCTTCTACTGTAGAGAGAAATGACAGTGGTGCTAACCTCGTAGGGCGGCTGTGAGGATCAACAAGAAAATACAAGTGAATCACACAAAGTGCCTTGTTCAGACAGCCTTAGCTATTATGGTGATAAGTCATAATAATAGCTAACCATGGTGGAAAATTTACTTTGTGTCAGGCACTCTTTTAAGTATGTGGCATGCACTAACTCATTAATCTTTCCAATGACTGAGATAGAAGCCATCATTATCCCTGTTTTGCAGGAAAATACAAGGCACTCAGAGGTCAGTCAGGTAAAGTTGTGTTGACTGAGATAAGATCTGAAGGTTGAGAGCCATTCATTACATAAAGGAGAAAAGGACATTCCAGAAGTTGGAAGTACGCTGTGTTCATGTATGCTAAATCAGAGTCCTCTTTAAGAGTCTTTCCCTCCTCATGTGTTGACAAAGTCAGACACTGTGAAATACGACCAAATATTTTGTGATGATCCAAGTGCCAGGTACAATCATTCACTTGAATTGCACAGTGACATTTTTCCCAAGCCCTGTGCTCTCCAAAGCAAGCGGTGGGTGGCAGCTCAATCCTAAGGAACGTGGTCTTTTTTCACCATAGCCTGCAATTACAATGAAACCTGACCTTTGCAGTTTCATTTTCAGGCTTCTGAAATGAAGATATTAGGATTCAAAATTGGGCAATGTTGTCAGCGGGGGACGCCTGGAAGCAGAAGAATATTTATGGTAATAAAAACTTGAGCTCTCAAAGGACCACCTAAATTACAGTTGGCACAAGGCATATTAGAGCTTGTCCAGATTTACTGTCAGCCTTCTGAATTCATGGCCTTAAAAGGCAATAAATTGTTGGAGGAATACACTGCTTAACCAGATCAGAGGTAAAAATGAATATGGAGAGCTTATAAAATGAAAATTATTGAATTCCAAACTTTTCTCCTAAATGTTGTCAAAATGTAAGATTTCCTGACATGAACCAAGGTGTTATTTAAAAGCTGAAATGTCTGTTGCCATCTTATTACTTAATCAAATTCTCCCCTACACAGATACTTTATCCCCATACAGGTGAAAGGAGACGGATCTCTAGCTGTTTGAGGAAGAAAAAGATCGAGTAGGAGCCAGTAAATGAGTTAAGATCAGTTTGCTCATTTCTCCTATTCTATTTTTGCCCTTAGTGCTATAAAATTGTAAATACTAAATCTAAAAATTGAGAAATATTTTTTTAAAGGAAGGCTCAACATAAATATCCTGTTAGACGTTATGATATTAAGCATAGATTTTATTCCCTCATGACACACCCATCTGTAATATAAATATCCTTAATTTGCAAGTAAATGTAACATATTTATCAAATGAAAGAATACTGTGGCAGCCTTATATGCAGTACAATAAAAATACGATAGTTAAACATCTATTCATACCACCCTTAATAAGCAAAATATTTCTCCTAAGAAAGCTGAAAAGAAGCTAAGAAGCAAAAAAAAAGGAGGGGGGTGAACATAAAAGAATGCAGAACAAAGTATAATCAATGGTGAAAATCCGTATCTTCACCCTGCTTAATAGAATGACAGCCTTGTGCTGTCTCAGCTCCATATATCCACCTATGAAGTATAAATAATCAGCCAGCCTGTCTTCGCTCTTCTCTCTAAATACACACCATCAGAGTTCTCTAGCAACAGTGCAAGCAAAGACAAAAACCACAAGAAAAATAAGAAACATGAACAGCCTTAAAGCATATTTCACCTAGAATAACCATGCCCAAGAGAGTCAGAATGATGAAATTCAGTCCAACTGGAACAATAAAAGCCCTTTTTCCCTCATAGCAACTCTTGGGAAATGAGATTTCACATCCTCCCACTTCAACCTAGTCCAATTTTTAACAAGCAAGACCACGAAAAAGGTCTTCCTTATTTCTAAATTAAATCCTTAATCTTGCACTTTAAGCCACATTTCCCTTTGATTGTCTTTACTAGAAACAGAGAAACTTTCATTTACCTAATGTCTATTCTCTTGCTTTCCTTTATCTTCTCTGAACCACTTAAGTTCACTGTCATTCTTATTCTCCTACAATCGAGGCATTTTCTGGGTTGCATGTGAACTCTCCAAGTCCTTAAATTTCATAAGTTTTGGAATTCAGAATTATACAGGTTATTTAAAGAGATATTAACCAAGATTCTTATTTCAAATTTATTATAGACACAAATACATTCATTTTCTCAAAAAAAATCAAACAGTATAGAAGCATATGGTTTAAAAAATAAAAGTCCCATTTCATCTCAAACTACTTCCATTCCTGGTAGTAACTACATTTAAAATATTGATATGTATCTTCTTGGAATATTGTCTTTCCATGTGCAGACTGTGTACATATATAAACATATATATGTGTTGAATTTTATATAAATATTTTATACTTTTTATATCATTTATCTTTGTATATTTCTTGACAGTTTTATATTGGTACATAAGATGTACATGTTTGACACTAAAAATGATACAACTTCATAGGTTAGGAATTGCGTTCAGCTCCTGGGACAGAGACTAGAAATAATAGCTTCAAAAAACTAAAATATCATTTCTGTAGCATGACAAAAACTGGCTCATTATCTTCAAACCATATTCCTTTTCCTCCTGGGAACACAATTAAACTACCCTTCCCAAGGATAGTGGGAGGGTGAGGGGAGAGGTAGGGGATGGTTAATGGTACAAAAAATGTAAAATGAGTAAGACCTAGTATTGATAGCACAACAGTTATTATTATAGTCAATAATAACTTAAGTCTACATTTTAAAATAACTTAAAGAATGTAATTGGATTGTTTGTAACACAAAGGATAAATGCTTGAGGTGATGGATACTCCATTCGCCATGATGTGATTCTTATGTATTACATGCCTGTATCAAAGTATCTCATGTACCCCATAAATATATACACCTACTGTGTACCCACAAAAATTAAAATAAACAAACTACCCTTCCCAGACTTCTTTACAACTGGGCACATCATGTGATCAAGGTTCACCAATGAGCTATGAGTAGAAATGATGTGTGCCATCTTTGGGACTGGGAGATAAAATCCTCCCACAGGGATATTCCACTTTCATCTGAATCGAGTGGACTCTAAAACTCAGAGGATAATAGAGTCATAAAATAGAAAATCAGATGCCTGTGTTGCCATTTTGAGAGAATCTGCCAGCAGAGTCATTCAACCCAAACAAACATCTAATATGGACGTATGCAAGAGTGGAAATAAACTTTCCCTGGGTTAAATCACTAAAATGAGATTGTGGTAGCAGTTAGCCTACCTTGAATAATATATACACTCACTAAAGTAAACACAAGTTGAGCCATCTAGGACTGGTATGATGGCTTAGTAGAGTCATGAGAAATCAGCTTTTATCGTTCTGTTTCACCAACCTTAACAAGCATGGCAGAGCTTAGCACTATCTGTTCTGCTTAGTCTCTGAACCTTGTGGGGGCCTCCAGGCTATTATCCTTTTCATGGTTACAACATGTCTGGAACCTATTTATTATTATGTAACCTGTGAACAATATAGCAAGATGATGTTCATAGCATAGAAAGAAAATGTAGCTGAGTCTCACATAATCTCAAAAAACTATTTAGTCTTACAGTGACATCATTGGAGAATATAAGAGGCTTGGCAAAATTTTTTGCTAACGATCAAGTTTATCACTCATGAGAAACTGAGATGAGAAGGCATGCTCACAAACATCACATAATTTTATAACATTTTGTGACAATATATCTTGTATACTTACTGCAGTAAACTTCAATTCCTATAAAGTCTATGGCAATACACCCTTCGCCAAGCTACAAACCTGTCCTTGATGAAAGTGCTTTGGCTCAGGCTTCCTCTATGAAGATTGTCTCCTGCTCTTAGATGGCAGCTAGAGCCCCAGCCATTATATCTAAATTCCAGGAAACTAAAGTAGATTAGAAGGGAGATAATCCCAAAAGACAAAGTATTGAGTGTCTTACTGAAACACTTGCAAATATTAAGGTCCATATATCTCTCAAAGTCACGGTGACACACATCTAAACCTGAGTGCTTCCCAAGTGAGTAAGAGGGGGAAGTTACATACAGTGAATGTAGAGAGCATTTCACTTCCTCAATATTCTCAGACTCTTTGAAGCTAAAGATGAAAAATTTCAGAAAATCTGAAGAAAGAAACTTCAAGGTATACTGATCACATCTGCACAAAGAAAAACTCCCAACAGCGTTAAAGCACACTAGGAGGTAAGTCCTTGCCCAGAGCACTTGCATTCTTTTATTTTTAATAGCACACCTTCATCTTCAATATATCCAGGAAACAATGTTGCCTGCCCACCAGTGGGTCCCCTCATGCTGCCAAGATGTTTCACTGGTCACACTACCTAAATATTTTTATCTTTTAAAACCAAGAGTTCTGCTGAGCTCTGAGGACAAGCCCAAAGCCCTCTCCATGGGTATACTTGCATTGCCGTCAAAGAAAACAAGTTTTGAATTAAGAAACTGCTCACTTGGTGTGGTCATTTGTCTTTTTTGACATTTACTTAATGATACCATAACATGTAAAATTCCATTCCTAAAATCTCAGCAGGAAAGAATTTCTTTTCTTTTCTGAGGCTTTGTGAAGGATAAATATTTCACCTATTTATTCTAGTTAGACTCATGCATAAAATAAATCCTCAATTATCATGCATCAAACTTTGTATCACCTTTGTCTTCTCAACTTGAGGAATACCTCATTCATATAACTAAAAGTTCTAGCCATAAATCCTCATCCCGGAGATGCTGGCTTAAATTCAAATCTTGCCTCTATCATTTAATAACTGTAGACTTGGCAAGTCCCTTCACCTTTAAAAACCTCAAATGGTAAAAAAAAAAAAACACTAAACCTCCATCTATAAAACAGGCATGATCATTATTATCTACATCATGGGCTTGCTGTTGCAAGAACTGTGAATGGTCTGAGGATTTGATGCTACTTTCAAGCTAAACTGCTAACCTGCCACCGGTTCATAGAGGCAGACAGAAGACACGTAATTACTTGACTCCTGGATCACATGAAGACTTCATTACTCATGATACAGAATATAGCATGAGCTTCATGTTTGCATGAAACTTGTCCCATTAATTCCTAAGGAGGCAATGAAGAAGTGGGTGAAAGTAGATGTTACCTACACCGTGAGTTTTGCCACAGATGAGAAACTACAAATTGAGAAAACCACAATCCTTTAAAGGTCCTGCAAGTAAATCCGTCCAACATTTGTTCCAAAGGGAAACATTCTCTTTATTACCCTGGCCAGTGAAAAAATATGCCCTCTGATTTAGAGGAAGCTACTATCGCTATCATTTAAAGCTATTTTTGACAGAAATCTTCTTGGAAAGATAGTTTGGAACAAAGAAAGCCAGTGCCTCTGACTGTAAGACATGCAGAAATGCATAAGAACCATGGAGAATTCTCTCCCAACAGTTGTGAAGATTAAAGAATGTGGAGCAGTGTGATGGTTTCTATTAAGTGTCAACTTGATTGAATTGAAGGATGCAAAGTATTGTTTCTGGGTGTTGCTAGAGAGATTAACATTTGTATCAGTGGGCTGGGAAAGGAAGACCCAGCCACAATGTAGGTGGGCACCATCCAATCGGCTGCCAGCACAGCTAGAAAAGGCAGAAGAAGGTGGAGGAAGCTGACTTGCTGAGTCTTCTGGCCTTCATCTTTGTCCCATGGTGTATGCTTCCTTCCCTCAAACATCATTGGACTTACATCAGTGGTTTGCCAGGGGCTCTCAGGCCTCCAGCCACAGACCGAAGGCTGCAATGTCAGCTCCCCTACTTTTAAGGTTTTGGGACTTGAACCGATCCACTACTGGCTTCTGTTCCCCCTAACTTGCAGATGGTTTACCGTGGGACTTCACCTTGTGTTTATGTAAGTCAACTCTCCTTAATAAACTCCCTTTCGATCAGTTCATGTCCTTTGCAGGGACATGGATGAAACTGAAACGATCATTCTCAACAAAATGACACAAGAACAGAAAACCAAACACCACATGTTCTCACTCATAAGTGGGTGTTGAACAATAAGAACACATGGACACAGGGAAGGGAATATCACACACCAGGGCCTGGGGGGGTGGGGGGAGCTAGGGGAAGAATAGCAGGGGGTGGGGGAATTGGGGGAGGGATAACATTAGGAGAAATACCTAATGTAGATGACAGGGCGATGGATGCAGCAAACCACCACCATGGCACGTGTATAACTATGTAACAAACCTGCACGATCTGCACATGTACCCCAGAACTTAAAGTATAATAAATAAATTTTAAAAAAATAAGCTCCTTTCATACATACATCTATTCTATTAGTTCCGTCCCTCTAGAGAACCCTAATATAAGCAAGTAAAGCATTCAGCACAGTTTCTGATGTACAGTAAGCACTAAATAAACGTTACCTATTATTGTTATCCCAGGCATACAAATTCTTTCAATGTCCTATTGGTAGTACATTGTCAAGGGAATCTTCCAGGGCCCAGGAACTCTTGTACTGCTGAAAATTCTCCCTTAATCTTTTCTGGAATCACTGATGATATCATCAGGAACTTCCATGAAGCTCCAGAACAATTCGCCTGTCTACCTCTTCATATTCTAAGAGCCCCTCTTTTGCCATTTCTTCTCAGAAAGCTGCTGGTTAAACTCTAGAGAATTGTGGTCTGTGTGTCTCAAGAGTTTCCTGTGCCCTGCCTTAAGCTATACTTGAGGTTGGCCTTCAATATTATCACTGTCCCAGCCCCTGCTGAATAAGTCTTGATTCCTAGCTCCTCACCAAGGGCATAAACTGAGCCCTCTATGAAGATGTTAGCTTTCTACTCATATTTGGTTGTGGCAGAGATTGGCATGGTGTTCACCCCACCCACCTCCTCTTCTTCTTCGGCACATAGCTAGACTACATTTCCCTGCTTTCTCTTGCAGTCAGGTGTGACCAAATGTCCTAGTTCTGGCCCATGGATTGTGTTGAAGGGATGTGCACCACTTTTAGGCCTGGCCCATAGAAATATCCTACAGGAATCCTCCATGCTCTTTCTCTTTCTTCCTTCATGTTCCAGCTAGATGCAGAGAATATGGCAGAGGACTCTGAGACCCTAGGGAACAGTGGAGCCACTAAAAGGTAGAAGCTCAGGTCCCTCATTGTGTGGAACAGACCCCCCTCAATAAATCACTCCCCATCAACATTTTATTATGTTAAGCCACTGAGATTTGGTGGTTAACGTAAGAGCTACACTGCCCAGAGTATTATATGTGCCTTATCTTGAGCCTATGGCCCTATGTACCCCAGCTAGGTCCCAGGTGATTAGGCTGCCAAGAAACTCTTAGTAGAGAAAATCAGCTCACATCTCACAGAAAGCTGTTCTTTCCTAGCATGGGAGGCGTTCATGGAGAATTATCTGAGTTCTATTCCACAATCCAAATGTGATGCAGCAGAGGATGCTTCTGGCTGTTCCTTCCAATATCTGACCACCTTCTTCCCCACCAGGGCCCTGAATCTACATTCTCTGGGACCCCAAAGTCTTGAACAACATCTTATCATTTGAAATAAATGAAACAAATGTCCCTACTCCCTTACAGCAGGAGACCACACACACCCCTGTCATTTAATCTACTCCTGGAATATCCAATTTAGGAAAAAGGGGTTGCTCTGGGCATGATCCTCATTTACCTTTCAATATCAAACCCTTCTACTCAGCAAACTTTCCCTTCCTATAGGGTGCCCTATAATCTAATTCATAATTTAGTTATTTCCATATGTAGGATAAGTCCTGATGTAGATCGAAAAATGTGATACAACCACCATTGTTACTCACTCTCCATCTCTCTTTCCCCTGGGCCTAACATTTCCTGTGTCCTTTCCTGAGTGAATACGTCCCCTACCTAAGGATCCATCCACTTTCTACAAAACATGGACAGATTTTTCACACCCAGATAAGTAAAAAGTTGTGAGTTAAGGGTGAGAGGAGCAAATAAGACATTTCAGGAGGGAAAGAGAAAATAATAGATGAGGATAACTTTTTAAAAAGAGAGACAGAGAATAGAATATATGTTTCATGCAAAAAAGAGATACCTGAAAAAAATTCTCTCTGAACCAGATAGCTTGCCTAAATCGTCTGCCAAATCATATCCTATGGTTTAACACAAACCACTGTTCATATTACATGTTATGCCCAACCAACAGGTATAAAGTTTTATGAAGGGCTAAAGTGTGACTCAATAACAAACACCTGGATTAGTGGCTTTGGCTGTAAATGATGATAGTAGGATCTCATCCTGGCTCTGCCACTTTTTAATTGGGTGACTTTGGACTAATTATCTAGCTACTCCAACCCTCACTTTTACACCTTAAAATGAAAATAAAAATACTACTTATCTCATAGGTTAAATGAAATAATGCCTATAAAGTACTTAGAACAGTGATATGTACAGTCAGTCCTTATTAAATAAATGAGTTATTTGTGGTAGAGACGTTTACTGCCCTCTGAATATCCATGTGTTCTCTGATTTTTCCTAGCCCTTTAAAGTTGGAGAGACCAAGTACCTATTTATGTCCAATCGACCATGAGCATGTAATGTGTGTCACTTCTGAGCAAAAGCATTTGAGAATGAGTGTGTGACCTTTCAGTTCTCTTTGTCTCTGGACAATTTATCATAGAGGCCACAAGATAAGCTGGCAATGGCACAGGATGGAAACAGTCTGGGTTACTTGGTCTCCACTTGGAGGATGGTCGCCTTGAGAAGTCACCAGCTTTTATCAGACTTTCCGTGAATGGAAAACATGCCTTTGTTGGGAAAAGTCAGTGAGACTTCAGGATTCGTTTGTTACTGCAGCATGACGTAGCTTACCCTAAATAACACACTGTTATAATCCAGTCACATCTTAGGCACAATTAAACAAATTCAATTTTATGAATTTGGCCCCAAAAAAATGAGAAAGAAGGAAATAGCATTCTGCCCCCTTTTCACTCAGTAAGTGCATGGCCAGCTGTGAGTATGAGATAAAGACATCAATGTGTGGCTGCACCCTCATTTGGCCCTTATTTTTACTGATTCTTATAGTGTAACCATCTCACTGGCTAAACGTAAGTCTAGTTTTTAAACATACATATTTTTATATATAATAGAGCCCCTAAACAGACAACTCTTTTATCCCACGTTCATCTGAAAAGCAAAAATTAGAATTCTTGTCCAAGGCTGAAGAAAAATACGGCTATGTTATGCTTAGTAAGAGAAAGGAAACCTCTTGCCAGTGTGGCACTTTTCCTAAGTGATTTTCAAGGATAATTTTTACCATGGGCTTCCTAACTTTAGACCCTAACCTCAGTGTGAGATGTAATTGCACTTGATTCATGTAAGCATTAAATTAGAATGATGAAATCAGATGCTTATATAGAATTATTAGAATGGAGTAGACATTCAAGAAATGTTAACTTCTAACCTTTGCCACTATGTTTAATGAATGACATATTTCAGAGACCCCAAACCAGTGGATGCCCTTCTGGTGGGGGCTACTGAATCCAAGGCAGGGTGGAAGAAAAATGTTTATGCCATTCCTCTGCATCAATACCCCACCCCCTTGTGTTAGTGTACAAGAAGCGACTTCCAGACTTTTGACCTAATGGCCAAGAGTTAGTGAGAACATCTTCAATCTCTCCTTCTAACAAAAGGCATGAAAACCCCAATTAAAGTCTAGGACCTTCATAGAGTGATATTTTTCTTAATCAATAGGGTTATGTTATCCCAAAGGCCAGAATCCACTCAAGTACTTTCTTTGTCCTTTATGAGCTTAACTGGCATTTCAGAAGAGATACTTCCATCTTTATATCTCTCACCCATGGGATGGGTCCTGCTACACAGGACTTCTCTGTGAAGAAACCACCCTCCATTCCTTTCTTCTCAATCAGCCACTCTGTGAATGGGGCAGGCCTGCATGCTCTGAAGTAGTCTGGGTTAGTGGGCATAAAGATTGCCCTGTAGACCCCACTGTTTCAACAGGCAAGTACAAGGGTCTGGGTTCAAGATGGAAGCATAAGACTCCACATTGGGCTTGTCTCTAAGGTATATTCTCCATTCCAGAGAACTCCACATTGTACATTAACAGAATTTTGTCCTGCCATGAGTAATGCTGACACAATTTGCCTTTTGGTACTTTGCTTATGTTCTCCATCACCCAGAAGCTTGCAAAGGAAGAAGAGTGACTGCAAACTTCACCTCAATCTCTGGCATCAAGAAAGGCACACCTGGCCTTGGGACATAACCTGTTAAATGCTTCCCTTATAAACTTCCCTAGCTCCCTTTCTTATCCTTTGCAGAATTACAAGAGCTGTGATTAAAGATTCATCTGCAAATAAGTTATGGTAGTTACATGTAGTCAAAATCAGTTTCTTTCCTAATAATTGTTATGGGAAAGGGAGCCTCTTATGTGGTTACATACTGAAGTATATAATTTTTGAGAAAAATTATATTGTTATGTTATGATGCATTTCTTTATTGCACAATAGAATAAAACATATAAAATCTGATATATTTGATGTGCACAAGCCAAAACTGTTTCTGCGTGGTCTTATTATGAAGATAAATGCTACAGAAATGGATATTTATATATTTCTATTTATATTATATACACATAAAATGTGTAAGTATACTTATACAGAATATGTAAAAAGTATTTTGGTGAGTCAAAGCCTAAAATACCTAATGTAACAAAATGAGCCAAAACTTTTGTGTTTTTATGAATTGCATGGAGTTCATCTTCAGATTAAATCATGGTATAGCCATGGGGGTCATGGAGGCAACCAGTATATTTCAAATTAGTTCATTTTAAATCACCTCTACATACAAAAATACGGAACTACAAATCTGTAAAGTGTTCATTCCGAGGGTAATGTTGCATATGTATTTTTAGTCTCATGTTGTAAAGGAAAAATAAAACATACAAATGCATATTTTATGAAAGCTACTCCATGAATCTTATTAAGAAGTTACAGGCCCTGGGCCGGGTGCGGTGGCTCACGCCTGTAAGCCCAGCACTTTGGGAGGCAGAGGTAGGCAGATCACGAGGTCAGGAGATCGAGATCATCCTGGCCAACATGGTGAAACCCCGTCTCTACTAAAATACAAAAGAATTAGCTGGGCATGCTGACATGTGCCTGTAGTCCCAGTTACTTGGGAGGCTGAGGCAGGGGAATCGCTTGAACCCAGGTGGCAGAGGATGCTGTGAGCCAAGATCGTGCCACTGCACTATAGCCTGGGCAACAGAGCAAGACTCCATCTCAAAAAAGAGAGAAAGAGAGAGAGAGAAGAGAAGAGAAGAAAAAAGAGGGAGAGAGGGAGGGAGGGAGGGAGGGAGGGGGAAGGAAGGAAGGAAGGAAGGAAGGAAGGAAATTACAGGATCTGTAGTGCACGTTCCATGCTCCAAACCTGTGGGGTTTGCTTTATTATGAGATAAATTGCTATCTTATACAAGTTTCTATTAAAATTATATATGCCAGCTGATTCCTGGCCCTCCCCAAACACAGCAGTGATGGCAGCAGTACACATACATCTGCTGATTTATTTTGGGGGAAGGGCAGTCTCCATTCGTGACAAACTACCTCATGTTAGTTAATATTATGCCATATTCAGTGAAATTTCTAAAAATACGCCAGTGACTATTGATTGTATTTATCACATTATGTTGTGACTAAAGTCCACTCAATTTATTTTGTTTCTTGAAAAAGAAAAAAAACTTTCTTTCTTGTAAGGTCAGAGGAAATTTTCAGATAGAGGAAAGCTACTTAAAAACCAGTATGTATGAACACGGGGTCTGCAACCCCACCCTCTGGAATCTCTACCTGAAGTATCAGCAATACCCATGTACCCATCGACACACCTGAAGTCCCCAATGCACTCTTCTACAATTTCATTTTCCTCTCTCCTCTGCCCCCATAAAGTCACCGCTCTACTGAAATTGGTATTCAGCATTCCCATGCACTCCTTTATGTCTTTACCATATATGTGTGGATCCATAAGCAAAATGTTATTGCTTTGCATGCTTCTAAACGCTACATAAATAGTATCATAGTTTGTGTGTTTTTCTACATCATGCAAACTCAGTCAGGACAATATTGCCCCCAAGGGGGGTGAAAATTGGTTCTTGTTGGGGTGGATCTTACTCTTCTGAGATATAAAGCACAGATATACATAGAGTACATAAAGAGGTATACAATATATCTTAGCTATTAAAATTTCATGGGGAGGATTAGAAAAAAGTCTTAAAAAGGCTCTTTGGGAGGTGATAATGGAAAAAAGGTTGAGAAACGCTATTCTACATGTTACTATTTTCTCTTAGTTTTATGTCTGTGAGAGGTGTCCATGTTGATATATGTAACTCCGGTTCATTTCTTTTCCACTATGCAGAGCACTCCGATGCATGCATATACCATGAATTATGTCTCCATTCTGCTGTGGATGCCACTGTTCGTTGGTTCTGTAACTATGAGCATTCTCCAGCATGTCTCCCTGTATACACATAAGTGAGTTCTCCTGGGATGTACACCCAGCAGTGGCATTGCTGGGACCTGAGTAGCTGCACGATCAGCCTTACTAAATGTTGTTTAGGCAGTCACAGAACCTACGTAGACCCAGGGGAAGAGACACAAACCCCACCTCCTGAATCTAGTTTCAAAGAATTTTCAGATATCTTTAATGTATTCCTGACGTGGCGTGGGGCATGGAGAAGACTTTTTCCCTACCTCCTCACTGCTGCACAGCATGGAATGAAAGAAAAATTACTCCTTCTGTCAACACTCTCTATCTTCATCTAGTCACCTATTTTTGTAGACATTGTATGTGTATGTTTGTATGCATGTCCTTAAGAGTGGTTTCTGTGTCTGGAGAAGAATATTCTATGTGTGTTTTGAAAATCAACATTCAATTTATTAAAGTTAGAAATTCAAATATCTAATTATTTAAGTTTTTAAAGGCTTAAAATTTTGTCCAATGTATAAAGCTAGTAAAACTTAGTAAAAACTAGTAAAGCTTTTTAAAACCTTTTTAAAAGCCCTTAAATAATGTTGGTTCCATGTAAAACTTAAATGAATGCCTTTAAGCATTTTTAACTAAGTTTATAAATTTATAGATTCAATTTCTTCTTTTGAAAACTACAATTATCAAACAAACCTTTCAAGTACTTAAGTCATGCTTACAAATCTAATAAAGTAAGCTTATAAATAGAACAATACTTAAGCATATTAAATATTCTAAATCAGCTTATAAACTTAGCAAGATTTCAATTTAATATCACAAATCTAAATTACTCAATGTCATAGTTTAAAATTTGAACTAAAAAGCTGTCCCAACACTCTAAAGAGATTAAATTTTTTAAATATTACAAATACTTTAAATTCTAAATATGTACTAATGCTTTAAGACAAAAATATGATAATATGACTATCCTGATTATCTGAAACACTTCTACCCTTAATCCTAAATTTTCCTGGAGTTAGAGGCTACTAATCCCCTAAAGAAGTTTATGTTATGCCACACAATTTGGAGATTTGCTTCCCATGTAATTTTTGGGATTGGCCAGGACATGACTGAATGTTTTACTATGATGCTGATGGAACTAGCCAGGCTATATTTATTCTTTCTAACAGCAACCTCAAAACTTTCAAATGGATGGGCACATCCTATTCTTCTGATGTAAAGTCACATTTTCAAGCCAGATTAGATTTTGTCACCCCCACTGAGGTAATTTACCTCATTTAATTTTGCATATTTTTGGCTCATCAGATATAGGCATACACTTTCCCTCTAACTGAGAAAACGTTCAAACTTGATTCTTTTCATGTAATTTTTATCTCCTAGGACCATACTCCTTTGCAGAAAATGAAAACTCAGCTAGATGAACTCTAGATCTCTTATGAGATTATCCGACCATTTGGTCACAGGCCTCAAGGTCACTCTACAGAGAGCCAGCTCCTCTGGGCCCATGTATGGGGCCTCCCAGATGGGGTAGAAGAATGATCCCAGTCCTTATGCATTGGTGATGGTTTCTAGACACACACTGCAGCTCACTGCCCCCACCCTTCCTTCCTCAACAAAAGCATACAGAAAAGACTATACTAATTGTCCAAAGTATTTCAGAAGTGTACAGTTTTCCCTGCAATCTCCACAACCACTTTCTTTGAAAATCAGTTTTACAAAATGAGTTAACTTTTTCTGGCTAAGCCACAAACAGAACACTGACATCTAGTGGGTGGGGGGAGTAATTTACTGAATTTGTATCATGTACCCAGCTCTGTACTAAATATATTTTAGATGCACCCTGTCAACTTTACATTTATAATAGCCCTATTAGGTAGATGCTCTCCCACTTTTACAGAAGAAGAAAACTGAGGCCTGGAGAGGTATATCATGTGAAAATAGGTCCAACAAGTCTTATAACTGATGACTAAAATAAAACAGATTTTATCTAGGTAAGGCACATTTCATCAAACTGAACAATTTTTAAGGTTTTCAATGTTTCATGTTACCCTTTAAAGCAGGATTCACCCATTCAGATAGGTGAATTTTATGGTATGCAAATTATACTCCAATAAAACTGTTTTTTTTTTTTAAAAAAAAAAAAGTGGTTAACTTCCGCTTTTTAGATGGCATAAGCATGGGCACTGGCCACTAACAATTCTTCTCACCTAGAACAAACCACCTCATGTCTTTTTATAAAACTCCTCTTCAAATATTATTTATGATCCATTCCTCTCAGGATCATCAGAAAAGCAACAGAAAACCTACTGATGAACTGGACAACTCTGCATGCAAAAGATGTCATCCCGTAGTTCCTTGTTGATACTTTTCTCAAATGGACTCCTTTGGCTAAACAGAGACAGCCAAAGCTGTATGGTGAGATACAAACAGTTCTGAAGGATTCTTTGTCAGCTTACTTACGGAAAAGAAAATTCATGCTTGACTTGTTATCTATGACCTCAGCAGTAAAGATCTGTCACCAAACCACACGAGCATATTTGATCTTTTGAAGCAATTAAACATGAATCTTTGTGTGTTTTCATTTATGAATCCCAATGCATGACATGTAAGAGTCACTTTAACATCTGCTTAACTGTGTAACAAATTTAAAGATATATATATATATTTTAGCATAGGCGGTATTCCTTTCATCCTTAGAGAACTCTAAAAGATACATAGAAAGGTTTTAGTCTCCTCAGGGTGTAGCTCAATTGGTGGCAATTAATGAGCATGGAACATTCAGCTGCTTCCTTCAAGGGTATTACCAGCTGGATCAAGGAAAAGGGTAGCTTTTTCTGACTTTTCCAAGTTAGAGTTGTGTAAAAGCTCCTTGAAGAACGAATGTGCTCATCAGTGGAAAATGCCAGAAAAAAAGCATCAGGTAACCCCAAGAATATTGTCAGTCTCAGGCCTGTCCTACAAACTCACCAGAGTAAAGCTGCAAAAGAAAAGGAACAGAGAGCATCAGAAATCATTTCCCCTGGGTGGAAACAATGGTTTTCTGTCGCATCAGATGCTGGTCACTTCCCAGTGAGCCCTTATGAGGCTGTTTAAACAAAATGAAAGAAAACAGTCTCATCTTTGTAATTAATGTGCTTGTTTCCTTACTTAATCTGCACTGCCCAGGCAGTTAATCTTTGCTCAATATCCTTTTGTCTTCTCATGTAATTAAAATCTACCTTCTGCGTGTAAAGACACAGGGTGCGACATGCTGACTAGGAGAGCAAGCCCGAAAGCCTGTGGAAGATGAAAAATGATAGAGGGCAGAAAATAAATGGGAAGAGAAAAAAGGAAAGGAAAGTATGATAAGGCTGAGGCGGTAACAAGGGAGGGGAAAGGAGAAAAGTTGGACTTTGAGAAGAGACACAACATCAATAATCTCCCAGATTGACCATGTGTTGGAAGCCAACCCACAGGCATTTTTTAAGGAAAGCATTACCCTAGCCTATAGGTGACCACTGGGTGGGTGTGCCTACCACCATGTGGAATCCAAACAGACTTCTTTTCAAGCAAATATTCAAGTTTCACAACAGGAAGTCAACATCACCCCTGTCTCTGCTTATTTCAAAGCATCTGAATGCAACTATACTGATAACATGGAATCTCTGCATGCTGACTACTTGCCAAGAGGATAGCTACACTGCTATGGTTTGAATGTGTTCCCTCCAAAATGCAGGCGTTGCCAACGTGATGGTAATAAGAGGTGGGGTCTATAAGAGGTGATTACGCAATGAGGGTTCCTTCCTCACGAATGGAATTAAAGCCCTTATAAAACAGGCAATGTTTGGTTGGCTTGCCCTTCTATGTGAGGATCATGGGAGGATACAGCATTTCTCCCCCTCCAGAGGATGCAGCAACAAGGTGCCATTTAGGAAGCAGAGAACAGTCCTCACCAGACAAGAGAACCTGTCAGTGCATTAATCTTAGACTTCCCAGCCTCCAGAACTGTGAGGAAATAAACCTCAGTTCTTTATAAATTACCCAGTCTCAGATATTTTTTATAGCAGTACAAATGGACTAACAAAACCACTCACTTAGCAAAAGTGAAATTTTAAGAAATAGTATTTCTAGATCATTGCCAGCATGCTCTGCTGTTTATTTTACTGCATGTACCCTAAATTTTGTTCTTGGAGAAACCAGGTCATCAGAGTTGTGCTCTTCATCCATTGTATTTTGGCTCTTCCTAGTCTTAGATTTACTGAACAGAGTTTTGGTATAAGTCATTAAGCAATGCCAAGGGAGTTGATAAAAAGTGGCCCAAATTGTTTTTGTGGTGGCTCAAATTGCGATATGGAACCATCTCTCTTAGTGTGCTGGATGCTGTAGCATGCATTTATGTACTAAACTCATCCATAGTTTCACATCATTTTTTCTACCAATAATTCCTTTTAACATAACATTTCTATAATTCGTAGTGCTTATTTTCTTGACACAAATGAAGTACATATGCATGGTAGAAAGTATAGAGAATACAAAAGAGAAAGAAGAAAAATTGCCACCCTCCTTCTCTCTCCCTTCACTCCGCACCCCTCAATACCTCAGTTAACATTTTGAAGTAAATTGTTTCCTTCTTTCTTCAATGCATATGCATATATAAAGTTCTTTTATAAAATATAATATTGTCTTAATACTGGTTTATAAGCAAATTTTGAATACCTTCCCATGTCATTATGTATTTTCATACACCATTATATTTAGTAGTTGCATAGCATTTTATTATTTAATCAATCACCTTTTGCTGGATATTTCAGTGGTTTCCAAGTTTTCACAAAAAAAGGTACTACAGTGAACACCCTTGTAGCCATTTCTTCATGTAGATTCAAATTCATTTGCTTCCTCTTTTATCATAAAAATAGAATTGCAGACCCCAAAAGGACGCAAAATTTTAAAGCTTTTAATATTGCCAAATTATTCTCTGAAAGGGTTATGTCAATTTATGCATCAATTAACAGTATATAAAAGTATCTGTTTCTTAACCTTTGGCCACACTACATACTTTGTTGTTAAGCAAGAATGCATTTCAAAGTTATTGGATTTTTCATCTCTTTGGTAATTGGTAGGAATTATTTTTTTATTCTCAATTTTATATTATAATTTTTTCCTCTTACCTGCTGTTAGTATCCTTTGTTCATATTTTTCCATTGAAATGTTCCTCTTCTTCTTATTGATTTACAACAGTTTTTTTATATGCTAAGAATCACAATCTTTGGCATACACATTACAAACATTTTTCCAGTTTGTCATTGTTAAAGTCAGACTTTGACATAAAGACCTTTAAGAGCTTTTCTTTACTCAAATCATCAATTGTTTATTTTATTATTTCTAGCTTTTGTGTGATGCTTATATACTTGGAACTTGAGTAAGAGTTTTCCTGTGGCCAGAAATTGACACTAGGGCCAAAATGCTAACTATTCCCTATTCTAAAGAAAGCCACAAATACTTGGAACCAGACGCCTCCCCCACAGAGCTTCCTAAAAGGGAGCTAAACTGCTTTTGCTGCTCTCTCTCTTCAATTTCTCTCCCACTGTCCCTGACAATGAGAGAAGATTGTAGAAGGGTAGGAGGTGGGGGAAGGGGGGAGGTGATAAGTGGGTAGAGCACACAATAGCTTTTTCCTCACTTACTCCATGGAGATCCTCACCAATTCTGAATCTAAATGAGGGACAGGCACAAAGAGGACCACTGGTTGCATGTGCCTACAAGAAGAATGCAAGGAGAAGAGACTGGAATCTGAATACTAGCTGGACATGTGCTCAGACAGATGTGCTTTTCTGTCTTTGGTTTACCCAAGCAAAGGAGAGAAAACAGGAGGGAGATGCCAGGAAGGAGGAAAGGGGCTGGCTAGCCCCCTTGCTGCCCTCCATTTTGGTGGTCAAGTGAATATGGCCAACCCCAGAAGGCTGCCTTCTGCAAGAGGGGGAGACAGTAGTAAGTGGCTGTAGCTAAAGGGAAAATGGAAGAGAATGTGCTGGGCTCAGATTGCCACATCAGGGAGCTGTGCAGTAAAGTGACCCTCAATGGTGCACATAAAGAACGCATTGGTGCCCCATGGAAAGAGCCCAACAATTGGGATGTACGTCACACAGATGACCCTGAAGGAGAGTCAGTGTTGGCCAAAAAACAAGCAAAACCATGAGAAATAACAATTGAAAACAGTTAGGCAGAGACTTTATCTCTCCTTTTCCATCTTCATTGATGTAACAGACCAGAGGGGTCATGGAAAAGGGAGAAAAGGCGTTCCAAAGAAGAAAATTTTCTCTGATCTTGTTTTCCATGTTTCACATTAGCATCACTCTAATGACAAGGCATCTGTTGTCCAGGGAGATATGATATTACTAACAGGGTAACTCATTCTAAAGGATTAATATCCAGTTAATTAATACATCATGAACATTTTCTTGAAGAAGGAGAAGAACCTGAAAAAAATGGACACAGGGCAGGTATGTTTTGATGAGGAAAAGAAATCCAACTAAATCTGACAGTTTTCCAAGAAAGGAAGGCAGAGGGGGAACCCTAAGAAAAATGTACCCTGCCTCCTAATTCTGGCTACTGCCAATCCTAGTAAGAATGGCTCTCCACAGGACACAAAAGTCAGGTTTGACTTTATGGGTTGTGAGATGGGCACCTGGTGTTTTTTACTGAACTGTTTATTCAGGGAATTTGCTTTAAAGGTAACCCACAGAGCACCTGCAATTGCCTGGGGTCTCTGTGCTAAGCTGGCTGATGATGCATAACCCATGTCGTGGAGGCAAAAGAGAATGTTCTTCAAACAAAATGGAATTTTAACAGAAAGCAGTAAACAAAGGAGGACAACAAAACTGTTGGCTCTCATTGCCCCACTTCTCCAAAGGCTGTTGACCTTGAGATGTAAGAATAATGTGGACACTCAAACTCCAAGGACAAAGCAACTTTAGTCCAATTTTTTCTGCAGAATCATCAAGGGTACTTTCTCCCTGTCCTTTCCACGTGTATAATGGACAGCAATAACATCCTTTGAACCCCTAGAAGTTATCATTGTATCTTCCTCATAGGTCTGTTGGAAGGTTACATAAAGATTTTTACATGTTTGATACGGCACCTGGTATATAATACATACTTAATAAATATTATTACAGTATCTTTAGCTCTGCTCCTGTTCCTTTCAGAATGGCCTTCCATCAATACATACTAGAATAATCAATGAGCCTCCAATGCTTTACATAATGTCAAAATCATGTCCTTTGCAGCACCATGGATGCTGCTGGAAGCCATCATCCTAAGTGAATTAACACAGAAACAGGAAACCAAATACATCATGTTCTCACTTATAAGTGGGAGCTAAATATTAAGTGCACACAGACACAAAGATAGGGACAACATAAATCGGAGTGTACTTGAGAGTGGAGAGTGGGAGGAGGGTGAGGATTGAAAAACTACCTATCAGGTACCGTACTCACTACCTGGGTCATGAAATCATTTGGTGTACAAACCCCAGTCACACACAATTTACCCATGCTACAAACCTGCACAGGTACCCCCTAAGCCTAAAAGTTGGAAGGAAAAACTAAAATTAAAATAATGCTGGGCCTTGTTAGGAGGACATGGTGAACTCCTTGTGCTCTAATTCCATCCACGTGTTGAACCTGGATTTGTCACTTCTCACCTCAGATTCTAGTTCTATCCAGATTGAATAACTTGCACCTAATTGAGAGGGCCATGCTTCTGAGCACCAACAGGCCTTTATATATTCTACTTTCTCTACATGCCACTTCTCATTACGGAACCCTTCCCTTTTCAAATTCTTGTTGCTTTGCAATTTCCTGACCTCCCTGCCACCATCAACTGTCATCAGCAGACCAGGGTCAGATGGTGTTACAATGCGATCCCCCAGCACCCTGTGTTTACAACTGTTCTGACACTTCTTTACCTGTTGTCCTCAGCTTTTCACTTGCCTGTATTTTCTAGCCAGGTGCTTCCTAAACGTTAATGAACACACAGATCACCTGGGCATCTGGTGGAAATGAAAATCCTGGGGCAGACACAGTGGCTCAAGCCTGTAATCCCAATACTTTGGTAGGCCAAGGGAGGAGGATCACTTGAGCCCAGAAGTTTGAGACCAGCCTGGGAAACATAGCAAAACTTCATCTCTACAAAAAAATACAAAAATTAGCCAGCCATGGTGGCATGCCCCTTTAGTCCCAGCTACTCAGGAGGCTGAGGTGGGAGGAAGGCTTGACCCCGGGCTTTTGAGGCTGCAGTGAGCCATGATCATGCCACTGCACTCAAGACTGGGTGACAGAGTTAGACTCTGTCTCAAAAAAAAAAAGGGAGAAGAAAAAAAGAAAATCCTGATTCAGTACATCTGGGTGGGACCGACAAGCCTACAGTTCCAACAACTTCCCAGATAACATTGATGCTGCATTGATGTCAGCTCACTGACATTAAGGAGCTCATTGTCTAGCACCTTGGTACTCAAAGTCCCAAGGTACTCAAAGTCCCAAGGTGCTAGACAATGAGCTCCTTAATGTCAATGAGCGCCTCGATGTCAGGAATCCTGAGTCCTGAAGTCTCTGTATCCCCAACACCCAGCCCATTCTCCAAAAGGTAAAATCCTCTTCCTGAATGTGAGTTAAATGAGTATATGATTCAAAGAACATACCAGGATACTCTTTCCCAATTACCTCACTTCTGTAACAGCAAGTTTCCTGTTCTTGCCCAGTACTATGTTATAAAAAACATTAACACCAACACCTGGAGAAATGCCTGACTGGGGGGTGGAGAGAGCAAACCACCATGGCATGTATGTACCTATGCAACAACCCTGCAGGATGCGCACATGTACCCCCAAGCCCAAAGTATAATTTTAAAAAATAATAAATAAAAATAAAAAACATTTACCCCTATTGTGCAGCTCACTTCACATCTCATTCTCTTGTTCCAACATGAGAATGAAATGTGAAGTGAATTAACACAGAAACAGAAAACCAAATACATCATGGTCTCACTTGTAAGTGGGAGCTAAACATTAAGTACACACAGACACAAAGATAGGAACAATATACATCGGAGCTTACATGAGGGTAGAGAGTGGGAGGAAGGTGAGGACTGAAAAACTCTCAGGTACTATACTCACTACCTGGGTGATGAAATCATTTGGTGTACAAACTCCAGTCACACACAATTCACCCATGCTACAAAGCTGCACATGTACCCCTTGAGCCTAAAATAAAAGTTGGAAGAAAAATAAAATAAAATAATGCTGGGCCTTGTTAGGAGGACACGGTGAACTCCTTGTGCTCTAATTCCATTCATGTGTTAAACCTCATCTCTTGTCACTTCTCGCCTCAGATTCTAATTTTATCCAGGTTGAATAACTTGCACCTAATTGTTCCAACATGTGATTTCCCTTTTCCAATTACTATCAGTGAGAAGATGAGAGAGACAGGGCAAAGTGGGACAGATAAGCAAAAGAAAGAGACATGGAAGGAGAAAAGGAAGAGGGGGTTTGGGTATAAATAAAAGGAGAGGAACAGAGAACACTGGAGGAAGGAAAAATGGCTGCTTCTTCCCCCTCATATAATTTCAGCTCACACACTCACTATCTTTACATACCTGGACTCCCTCTCACATACCTTCCCCATATGCTGGCCTCTACTTTCTTCATTTCTTCATTTATCCATTCAACGTACCTATCTTGCGTTAGCCACTGAGCCAGGAATACATTCATAGGCAAAAACTAATGTAAACTTGGAGTTTACAACCCAGAGTAAGTAGAGGGAAACACTAATTAAATAAACAGCGAATGTAAAATTACAACAATGTTAAAAGCAAAGGAGGAGTATGGAGGAAGAGTCAGAGAAGGCTTCTCTGGGAAATAGATGGTTGAGCTGAGAGCTGACGGGGAAGTAGCAAGTAAGCAGGTACGGAAGGGAATGGAATTTCATGGGCAAAGGGCACCATATGTGTTAAGGCACTGTGGCTAGGGTGAGCACGGCACATTAAAGAAACAAAAAGGCCAGAGAGTGAAGGGTTCTGGAAAAGAGGCCTGGCCAGACAAGAAAGAAGTTATGTAATAACCAGCCTCTAAGATGATCCCTGACTCCTGGTACTCATGCCCTTGTGTAGTCCCATCCCAATTAATTGTACCAGGGTCAGTCTGTGTGACCAAAAGCATACAACAGAATCGATGGTGTGGCACTCTCGAAATTAGGTTACAACAACTGTGACATCTGTGTTGGCGATTTTCTCACTTCCCTCTATTTTAGAACACTCACTCTGAGAAAAGCAAGCTCCCATGTTTTGAATAGCCCTAAGGAGAGGTCCCCATAGTCAACAGTCAGCAAGGAACTACATGAATAAGCATAGAAGCGGATTCTACAGGCCCAGTCAAACCTTGAGAAGAAGGCAGCCCTGGCCAATAGCTTAACTGCAATCTTGTGAGCAACTCTAAGCCAGATCCACCCAGCTAAGCCACAGTTGGATTCCTAATCTTCAGAAACCATGTGAAATAACAAATGTCTGTTGTTTTCAGCTGCTAAGTTTCAGGATCATTTGCTACACAGCAATATGTATGTATATGTATCTATTGCTACACAGCAATAGATAACTAATGCAAAAAACCATGAAGTAGCTCGTTAGCATGTTAAAGAGTGCGGGGCCCCTGTTAACTTTTTTCATGAGGAAAAAACATGATATGGCAGTTAGTATCACTTCAGAAAATAGAGGGAAGCTCCTGGAAATTATGGGGAAAGTGGCAAGCCTATTGTGAATACACAGTTAATAGTAGCGGCCCTTCAATTGTTCACTGCAGTTCATCATCATCCATCAATCTAGATTGAGTCCAGGTACCATGGGCTCAAACAAGTTACAATAAAATATGTCTTTCAAAAGTTTAATATATTTTAGTGGCTTTTAAAACTTTTACTTTGGTAGTTAATCATAAGACCCTAAGTTATAGTACTGAAATTTAAGCAAACAAAAGGATAGACTCTTGCAGTCTATCCCTTAATACAAACTTAATAACTGAACCCTTATTAAGTCTTATTAACTCAGATGCTAGAATATTCTTCAGCATCCTGCAGCTTTTTGCAGGACTTCAGGCTTGTTTTTCTACCTTAGGATTCAGTTTGAAAGTGAGCTATCTCCTCAAGGTCTCTCTTTCTCTTCAGTAAGTGGGAGATTCCTGGGAGGTGAACAATGAGAACACATGGACATGGGGGAGGGAAACATCACACACTGGGGCCTGTCAGGGGGTGGGGGCTAAGGGAGGGATAGCATTAGGAGAAATACCTAATGTAGATGATGGTTTGATGGGTGCAGAAAACCACCATGACACATGTATACCTATGTAACAAACCTGCACGTTCTGCTCATGTATGCCAGAAAAAGAAAGTAACGAGATTTATGTCAACATGGTCACATTTCAAAATGTGTACTTTTTAATATAAAATCAAACTGTATAACTATAAAAAAACTAAACCTATCTATAAATCAAGTTGAATCCAGCTGTTTTGTGCAGAAAGTAAATTCACTTACCTATGACTAACCATTAAAAATCCTAACCAGTGAACTTTGATAATATACACTAGAAATTTTATCATGAGAAGATTTTTATTAAAGATTTTCATTAAATAATTCTATTTTTATTAAATATTTCCACCTAAGAGCAAAATTAGTTTTCACTGGAGAGAAGAGCATCGTAAGTATAAAGATACTCAAGACTCATATACTCACGACCTTTCCCAGATCCTTATGTCTAAGGTGAGAACTCACACGACCAGTGAAATTACAAGCTACAGTGGACCACTGACGTTTCTACAACAGTCTCTGAGCAGAACCCTGAGGTCTTCAGCAAAGCAAGGTACCTGTTTGGCAGTAGTGATTTTGAGAGGAAAGGTAGCACATAGCAGACCAGAGAAGGAAAGAGAAACAGGTCAAACTTCTGCTGAAATGCTTGTGTTCATCTTTTCCCTAGAGGCTCGAGATTTTTAGTTTTCCATAATTAACCACAATATTGCTCCTCAAAGACGGAAAATGCCTAGAGAAATTGTACACAGAAGGAAAATTTTGTAATGATTATTTACTTTACATGGTAGATGACTGGGAAGCAAGAAAGTAAAAGGTACAGTTGCCTCCGAATTACAAGGAAAGCAAAGATGTAGTATGTGACCTGCCCAGGGACATGCAGTGGTGCCTGTGCATGGTTTTCCTACTTTCAAGCCTAATGTTGTGATAGATACAGTTGCTAAACAGTCTCTCACGTTAACTGCTGATGTTCCTGATGAAGGCGGATGCAGGAAGGAATCAACCATGTTCTGCAGTGATCTCTGGCGGCCATCTGTGGTCATTGCACCTCAATTACTCATGCACACACTGGAGTTTACCAAGGGAAGAAGCTTTCCGTGAAGAACAGAACTGGACAACGCCTTAAGAGATGATCCAGTGTGAACTCCTCATTTTACAAAAAGAGAAAATCAACTCTAGAATAATGGGATGCTTCAGGGATGATTTAAAACCTTAAGCTTAGGTCTCTTTACCTCTTCAGATGCCAAACCATCAAATAACAATAGGCGTAGAGCTTCCACTGTAGGGACTTAACCATTTCCTCTAAACCTACAAGGTGGGTATTATGATTTTATTCCCCCAGATAAATTCACCTGGGTCTCACAGTGAATAGGAATCTTTCTTCTACCCTGTCTTTCTCTGTCCCTTTTTTATTTTCCCATTTATCTTTTCTCTGTACTTCTCAGACATACTAGAGGTATAAATGCTGAATCCACTTACCCAAATATTGGAAGGTGAGATCACTAGGCTCTGCTTCCTTGTAAGTGGTCTTTCCTGACGTGGTGGCAAAGATGGCCTCTGGTAGTTTCAGATCTTTTTACCACTTTAATAAGCATAGTGGAGAAGAAAGCATTTTTCCTAAGCAATCCCCCAGAGTCCTGCAGGAGGCTCTCCTAGTTGAGCCCTGGGCCATGTGATCACACTCAGAATCAAGGCGTAGATCTGCCCTGTCTGGACCACATGGCTCCCCCACTGCATGCTGAGCAGGCAAATAAAAATATTATCTACTATATTCTGAGAAGTATAAAGGTGATTTCCACTCTGTTCTCCTAGGTGCTTTCAGGGCAAAATCCCTTCACACTACAATTTAAAATTCCTCAGCAATGGTGCTGTCCTTCCAAGGAGAAACAGGTGTGCTCAACCATATCAGATAGCATCAAGGGCTATCTGGGCTATCTAAATGGGAAAGGTATCTAAAGAATAACCAAGCAAAAATATTCATATAAATTAAAGTTCATATTTCTTATTATGTCTCTGAATCCACCAGATAGTCCAGATGTAAAGAAAGCTGGCTGGAGGGTCATAGGAAACAGGTAACATCATCATTAGTAGACCTTTAGGATGGTTCACACAAGCGACTTTTTCTCCTTTTCCACTCTGTGCCAAATGTGCTCTATGAAAAGCAGTCACTAGCCTTTCAAGCCAAAACTCCAGCCACACACTGGCCTAAACACTGAAGAAATAAGGAAAACTCTGGTGAAGGACACAGACAAGGGCACCTATACTTAACATACAGAGGGATGGAGAATCACAAAAGCCTAGAAGAGGACGAGGTCGTGTCTGTCTAGAGCTGAGATCAGCAAAGATTTTCTATAAAAGGCTGGATAGTAAATATTTTAGCCGTCGTGTGCCATATGGTCTCTGTTACTACTCAACTCTGCTGTTGTGCAAAAGCAGCCATGGACAATATGTAAACAAATGAGTATGGCTGTGTTTCAATAAAAGTTTATCTACAAAACAGGTGATGGGCCAGCTTTGGTCAATGAGTCATCATATGCGAACCTCTGGCTTAAGGGTGAGTTTATTTTACATATGTGTTGCATATATGAAGATATTTTTGGATCTTTGACCTATTATGACTCTTCATTTAAGCTATTTTATAATTATGGGAAATGTTTTTGCATGTAAGTTCTCTTATTATTTCCTGCAATATTTTCAAAGAATCCCTCCCTCTGGCTGCCACAACTTTATTTATAACATGACTTTGCGATGCTGTGTTTACATGTTCCTGTGTATATTATGTTCTCCTTGAGGGAAGGCTCTACGCCTCACTCACATTGCCCTGCACAGTGTCTGACCACTGCTCAAAAGAATGTTTCATGAATGAATAAATGGATGGATGGATAAATGAATAAATCCTAGTCAAGCGTCATGAGATCACAAGATGAGGTCATCTGTTATAACCTTACAAAATTTTATTTAATGCTAAACTAAAAATTGTGGTCACTTTTAGGAAAATGTGCATTGTCCTAAAAATCAAAGCCTGTTGCCAAAACCATCCCATTTTACTAAAACAAGTTGAGATATAAGGACGACATTTTGGTCTTTGGAGATAGAAGATATTTTGATATCATAAAACTCCCAAACAGCTTTAAGCATCAACTGGAAAAACTTGATTGATTTAATTGAAGATTGAATGATCTCTTTACCTAGAGTACAACGAGCCTGCCCTTTATTTCTCCCCCCACTCCAATTCATCCTTCCTACGAAAGAATGTCTTTCTTCTGCTTAAAGAGTTCTATGGGCTTTAGGCAGAGAGGAGACAGGCAGGCAGGCTACATGGTGTTATTTGCAATCCTGGCTCCAACCTGCTCCTCCATTTTATCTCCTTGCATTCATATCCACGGAACAAGGACACTCCTCTCCCATACTGAGCTTTTCACAATTTCCCTACTACAGCCTGAGGCTCCACATCCTGGTGTAGGAAATACTGCAGCAAAATCTGCTGTTCATTGACTCAATATCCCTTTCTTCCTTTTCTATGCTTATGGAACCCTGATTATGTTTTGGGTTAGAATGAGCCTAGCTAAGTCTACCTAGAGCAAGGGAAAAGACAGGGAGTTAAACTTTTTGCTAATGAATAAATTTTGCCAATGAATAAATTTTGAGTAATACATAAAAAGTAAAAGGAACCGTTTCTTACCCCTGACTGAAAACTTGTTTATTCCTTCTTTTACACGCTGTTCAGATGGGAGGGGAAGTAGTAATGTTCATGGCTTTGGCTGACAAAAGTAATATTTTTTCTAGACTTTGTGTTGTCTGCAAGAATCCATGACATTATTTAGAAGTATTTTACCCCACAGATATCCCCTGCATTCCACTACAAATGGCATGACATTGAAAGGCTTAGATAAAATACTTCCTTTATCAAGAAAAGGTTGCTTGGCCAAGACACCCAGCAGGTAGAATCACTGCTATCTAATTCTTTCATGTCCCCTACAGTTCGATTACATCAAGTTACCCATAGCTTCTAAAGTTACATTTTTTAAAAAAGATTGATTGTAGCATTTTTATCGAGTGGTTTCATGACAGTCAGCATGCCATAAGAGTGAGTTCTACATTTCAAAACTCTAAGATGGATGGAGCAAGAATTTGGAGAGCAAACAATCTAAAAGCAGTTTAGTTAATGAGGTAAAGGAATCCAGGCAGTTATTTCAAGGAAGCTGTTTTTTCACCTGAAAAGCAGAACTCACTCAAGCTCTCCAAAGCCAGGGTAAGCAATTTATCAGTATCTTCACTTCATTTTAGAATAAGTGATAAATGATATAGTCATCCAAAGGTCTTGGGAAGAGTCAACTTTTTAAGGATGATAAATCATCCGATGCTAACCATTCTGTTCAAACCCTCACTTACAGATCAAAAAGAAAACCACAGCCTCTATAAAGTCCCCACTGGAAGACTTTTATAATAAATTACCCAAAGTATGGGATATACTGCCTTCGTCCCCAAATTCCTCTACCTGTTTGGAAAAATTAATTCTGTAACACTTCACTCATATGAGAAATGAAATGGATATGACAATTGTAAAATTTTGATAAATAGAAGCTATTAGGGGTAGCTTTTTAGATATCCATTGAAATCACACCCAATATTTAGGTCACTTTTTTTTCTGGCTCCGTCTCCTTTTCAGGGTAACTGGGTTGAAGATGTGGCTTTGCAAAGTTTAACTGAAGCAAACCTGTAGTTTCTTTAGCCATGCGCCTATCCCCATCAGCACTGCCCCAAAGTTTCAGGCATATTAGCTTTGGCTTTGGACATGCCTAGAATCAAAAAGTTCTGTGGTACTATGGAGAGTTCCAAGTTCACCAGACATCTTGTTGAAATCTCATCTCTCCAGCTTGTAGTTTTTCATCACTAAAGTTTTTCATCACTAAACCAGATCGTGGTTTTTCATTGCAAAGAGGTCACTGAATTGTAATTAATTAACTATTCATATAATACCTTTTAGATATCCTGAATGCAGTTACCAACATTAGCAGTTCGTATTTCAGGCTACAGAGTTGCAACTTATAAGAATATTAACTACATCTGGAGGATAAATATATTAGACCCATCAGGAGAGCAAAATGCTCTTGAATGAAAAATCGTACTCCTAGTGTCTATGAGATGTAGAACTCTAGATGTCGTGTATACTCTCTTTATTCAGTAGCAGCTAAGCAGGTGAGAAAAACCTAAAAGATAAAATGATGCAAATAATATATGCACCTCAAGAAAATCCTACACATTGAGTTTATTGGGTCATTACATTTGTCCCTAAGATAACAGGCTTATAAAAACTGATTTTATGAGACTCATGGGCTATTTCACCATTTCAATTACATTTAGTTTTATAGCTGAATTAATAATGAATGATGATTATAGTTTGGGAAAGATTACAAATACTACTTGAGTTGATATTTTCAAGAGGTCAACATATTTTAATTGCTATGTATAGTTATTCAGTTATTCTCATTTTCACAAATGGAACATATGATCCACAAAATAGTAGCCCCAAATAAAAATGATATGCATAAAGAATCACTTTTCTCTCAAATATGTGACCATCACGATAATCTATTCAGAAGCTGGCATCCCAGGAGGCATATCTTGGTCTCCACCCAAAGGAATTTATTTCCATACTGACGTTCAAAAATGATCTTATAAAAGAATGTCTCATCTATAAATAAGTCCTACAGAACACATAACATCAATATATTACAGTGGGACTTGAGTACATTTTTTAAAGCATTGCTAACAATAAAACTTTCAGGGAGAAAGAAAAATATGAGGGCCTATCATTAGGCCTTTTTATTGGTTTAGAAATTTTTTCATCCATCTGAATAAACCCCGTCTATGAACCAAGCACTATCTATCATAAACCTTTGCCTAGTAAGCCATCTCCATCTTTTGCTTACTTTAAGGATTTAAAAAAATTTTTTTCTCGAGATGGGATCTCACTATGTCACCCAGGCTAGTCTGAAACTCCTGGCCTTAAGCAATCTCATTTTGGCCTCTCAAAGTGCTGGAATTATAGGCATTAGCCAACGTGCCAGCTGCATTCCCTAATATTTATATGCTAATCAACTCTTTCTGCCTTTTAGCTACAATTTCCTAAGCTTACTGAACTACACATTTATTTCTTCTCTCCTACTGTCTTCCACAAAACCACCTCTAACACTCAAAGGCCTATTTCAGAAATTAGCTCCTCTGAAGCTTTCCAGCTTAACCCCATTTACTATGAAAAATCTCTTACTTGAGGTCTGTCGGGGGGAAACAGGGGAGGGACAGCGGGGGGTGGGGAGTTGGGGGAGAGATAGCATGGGGAGAAATGCCAGATATAGGTGATGGGGAGGAAGGCAGCAAATCACACTGCCATGTGTTTACCTATGCAACAATCTTGCATGTTCTTCACATGTACCCCAAAACCTAAAATGCAATAAAAAATATATATAAAAAAAAATAGTCAAGCCGTTGCCTGCTAAAAAAAAAAAAAAAAGAAAAGAAAAATCTCTTACTTTGGGTCTCTCTGAGCACTTCTTTTAATTTGCAAAATACTATTTTGTGCTGGGTAAATTACTCCCTCCTCAAAGAGGCCTTCCCTAACACAAACCTAAGTGATTTTCTTTAGCATTATATTCTGATCATTTCTTTCATTGGATGTATCATAATTCATAATTGTATTTTCATGTTTATTTTATGTCCAACACTTAGCACAGTGCCTACTGTATAGTAAATACATGAATAAATAAATAAATACATGGTCCTAAAATTACTCCCTTTGCATTTTATTGAACCCAAATTCAGTGCCTAATGTGTCTTCCTGAATATTCTGTAACCCTCTCCCATTACTAGGCATAAGCAGGCATTCAACAAATGACTAAGAAAACACCTATATTCAAACTATAACAGAATTTACTGATACGTGCTTACTAGGTACCAAGCAGAAAAGTAGATACTTTAAAAACATTGTGTCTGAGTTTCTCAAACTGGTATCTTAGGACCCCTTTGGACACATTATAAAAGGTCTGTAAAGTCTGGAAAAAATTATTTTTGTGTTTTTATTTAAAATAATAATCTATAAAGTTTTAATGTGCCACATTTTAGATCATCAGTGTCCTCTTTAAACCAGAAACTATCTCTTATTTTCAGATCTTTTGTTTTTTACAATCACTTTGGCCTCCAAGCAATTTCCCAGAGTAACAGTGTTTAGCTCACAGCGTGTTGATAAGCACGTCTGTCTTCCTCTGCATTGGCATGCCCTTAATGTTCCAATGACAGCAATCAGCCCACATCTGCTTTTTGAAGTCATCCTTAATTCTTGTACTAAGGAGAATGGCAAACCTTTATATTGTGGTAACAATTTGTGCTTGAAAGATGTGTTCATAGAATTAGACATTCATTTCTAGAGTGCTTGTTTTTTAGAAACTAAGACTATTTAACATAATAAAATTTTCATAGTGTAATGGAATAAAGTATGACATTAATAGTCATGAGTTAACATAAAAACAGTAAAGGATTCATTGGACTTTCTCAATAAAGGATAAATAGCCTCACAGGCACTGTAGAAACAAAAAATTTTGAAGCAATTTAAAAGAGAAAAATGGTGGGAGAGTTAAAATATATAACACTCAGTAATATGGTCAAAGCTGTCAGTGTTCACAGATTCATGCTTAGTAATGATATGTTGCTTGAGTTTTCTTTTTGTTCATACCAATTTGCAACATTTGTATTTAAGTGAAATGAAATACTTAATAAATACTTTTTTGTTAAACCAATTCTTTTCCTTTTTTTTTTTTTTTTTTTTTTGAGATGGAGTCTTGTCTCTGTCACCCAGGCTGGGGTGCAATGGCGCAACCTTGGCTCACTGCAACCTCTGCCTCCTGGGTTCAAGCAGTTCTCCTGCCTCCCAAGTAGCTGGGACTACAGGCATGCACCACCATGCCCAGCTAATTTTTTTGTATTTTTAATAGAGACGGGGTTTCTCCAGGTTGGCCTGGCTAGTATCCAATTCCTGGCCTCAAGTAATCCACCTGCCTCAGCCTCGCAAAGTGCTGGGATTACAGGCGTGAGCCATAGCATCCCGATGAAACCAATCCTTTTCCATTTTTCACTATTGTATTTTGAGGTTCAACCCATATTTATTATCACATCAAAACAGTGAATTAAGTTTATTACTAAATTGGAAAAATAATGACAATAACTATAATGACCTAAATGATGGTCTATTATGCTTTAAATGTAAAGAATCAAATCAAGTAAAATATGTCATTCCAATGTGTCTTTCAACAACTATATGTAACATCAGTAAATTGATTCAGCAAAACTTTATCCATCCAGTTTATTTAAAATTATTAATTTAAATTGTATTGGTCTATATCTACTTGTGTTGGTCTACATCTACTTTTGTTTGTATATGCTTAAGTGTAATCCTATGAAAGCAACAGCCTATGTGATTCAGCCTCAGAGTGTACCAGATTCAAAGAATCCCAATCTAAACATTCATTCCAGTGTTTGCCCAAGGCTCTTGAAAAACTTAAAAGATATCCACAAAGAACTTCTCTACGCTTATTTTTAAATTTCTTGGCTTCTCATATTCACTAATATCTCAAAACTGGTGAAGTTCTCACTTTACCACCTCAGAAGACATTTCTCCCTTCTAGTCGTGAGTTCATCTCCAGAATCTTCCACAATCACCTCTTCTTCCATTTCCTCTGCACTTAGCCCTTTCTCCTACAGTTTTTCAGCTACTTTCATCCCTCAACATCACTATTCTAGACTCTGAAGTAAATGCTGAACACATAGTTTCTCCTACTCTGAGAACATTTTTCTCCATGATTCACTCTGATAAGGGTTGGGAGACAAGGTACCCACATTGGAGAATCAGAATTGTTTTACAATGGCAGAGACCAAGTTAACACTTTCTTTATTGGGAAGGGGAAGAAAAAGGCTCAGACTTATGAATCCCATCACCTAGATAACATTATAATGCTAAAAAAAAAAAAAAAAAGTTAAAAAACACCCATGGGAATTTTCTTTTAAAAGAAGTCCATATGATCTCCTTCAAATATACAGTTAACATTTATAAATTACAAGGTGCTAAATAATATTAACAATATGCTAATACTTGGGCCTCTCAAAAGGAATATAAATCAATATATATTTTCATGTAGATAGCATAGCTTTGCATATACCAAACAATGATAACAATGGTGGCCTCTGAGGAGGAAAACTGAGCAAATGAGGGTCAGAAATAGGAAAGAGACTTTTCACCATTTGCCCTTTAATATTTTCAAATATTTTATGACTTTATGTATTACCTATCCCAAAATTAAATTACTTTAATTTTTTTAAGGGAGAGTGTTATCCACACATTGCTACTCAAGTGCTAGTAACATTGTGTTCTGTTGGATAATACTCATACCAACTAGACAAGATCAATATGATCATCCCCAATCTACTGACAGAGAAATTAAGGCTTATAGAGTTTAAGTGACTCGGCTAATTTACACAGCTAACAAGTGACAGAACAGGAATTCAAACTTGGAACCAAAGGGCTCCAAAGTCTATTACACCTCACTATACTATATTACTTCAAAACAAACCAAAATAGGCAAATGACCATAGCAATGGGGACTAGACAGTTTTATCTGCCTGATGTAATAGCAATGTTTTTGAAATAATGAAACATTCTAAACTTATCTCAAGAAATGGAGAAAATGCATTCTAAAAAAGTATGGTAGATTTACAATAGCATCAAAAACTTGAAGTACCTAGGAATAAATGTAATAAAAAGTATAAGGCATCTATAGCATGAAAATGATAAAACATTACCGAGAAAAATTAAGGAAAACCTGAATAAAAGGAAAGCTACACCACATGCATTGACTGAAGAACTCAGTATTGTTGTCAGTCCTTCCTGAATTGAACTACAGATTCAAAGAAATTATAATTTAAAACCCAGCCCATTTTTTATAGAAACTGAAAGATAATTTTAAACATTATACAGAAATACAAAGAACCAAAATTCCTGAAAAACCAAGCTAGAGGACTTATATACCTGACTCCAAGACTTACTATAAAGTTACAGCAATCAACACAATGTGGTATTGGCATATGATCTACAGATATATCACCAAAATAGCAGAGAGAGAAGAAAGAAACACATACCATGATCAAATAATTTTTGACAAAGATTCCAGAACAACTGAGTGGAGAAAGTACTTTCAATAAATGGCACTGGAACAAGTGGGTGTCTGTTATGACCTTAATGTTTGTGTCCTCTCAAAATTAATATGCTAAAATCCCAACCCCCAAGATAATGGTATTAAATGGTAGATCTTTTGGGAGGTGATTAGGTCGTTATGGTGGAATTCTCATAAATGGGATTAGTACCTTCATAAAAGAGACCCTAGAGAGATACCTCTCTGTGTTAAATGATGAAAGGTATGATGTTAAAGCCATTTGGTCTGCTGGTGCCTTGATCTTGGACCTCCCAGTCTCTAAAACTATGCGAAATAAATCTCTGTTGTTTATAAGCCACTCAGTGTATGCTATTTTGTTCTAGCAGCCTGAATGGACTGAGACAATAACCATATTAAAAATGATGAACTTTAACTGTGTCCGTACACAAATGTTATCTCAAGATGGATTGTAGACCTGAATCTAAAAGCTGAACAACAAAGCTAATAGAAAAAAAAGGCAAAGATTACTTGAACTGAGTGCAAAAAGCCCTACCCTTAAAAGATAAAAATAATAAATGGAAACTTCACACAAATTTAAAACTTCTACTCATCAAAAGATACCATCAAGAAAATGAAAATTTAAGGCAGTCTTAGAGAAAAAAATAACAATACATACATCCAACTTGTATCCAGAATGTATAAAGAACTCCTGCAAATCAATTTCAAGAAAAGCAATTCAATAAAAATGAACAAAAGGCTTGAACAGACATGTCAAAAAAAGAATACATATGAACAGCCAATAAATGCATGAAAAGATGCTCAAACATTGTTAGTCATCACATAAATGCAAATGAAAACCAGTGAGACACCATGACATAGTCACTACATATTCACTAAATTTTAAATTTAAATTTAAAATTTAAAAACTAACAATACCAAACAAACATTGGCAAGGATTCAGAGCAGTGGGAACTCTCATACATTGCTGATGGGAACGTAATATGATAGATCCATATGGCAGTTTCTTAATAAAACTGAACATAAAACTACAGTGTGATCCAGCAATTCCCAAGGACTGAACAAATAAAAACATATGTCCTAAAAACACTCAATTAAGAGTGTTTATTGCAGTTTTATTCATAATAGCACGCCAGTTACCCATTAATAGGAGAATGGAAAACAAATTGTGGTATATCTATATCTACACTATGAAATACTATACAGTAAAAAAAGATGAATGAACTATTAATGCATACAACAACATGGATGAATCTCATTATATTGACTGAAAGAAATCAGATACCAAAGACTATATGCCCAATCATTCCATGAATATGAAGTTCTAGAACAGACAAAATTAATCTATGGTGATAGAAATCAGAATAGTAGTTGCCTGGCAGAGAGGAGAATTAATTTAGAAAGGTTACAAAGAAACTTTCTGGAGTGATGGAAGATTGTATATCTTGACTGGAGTGTTGGTTATGTGGGTGGTCTTATTATCAAAACTTATCAAATTGTACACATACGATTAGAACATTTTACTGCATATAATTATACTTCACTAAAAAGAAAAAAGAAAACAGAGGTGTGGTAGGAACAGCTGGCATAACATTTTTTTATGACATTGTTCCATGTGTTTTTATTTTTCTTTAACTGTGGTAGCCCTGTGAAATGCTACTTTTAGAATGCAAGTCACAGAGGTAGGAGCTACATCTGTTTAACTTACTTCCATAATACCAATCACGTTGCCAATTACTGAAGAGGTTGTTTAGTGAGGGGGAGGAAGATAGCTAATGATTAAAGAACAAAAACTTGCAATTAGTGTACAAAAAAGAAATTAGCAGAAATTGAAATGATAAATATCTTAGGGCATTTCAATTTAAGGTATATCATTTATGAAGCAGTCTGCAAAACCCAAATATGCAAAACCTCGGTTAAATAGTTCTAATTGTGCGAGTGAGTTTGCATTCCATTTCTTGTCTACTTCTGTTGAGTTCAAACAGTACCATCTGTTATTTGAGTTTAAAACAGACGTATTTACCACCACAAGTGTCTTATGTTCTCTATCAGAACACAGGGAAGGAGTGTGGCAGGTAATACACTGACGATATTTTAATGTTGTTTGAGAAGTAACAAAACATGAAAGCCTATGGCCACTTCTTCCTAAAAACATGGCATAATTAAATGAAAATGATCAGTTAAAGCTCCTGACCAACTTCTTTGGTAGTTCATGGCCAACAAAACTTGAAAATACAAAATGTTTTGACTGGGTGGGCTATGATTGCTTAAAAAGCGAATGTGAAAATATCTGTAGTAGCATTAGATATCCATGGTGGGAACTCTATCTCGAGAGAAGAACAAGGTCAACACTTACTCAGTAAGCCCCAAAGTTAACAGAAAACAGCCAAGCAATGCAGATTCATGACTCATGGGCAAAACTGAGTTTCTATAACAGACAAAAACATTAGAGTGCAGTACCTAAATCCTCAATCCCAGGGGTGTCAATAGAGAAGAGATGTGAGGGGACTCTCAAAACGTACAGGCGTTTGTGGAATCTCCCCCTAAATACCAAAGAGAGCCTACTATAAAGGGATACATCAGAAACATAAAAAATGGGATTAATGGGAAAGTCGATGACAAAAGCTCTAGTTATTTTCTCAGATTTCCACTGAGAGATAAGCTATTGTAACTCAGACAAGTGAGAATTGTTCCTTAAATGATGTCTACAGAAAAGGTAGTACAAAACAGCATAAGAAATCATGTATCAGTCCATTATACTAAAAAAGAAAATGGAATCATCCTGTTGAGGAAGAGTACCAGATAAATGTAAATTACTGTTATTATTTTCAATAACTCTGTCAAACTCATCTTAAAAGATCCTTTCCCCTGTGACGGGCACTTTGGTATATTTAAATTTTCTAGTTGTGATAAACAAGTGGTAACATGTCCCTATGATGGGTTATCAGTAAAACGAAGTGAAAAGCAGCACTTTGCAAATTATTTTCGGATCTGCCTTTAGAAAGTTTGCCCACAGATAGAAAAGGATTACACTGAATCTCAATTCAAATAGCTGATGTAAAATTTTATAGCTAAGGCAGTGTGTAACAAGACCAATAAACATTCCTATAGATTTTGAACAGTAATTATATACTAAGGAGTACATTTTTTAATCAATCAGCAGAAAACAAATAGTAAGCATAAAGGTGTTTATGCAGCAATAATCAAAGTAAAAGAAAACTAAAAATAATGTATGCCTAACAGAGGAATAGTTTATAAAATCACAACACTTCAATTTAAATATTTAGCCATTGAAAACTATCATACTAAAGAAATATATAATACAAGAGATGTTAAAATACCATGAAAAATGCATAGTTAAGATATATGTATGAGATACAAATACATAATGTGTATATACAGAGAGAGAAAGACAGGAAAGTGCTCAAAAATTGACATAATCAGGTTTTTCTTTTTTAAAAATGTAATGCTATTTTATATTATTTATAATAAATGCTTATAAATTTATATTTGAAGCACGATTATGACAGATTCCATTTAAAATGTTGACTGTAATAGATATAGTGCTAAATTCCTTACACAGATAATTTACCCTCTAATTTAGTCAAACCTTCCAAAATAGCCAATAATAATTTAAGGCATATCCTGTTACATCTCTCATCATGCTGGCAAACAAACACTTATATGTGGGAAAGAGGGTCTATTTTTTTCTACAAAACTTATATTATACTCTACATTTTCCCCAGAGGATAGTTTTCTCCCTTCACTTGGTAACATATCACTCCATCTATCCAGGTCAATATACATAACTTTTCTAGTAATAATTTACACTAAGAATTTGTACAGTTAAAACAGCCATTTTTCTATTGTGGAACATTCAAGTTGTCTCCCAAGTTTACAGCTGTAAGAAAAAGCTGCCTGGATATATATATACTTTATGTTATGATGTGTTTAATAAGATACATTCCCAAAGCTGGGTGGCTAGATCAAAGACATATCCATTTTTTTAAATTTTGACAATTAAAAGATAACTTTCCACAAAGGTTTTACATTTACCTTCCCACCAGCAATACACAAATGTCTGCTCCCAGATTGTTACTAGTACTGAATGTTATCAATCTTTCAGTTTTTACAATTGGACAAGTTAAGATCATATCTCAAATCCACATTCCCTTGAATGTTAAGGAGATTAAGCTGCCTTTCATTACTTTATTAACCGTTTGTATTTCAGTTTCTATAAAAATGAACATTCTTTTTTATTGTGTCATTTTTCCAATATATTTGTGTGGGTTCCTTGTTAATTGAAGATATTAACATTTTACCTGTCATATGACTGCACATATTTGGGCCCAGTTTATTTCTTGTCTTTTGCTTGTTTTATTACACATTTTTGATTAAGAAACATTTTTAAATTTGTATATCTATTGATCTTTTTCTTGATTCCCTCTAAGTTTCCCAACTTGATTCCTAATCTCTACTTACCCACAAGTTTACAGAAATATTCTCCTAAATTTTCTTCTAATATTCATAAATATTTCATTTTATATTGAGATTTATTAATTCACCAGGTATATATTTTTATAAGTTGTATAAGATAGGCATTTATATTAGTTTCCTTCCAAATGGATAGCAAATTCATACCAACAACATATAATAATTTATTTTCCTGTTGAATTATAATGCCAGCTTTTCCAAGATTAACTTCTATGCTATTGGATATGTGCTGAGGTTATTTCTATGTCCCATTGTCCTGGTTAATATTTCTTATGCCATTGATATTTTGTTTTCATTACCATAGAATTATTATAAGTTTTATCTGATAACACAAGATCCTTACCCCTGATTATTCTCCTGAAACATAAATTTTGTTGGCAACTCTCATTTCTTCAGCCTGAATTTTACAATAATTTTTGTCATTCCAAAAATGTCTTCATTTGGATTCTGATAGGAATTATTTTGCATTTACATATGTTTTTGACAAAATAATAACGTTTATATAATACTAAGTCTTCCTAACAGTACATGTTGTGTTTCTCCATTTATTTAGGTATTGTTTTGTGTCCTTCGATAAAATGTTAAGTTCCTTACTCTTACTGATATAATCCTAGATATTTTATAGCTTGAAGTAATATTGTGAATTAAATTTGTTAGCCAATTTCTTACAAGTTAGAAACTGATGTTTTAGACATGTTTTGTGCCTTGTTCCTACCTGCACAGACAAGACAAGTTCAGCAAGAGGGCCAGTCTAGGTATGTACCAGGAAGTGCCTCATCCCAGCCAGGATCCCCCCTCATCTATCTTGGAGTCATATGATTGACATTTGGTTACTGGGCAAGGAATAATACAGAACTCTCAGGCACAGACACAACCCCATTCATCATGCAGTCTGCCAGATCAGCCTGATCTAAATATTGTTCTTCTAGACATAGCTCTGTGTAACAAGAATGAGGGAAATTTCCCAGAGTCCCTGGAGCATTGCTAACTAACAAGCCCTAGACTGGCTGTGGCAGGCTTTCATATCATCATTTGTTGAAAAAGTTTCTTCTCTGTTGGTTTTGAAGCTATTAAATGTATTATATGTGTGTGTGCATGTGTGTGTTTACTTCTAATCTAAAGGCATTTGGGGGATCTATCATTAGGGGAAAAATCAGCAACCTGGTCAAAAATTGATTTTTAAAAAGACTGAAGACATTTCACCTAAATGTCTAAAAACATAGAACTAGTTAAATAAGTTGTGTTACATCCTTCCAGAGGAATCTGATACATCTATACAAAGAATCGGTTCAGTCTATATAAAACATATTTCAAAGAACATTTCACAACATTGCAAATGCTCATGTTAGCATATTAAGTTAAACAGAAATCTTTTGAAATTGCATATATAAGTCGATATGCTTTTAGAGATAGAACGGAAAACAAAATAGGTAGGAAGTATATACTAATATGCTATATGCAAAGGGGTCATATGTGTAAGGGATTTTTCATATGGGTAAGGGATCACACTGCTTTTTATTTTCCAGATTTTTACACTAATCATAATCAGGAAAAAGAAAAACATACTTTAAAGGATCCACTGTCTTTTACATGCATACCTATAGGATGGTTAGAGCTGTTTAGACTTTCACTTAATCTTTCTTTTCCTCATTTACAATATGTATTAGTTTCCTAGGGCCGCCATAACAAAGTACTGCAAACTAGATTGCTTAAAACAACAGAAATGTATTCTCTTAAGTTCCTGAAACTGGAAGCCTAGGATCAAGACATCAACAGAGCCAGGCTTTTTCAGAAAGCTCTAGTAGAGGGTCCTGCCTCACCTCTTCTAGCTTCTGAGGGTTGCCAATAACTCTTGGTATTCCTTGGTTTATAGATGTGCCATTCCAATCTCTGCCCTTGTCTTCACATGGCTCTCTCCTGTATCTGTGTCCAAATTTCCTTCATCTTATAAGGACACTAGTCATTGGAGTAGGGCCCACTCTAATCCAATATGACTTCTTCCTAACTTAATTACATCTATGAAGACTGTTTCCAAATAAGGTCACATTCCACAGCTTCTGAAGGTTAGAACTTCAACGTATCTTTAGAGAGGACACAATTCAACTCATAACATCCCACCCTCTTGCCCGCCAAAATTCATACCCTTTCCACATGTAAAATATGCTCTCCGCATACCAACATCCCCATCTCTGGGATCTCTCTCTCTCTCCCCCGCCCACCATCTGCCCAAATTCTTGTGATTGAATCTGTAAACTAAATGCAAGCATGACTATGTCCAAATACTGGACAACCAATGCCAATATAATCAGATCTTTATAAGACTAAAATTAAAGCAGAATGGTCAGCTCAGATCTTTACTCCCAGAAGAAAACTACTGTTTCTATTATTGATATAAAGCCAAGGGTGAATTCCTCACTTGGCTGAAGCCCTCATCCCTCTCAAAGAATTGTTGAAAAAAATTTATCAGAGGGCTTCCTCGGGGCAGCACGAATAATGTGGATTTGCCATCTGGGCCACTGAGCATTACTTTGACTATTTGGCCACCAAGCAGTGCTCCCTGATTTTAAAATCATACTGCTCAGCCAAATGTTTCCATGTCTGCAGAAAAATTAATATCACCCCTTCAGGAAGGGAGTTATCATTCTCAGTTAATCCCTGACAGCAGCATGAGTGAATTAGCCAACCTCAGAAACAAAATGAAATAGTTTTTGTTTTATTTTAAACCTATTTAATAAATATGATATGCATAGCAGCTAAGGCAACAGCCACAGCTAGGATATTATTATTAACATAAATTAGCAGAGCAGTTTGTCTAACGCACAGGTAAGCAAGTTTTCAGACTGATGTGTTTTTAAAACAAAAATCAAAGTTGTGAAGGCAAAAATTACATGCAAAAATGCTGAGGTAATGGGACAGAGCCAGGAAAGTCAAGTTTTTGAAAATTAAGTCAACAGATTACAAGGTTGGATGCAAGTTATAGGTTTCAAGGTTGATGGAAATATGTTGCAGTGTAGTAGAAATAAGAGTAAACTTCAAGTCAGGAAGCACTAAAATCCACCCAACTGCACAAATTCTATGTACCCTTGTGTGAGCAAGGCAAACACTCCAGGCAGAACCAGCTTCATAATCTGTGGAACCCAGTGCAAAAAAAATCAAAATGCAGGGCCTCTTGCTCATAATTAAGAATTTCAAGAAGATTGAAAGAGAACATTAAACCAAACACAGGGCTTTTCTGAGCACGAGACCCCGTGTGACTGCACAGGTTGTGCATGTCTTCAGGTTTCAATTTTTTAATCAGTGAAATGGGAAAACTCAAGATTATATATGCCTTGTCTCCTTCGTGGAGTCATTAGGGTAACAGAGATAATATTTTTTAAAATGCTTTGCAAGTTTTAAAGTTTTTTATTCAGGGCAGATAGCATGGATATTAATTAAATTCTATTATTATCCAACAGAATACTCCTTGGGAAACTCTAATATATATGGCTCTGTTCCAGATTTTTTCCACTTGACATGATGTTATGAGTATTTTCCTGTTACTATAAATTAATTGCAAATATCATTCTCATGGCTACAAGTATCACATCATATAAGCATACCATTATTTATTATACCAGCAGTTGACGAAACATTTCTGAAAAGGACGGGGTAGCAAATATTTGAGGCCTAATGCGCCCCTTTGATCTCTGTCCTACAACGCAAGTCTGTTGTTCAAGTGTGAAAGTAGCCATAGATACTATGTAAACAAATGGATGTGGTTATGTTTCAATCAAACTTTCATATAATTTTCGTGTGTCATAAAATATTCGTTTTTGAATTTTTTCAACCATTTAAAAATGTAAAAAACCATTCTTAGACCACAGACTGTACAAAAACAGGTGGCAGAGCCTATTTGTCCTGCAGGCCATAGTTTGCCAACCCATGTTCTTGTTTTGTTCTCCAATTTTAAAAAATATTATATTGGGCATTTGGAAAAATAAATCTGTACTTGAATTTCCAATCAGTTCCTTTAAATAGGTTCCTAATAAATCTTTAGAAGTGAACAACTAGGCCAGGGAATATATGATGCACTGGATGCATGCGGCTAAACTGATTTATTGAAATGTACAATGCTCAACAGCACTGTCCAGAAGTGTCTGTCTCACTGTAATCATGCCAGTTCTGACTGTTAACCATATTTTAACTTTTGATAATTTGATAGATGAAAATTAATATCGTGTTTACCATTCATTTCTCTGATTACTAGTGAGGTTGATCGAATTTTTCACATTTATTGACCATGTTAATTTCCTCATTTGTGACTTATCTGTCATGTTCCATTTTCCACATGTTACTGAAATATTGTTTGTTTCTCTGTTAAAGTTCACATGAGTTTTTTATATACTTGGCCTATTATTCCTCTTAATCCTTAGCAAACACTTTTTTTTCTTTTTTTTCTTTTTTTTTTTTGAGACAGGGTCTCACTCTGTTGCCCAGGCTGGAGTGCAGTGGCATGATCACAGTCTACTGCAGCCTCGACCACAAGGCTTAAGTGGTCCTCCCACCTTAGCCTCCTGAGTAGCTGGGGCCACAGGCATGTGCCACCACGCCTGGCTAAGCATTTAAGTATTTGTAGAGATGGGGTCTTGCTATGTTGCCCAGGCTGGTCTGGAACTCCTAGGTTCAAGAATCCTCCTGCCTTGGCCTCCCAAAGTGCTGGGATTACATGTGTGAGCAGCCAGCCAGCAAATACTTTCTTAATCTGTCGACCTTTTGATTTTGATTTTCTGCTGTAGAGGTAATTTTGAATTTCATACATTGATTATAGATTGACTATAGACATGAACTATAAGATTGTACACTTATAAATCTATCAATTATTTCCATCTTGACTTCTTCCTCTGTTTTTGTAGATGGAAAGTATTTATTTTGTCAAAGATTATTTGAATAATCAACAAATTTTCTCCTCAATTTTATTATACTTCTGTATCCTACATTTAATTATTTCTATCATCTGGCATTCATTTGATGTATGGTATGAGGTGAGGTTCTAAACTGGTTTTTCCAAATTGCTTTTTCAAATTTATTTTTCCAAATTCAATTTTCCCATCACCATTTACTATATAATCTACCCCTTCCTAAATGATCATTATTTTTTCTATGTAAATATGGGGGTCCAAATATGGGTAAAAATGGGATCTAAGATGGGGGGTATTTCCAAGGGGCATATACTGAGCCATCCCATTTACCTCCCCTTCCTTACCACAGCTCAAGACTATTTCAGCTACTGTCACTTAAGCATACATTTGAACATCTGTTAGTGTTAAAATGTAAGCTAAAAGACCACTCCACTTAATTACTCCAAGTTGTTACTTCTCAGAAGAAATTAAAGGGCACCTTGGGGGTATTTGTGTTAGGAAGAGGACATTCCCAGCATATTAATGAATAATATGTGACAGAAACCATGCACAGATCATTGGCATCGAGTTTACTAAAAGAAACAGAAGTGAAATTAAAAAATAGCTGAGAGTAAGTGTAAAGGATGCACACTATCTTGGGAAAAATTATTTACCTATAGGTAACAAGTCAATTTTTAATTGCTCCAGTTAAATCTTGCTACCAAAAAAAATGTTGCTAGAACTCCATGTAATCATCAGTCTCATGGCCATAACTTTACCCTTGTCCTTGGCCAAATGCATTAGCAGAGACTCTTAACAGAAAACATGCTCTGTGTGAACAGTATTTTTTTCTTCCCTGGTCACTTTCCTCGGGTAGGTTATAAACACAGAAATCCTCAAAAGTATGTCAGCAGGAGGAAGAAACAGCAGCAACCCTATCCTCACCAAATCTCAAATTAATTTATGAACCCGGATTGACAAACTACGGCCCCCAGGCAAATATGGCCCACAACCTATTTTTGCAAATAAAATTTTTTTGGAACACAACCATGCTCTTTCATTTACTTATTGTCTGTAATTGTTTTTGACATGCAATGGCAGAAGTGAATAATTGGACAGAGACCTCATGGCTGAGCAAAGCTGGAAAGATTTCCTAATCTCTACCCTTTACAGAAAGTTTGCTGACTGTGTCATGAACATGCTCCCCACTTCCCACTAGTGCAGGCCCTCACAAATACTAGATTCACTGATTATAAAGACAGATTCTTATTTCTCTTTACTTCACCTCAGTAGTCCTGTTGCTTTTAATTAGAATCAAATCCAGTTCTGGTCATTCACACAGAAGACCAAAGGGTAATGCAGTCACAACTTTTAATTTCTCTCCACTATGCTGCAATGAGCCCATAAATTAAATCAGACTGTCAATGCCTGAGAAATGCTCAAGCTGTGGCCCAAAGAAATAAAGGTAAAGCGCTCAAGAAAAGGGCAAGATGCCCTTTGTTGTGTGCTATTTCTGTATGGATAACACAAGCCTAGACTAAGGTGAGAATAGCAATGTGGAAATGTCCACGCTTTGTGGATCTCCAAAATAGATGCATTATTTTTAAGCACATTTCTCTGCCAATCTAAAACCTCTCCAGTGTAAAAGCCAAGACATGTATAGGCCTTTGCTATCAGCAAGGTAATTGCTGGTTCTTGTCCAAGAGGCTCAGTCCCTGAGCCATAAATAGGAGTGACACTTTTTACCAGTAACCTTGGGTTCCACAGCAGCAAATGAGAAAAGCAACAGACCAAATGATAACGAATGTTCTGAGTCTTATACCTCACTTCAGCTTCAGTTTCTCAGCATGTAAAGTCAGGAGTTCGAGACCAGCCTGGCCAACATAGTGAAACCCCGTCTCTACTAAAAATACCAAAACAAATTAGCCAGTGTGGTGGCATGTGCCTGTAGTCCCAGCTACTCAGGAGGCCAAAGCGGGCAGATCACAAAGTGAGGAGCTCGAGACCAACCTGGCCAACATACTGAAACCCTGTCTCTACTAAAAATATTAAAAAAAAAAAAAATCAGAATGAGCCTGGTGTGGTGGTGTGCACCCGTTGTCCAGCTACTCAGGAGACTGAGGCAGGAGAATTGCTTGAACCCAGGAGGCAGAGGTTGCAGTGGGCCAAGACTATACCATTGCACTCCAGTCTGGGTGACAGAGAGAGACTTTGTTACAAAAAAAAAATTGCTTCTTTATGTCCATCCTTTGCTTATTTTTCTATTCAGGGTTTGTTTTATTAATTTGTAAGACTATTGCTACATATTACAGCTATTATATCCTCTGGATTTGTTCTGTCATATGCAACTTCCTCCGTGGGCTACTATTTTTCTTTTAACTTTCGGTTTTTTTTTTTATAGTCAATAATAATTTAATTGTACATTTAAAAATAACTAAAAGAGCATAACTGGATTGTTTGTAACACAAAGGATAAATGCTTGAGGGGATGGATACACAATTTTCCATGATGTGATTATTATACATTATATACCTGTACTAAAATATCTCATCTTTTTACTCCATAATATATACATCTACTATGTACCCATAAAAATTAAAAATAAAACTAAAAATAAAAAAGGTAATACCTGTTAACATTTTGATATATTGACTTCCAGCATTTTTCCATGCATATATAGTAAAAGAAAATAAAATTGCATATATAATTGTTTATTTCTCTTCTTCTTTTTTATTTTTTTTTAACAGAGTCTCACTCTTGTCACCCAGGCTGGAGTGCACTGTGCAATCTCTGCTCACTGCAACCTCCACCTCCCAGGTTCAAGTGATTCCCCTGCCTGAGTCTCCTGAGTAGCTGGGACTACAGGTGCTCACCACCACTCCAGGCTAATCTTTGTATTTCTAGTAGAGACGGGGTTTCGCCATATTGGCCAGGCTGGTCTCGAACTCCTGACCTTGTGATCTGTCTGCCTCAGCCTCCCAAAGTGCTGGGATTACAGGTGTGAGCCACCACGCCCGGCCATATTTCTCTTCTTAAACTTAAGATGATATGGCATTAAATATGCTCCAATAGCACCATTTAAAAAATAGTTACACAACATTGCATCATATTTTATTTAGCTATTCTCCTATTATTGAATATTTAGCATTAAAGTTATATGGTAATTCAAATTTCTATGACCATAAGAAATTTATGGAAACATGGTCATACCCATTCATTTATGTATTTTCTGTGGCTGCTTTCACACTATAAGGGCAGAGCTGAGTAGTTGTAATAGAGACTCTGTGGCCTGCAAAATGTAAAATGTTTACATTTTACATTTTTACATCTATCCACTTATAGAAAAGTTCGGCAACCCTAATAAAGAGTATTTTCTGAGATATTTTGTAAAATGAAAAAGGGATGGTACAGAAATGGTATATGGTATGCTATTTTAAAAGAAGAGAAAATAACAATATATGCATAAAATTTCTCTGGATATTTCAGAAAGAGAAAATGGGTGACTGGGGGAGGTGGTAACATCAGTTCCCAATTACATCTTTTTTATATTTTAAATTTTGAATTAAATTGATTCAAATTTATTTTAATCATCTATCCAAATACTTAAATTTATATGAATTTTGTAAAGTATAATCTCAACTTCAAAATTAAGCTAGAAATCAATCTTCATCTTGTTTAAAGTACCGGACAGTCCCTTCTTTATGAGTTTTGACTTTACAGTGGTGTGAAATCAATACACATTTTGTAAAAACTGTACTTCAAGTGCCCAGACAACCATTCTGTTTTTCACTTTCAATAACATATTCAATAAATCATATGAGATATTTAGTACCTTATTATAAAACAGGCTCTGGGTTAGATGATTTTGTAGGTTAAGGTAAACGTTCTGAGCACTTTTAAGGTAGGCTAGGCTAAGTTATGATGTTGGGTTAGGTGTATCAAATGCATTTTCAACTTATGATATTTTCTATTTAATGATGGGTTTATTGGGATATAAACATTGTAGTCAAGGAGCATATGTATTTAATATTAATAGGCAAGCCTTAGATATAACAGCAGGGGATATTTGTAAACAAATTTCCTAGAAATTAATTTGGGATATATATAAAAAACATTTTAAAAGTGCATACCCTTTATATACCCAATAATTCCACTTCTAGGAATATGTACTAAAAATTTAAAAGATCAGGAAAGACTTATGTAACAAGATGTGTAAATGGTGTAATTTATAATGGTTGATAAAATTGTAAATAGTCTAAACTTTTGGTATTTTTAGCCACCTATTAGGTTTTTCGTATTTTTTAATTAAGTAACATCTCTCAATATTTTAATGCTTCTAACTTCAGGGGCATGCTTTAAAGGGGGGCAGACAGCTCCATGTCAAGATTATGAAAATAGTTTTTCTGTCTTTCTGGGAACTGTTTTACTTTTCCTAGTTAAGTCTTAACACACATGGAATTGATGTTTGTATGTGGTAAAAATCAGGGCTCTAACCTGACAGATGAGGAGGACAGCAGAAAAAATTACTCTGAATTTTGCTTTGTATTTGGTTGGATGGTTGGTTTGGGTTTTTAAATTTGGTTTCATTTTTGGAGGAGTAAAGTATTTTTAAATTCTAATTTTTTTCAATTATCTGTGTGCATTTGTTTCTATGGATGGTTTTAATTGCAGATTAACAACAGAATTTATTTAAGACTAAAAGTCAGAGCCTAATTTTGCCTATATTGTGCCCCGTTTTCCTTTCCATGGTTGTTTTATGATTCCAGATTTGGTTCCTTGGGACTAAAACACAAAGTATAGAGTGTAGATATGCATAAAATCAAGATCAAGTGAAAGAGAAAAAAGGAAAAATGCCTGAGGGGCGACACTATGATGGCATGCTATTGATACTTGCCTACAATTTAGGTCTATGCTCACATGACCAATTCTTACTAAACTGGGTCTGGGCCAAGTTGTCTGGCCACCCCTCAGAGCTATGCTGAGGTTATAGTGCATTCAGTGGAGATAAAATATTAGCTGACAAGTTCATCTTTGTCTGTGATGATTCCTAATTCACAGGTGTCAACAAGGAGCTGGAGAAGAGCAATGCAGTAATAGTGGTAGGTTCCCAGAGAGTCCCACAGGAACACCTAACTCCTCAGAGATACCAACTCCCCCTGGCTGGGATTTCTGTGCAGGTCAAGGAAAACCAATGAAGAAGTGAACCCATAGTCCTTCAGGCACATCTGGCCCAACTGGCAGACAGAAATTCTGTGTTTCTCCTTTACTCCTTTAATCACTCCCCCTGTGAGATTCAGCACCAGCCTACTTCAGACCTGTCACTGTTAATACCATTGCCTTGCTTTATTTTCACAGCACTTTCTGAAATTATTGATCTACATTTTTACAGGTATACATGTTGCTATGGGTTGAATTGTATCCCCTAGAAAGATATGTTGAAGTCTCAACCTCTGATTCTTGTGAATGTGACCTTATTTGGAAATAGAGTCTTTATAGAGGTAACTAGTTAAGGTGAGGTTATACTAGAGTAGGATGACTCCTTAATCCAATATGACTGGTATGCTTCTAAGAAGAGGGAAACTTGATATGTTGTCATTCCACCCTGAATGTGTCCAATCTCATCTGATCTTTAAAGAAGATGGAAATACGGTCACAAACACAGAGAGGTAATGTGGTCATGTGAAGACAGAGGCAGAGATGGAGATCAGAATTACGCTGCCACAAACCGAGGAAGGCCTGGGGCCCAGAAGCTAGAAGAGACCAGAAAGTATTCTTCTCTAGAGATTTTGGAGAAAACATAGCCCCACAGACACCTTGATTTAAGATTCGTAGCCTCTAAAATTATGCAAGATTGGATTTGTATTGTTTTAAGTGACTAAGTTTGTGGTATTTTGCTAGAGCACACACAGGAATCTAATACTCATGCTTACAATCCATCTTCCACCCCTGCCCTTGACACATACACCACAAACATGAAACTGAGGGCAAGGACCTGTCCTTATCTCCAACACTTACCACAGTGCCTAACAGATAGTTGGTGCACAATAAATGTTTATTGGAAAGAAATTATTGTAGCATGCTTTGGCTCTGCATCTGAGAAGATGTGGATACCACCTCCTGCACTGCTCACCCCTGCCTCTTGCTTGTCTTCATGTCCCTTGACTCTTTACAAATTTGTCTTAAGACCCTTGCTGGAGAGCTTCCCATGGCTGCCTCTCACTGCCTCATTTTAGCTTAAAGCTGTGCTACTCAGGTGAGTGGTGACTAGCCACACATAGCTGTTGAGCACTTTAAATATGCCTAGTCCATCTGAGGAATTGAATTTTTAATTTTATTCCACTCTAATTAATTAAAATTTAAATATAAAAATAAATACTCAATTCAGTTACCAGAAACATTGTAAGTGTGCCTCAAACATCTTGGGCATGTGAATGTCCTTTTCAACTGTAATTTTAATGAAATTTAAATATGAGCTAAGCATGGTCAATAAAAATTTAACATCCAAATCAAGATGTACATTGAGTGTAAAATACACAGTGTTTTGAGGATTTAGTATTTAAAAAATGTAAGAGATCTTGAAAAGGTTTATATTGATTATATATTGAGATAATATTTTAAATATGCTGGATTAAGTAAAATATATTATTAAAATTAACTTCACCTGTTTATCTTTAAGTTTTTAATGTGACTACTAGAAAATTTAAAATTACCAGATGTAGTTCACATTATATTTCTATTAGACAGCACTGGCTTAGAAGTTAAGAGCTCTGCACGCTGTCAATCAGAGTCTACTTTCAGTTTCCACTTACCAGGTTTGTGAATTTGAGCAAATGTCACAACTTTCTCTTTCTTATATAAATTTAAGGGGTACAAGTGCAATTTTGTTACAAGGATATATTGCCTAGTGGTGAAGTCTAGGCTTTTAGTGTAACTATCACCCAAATAATATACACTGTACCCATTAAGTAATTTCTCATCTCTCACCTCCCTCCCACTCTTCTCACTGTTCAGTCTTCAATGTCTATTATTCCACTCTGTGTCCCTAAGTACACATTGTTTAGCTCACACTTATAAGACAGAAGACACAGTATTTGACTATTTCCGAGTTGTTTTACTTAACATAATGTCCTCTAGTTCCATCCACGTTGCAGCAAAAGACATGATTGCATTCTTTTTTATGGCACGACCTTCTTAGTGTCAGGTTTGTCATCTATGGCTTGCCGGGTCTTTGCTAAGCTTAAAAGAGATAAATAAGGCAATGTGTACAGTGGCAGGTAAGAGCTCAAAAAATGGTAATTCTTCTTAAAATTTTATTATAATTATTACTTTTCCTGATGTGAGCATTAAAATGTTTCCTCATGCTCTGACCTGCTATAGTCATCTATTTAAAATTATCTCATTTGACCGGGCAAGGTGGCCCACGGTTGTAATCCCAGTACTTTGGGAGGCCAAGGCAGGCAGATCACTTGAGGTCAGGAGTTCCAGACCAGCCTGGCCAACATGGTGAGACCTCGTCTCTACTAAAAATACAAAATTTAGCCAGGTGTGGTAATGTATGCCTGTAATCCCAGCTAGTCCAGAGACTGAGGTGGGAGGTACGCCGAGATCACACCACTACACTCCAGCCTGGGTGACAGAGCAAGACTTGAGAGACAGAGAGAGAGAGAAAGGATGGGCGTGGTGGCTCACACCTGTAATCCCAGCACTTTGGGAGGCTGAGGCATGTGGTGTGGATCACCTGAGGTCAGGATTTGAGAACAGCCTGACCAACATGGAGAAACTCTGTCTCTACTAAAAATACAAAACTTAGCCAGGCGTAATGGCACACGCCTGTAATCTCAGCTACTCGGGAGGCTGAGGCAGGAGAATCGCTTGAACCTGGGAGGCTGGGGGTCGTGGTAGCGGGATCATGCCCTTGCACTGCAGCCTGAGCAACAAGAGTGAAACTCCATCTCAAAAAAAAACAAAAACAACCAGTATCTCATCTTGACTCAGGGCCAGCTATACAATTTGCAGAGCTCAGTACAAAACAAAAATATGAGGTTCTTTGTTAAAAAAAAACAAAAACAAAAAAAAAAACAGGAAAAACGGCTCTAACGTTATTATAATAAACTTTTTTCTTGTCTTCACAGTTTCTCCTCTCAATCCATGGTGGTGACTCGTACTTGGTATTTCATACCAAGTTTGGGCACAGAGAAATGCATAAGGTGAGTTACAGCCCCTCTCAGACTCGAGGGCGGGGACAGAGAATGGGGACAACTAAGTTGGCAGGGTCACATGTGGCCTCCTGGCGGAAGCTCGATCTCCCCTTCCCACCAGACCGTCATAGCAACCCACTGTGAACGAGCAATCCACTCAAGGCAGGAAAAGCCAGAGGCCAGGACCCCCTCAGCCCCAGGGCCAGAGACAGGTGGGGGTAGGCGCCCCACCCCTCCTGCTGGGCCAAGGTCCGTGATGACCGTGGCCACGCCTCACCCACGAGAGCATCAACTCCAGCCCTCTGTACGCCCACGTGCCATTGCCCCAAGCAAAGGGTGGCTGATGGGCCGGGCGGGTGGGCGGTGGCACCAGGGACTGGGAGGTAGGTCTGCCCCAGCCCACACGCATGCTCCATCGTCCTCCCGGACTTCCCTTACAAAACACGTTGCAAGAGAAAATGCTGCAGACTTCAAGACGGTGACCGCAGAGGCTTGAATCTCAAGCGCGAGGTTCTTCGGAGGGCATGGCCCTGTGCTGCTGCGGTGGCTGCAGGCCCCTGAAGCCGGCCCTTCCTTGACTTAGCAGTAGACACTGCCATCACACGGCCTCCCCTTTCAGATGTCCTTTCTAGGTCCTGTGCTCCCATTGCTGGGTCCCTATGGGCTTTGCTTCTAAAGTCTGCCACTTTGCTCACAGCACTGCCTCTCGACTTCCGTAGCCACTTCACCCTCTTGTCCAGGGAGCAGAAATGCCTGGGAGCTCACATCCTCCAAAAGCTGACTGCAGCCAGCACTGACCATGGGAATATGGAGGCCTAGCTCGCTGGGCTCTGAGCCTTCATTGATCCTCCAGAGGCTCCCCAAAGATCAGGCTGAGGCAGTGAATTTCCTGGCCTGCTCTCCTGCTCTCACTTTCTGAGAAACTCACTGGTTCTCAAACTCTCCTGTCAGGGTCTGCTGCCGGGGAACCTGGCTTCAGACAGACTTTCTTTCACTGCTTTTAGATAATCGTGCCATTTATTGAGCACTGCCATGTACCAGGCATAGCGCTGAATGTTTCATCCCACGAGGCAGCCCGTGCTCTTCCTCCATGTGCAGCACAGTAATCAATGATTCGCTTGGAATGAATAGCACAAATGTAGAAGAGCAGTCGTAATTTGCAGAGCGGAATGTTTGCATTGAGGGAAGTAGTGTGACTCATCTTGGATTAGCAAGGCGCCCGACATACGGAATTGCCAGTCATCAAGGTTCTGTTTCCAGTGTTATTCAGGCAGTCAGAGAATGCTCCCTAGCTAGGATTTAAAGAAGCTGAAGACTTCATTTGCTGCCTTTAAGCCAAGATATTCTTAAGATAAGCATAAAGTCCTCGCTAGACGTGACCATATGTGACACCAAGGAGCAGAATCATTTATTTTGTTCTAATGGGGTAAGTGAAAGAAACGCTATCAAAAACAATACACTGAATGCAAAGGCAAAGTGCACTCTGTCATTCTCTTTAAAAGCCACATTGGATTCAGATGGATAATACTAGCTATCCTAGAGAAGCGGGGGAGGGAGGTCCTCTCTTTAAGGAGGCAATTGGATCATCAAAGAATATCTTTGATTCACAAGAGTTTGCTTGAATTATGGAATTACGTCTTGCCACTCTTCACTTCTGTCATCATTGACAATGTCATTTTTCCCTTTTGAAATGAAAGCCTGACTTTTTCCTTTTCAACAGCAAAAGTTAGCAGCTGTTCCCACATGAAGGTGAAAATGCTGAACAAAATGCTTTTTAAATTTAGTCATAGGTATATTTTACCTAAATGACTGCTTACAAAAGTTTTAGTTGTGTTCTTTTCATAGGTCTGTATTTTAGCAAACTTGGAACATATAATCCCATAGAAATAGGACTCAAGGGCAAGACAATCAAAAGATCACTTTAATCCATTAGATAGAGAAATTTAATATGATAGTACCATCCTAACTCCAACTAACTCCCATTAATTTCTGTGGGATATTTGTCCACAATGTCCACATGATACACCCCAAATCTGGCTCTTGGCAGTAGGCACCTTGAAACAGAAGGGTGATAAGGTATGGTAGACAGATAATCCAAGACAAAAAAAAAAATCTTTAGCCATTTATATCTGCATAGGTATTATGCAAGATACTTTTTAAATTTAATTTTCCGAATACATATTAAATTTTCAAGGTTCGAAATTCAAAGTTACAAGAGGGCATACAGCAAAATGTCTCCTCTCAGCATGTCCATACCCACCCAATGTCTCTCTCCTGTTTCTTGTTTTTCATCCAAAGATTTTCTCTGCATGCCCAAGCAAATATGAATCCTTTTTATTCTTTTCTTTTTATATCCATACTGTATACACCTGAATGTTTCTTACTCTTTTCCACTTAAGGATAATGGCCCATTTTTAATCAGAGGCCACACCGAATTTAATGTACTGCCAAAACAGGAGTCACACAAAGTGACATCCACTATACACCCAGTAAGAGAATCACCAAAAGCAGATGCCTGGACCCAGCTTAGACTTAGAGAATCGGAAATATATACACACTAGAATGTGTTATCTGAGGAAGTAGAGAGAAAAAAAACATTGACTTTCAAGTCAGATCTGAATTGGATTCAAATCCTGTCGCTGTGGGTGCCCCTTGTCACTCTCATCTGGGCAATGGGGATAATGATGTCTACCTTGCCATGCCCCTGGAAGGAAAAGAGCCAATTTGCATATTTCAATTAGGAGCAATCTCAGGAACTGGTTTGTGAGTTCACAGGCACCCATACCTGAAGGTTGGCTCTGCCTTTCCATTCCATTCTTTACTAGACTTTGCTTTGCCTCCCAGATAAACTGCTTGCATTCAAATTTTTGTCTCAAGAGCCTTCTAGGGGAATCTAAGCTAACACAACACTTTTCTATAACAGGAAGGATGAAGAAGGATGCTGTAAAGATTAAAAGAGTGAATGTCTGTAGAGTGTTAGAAAGTTATCAGGCATATAGTAAGTACTACATGTGTTTGCTGTCATTAGTATTATACTATTATTATCACTACATCTTCATTTTTAGTGGTTGCAAGCTTACTCCTAATAATTGTCCCAACTGCATCCTACTTTGTTTTACTAAGGAATAGTTTGTTCACCATGCAATTGGACATGGCCCATCATTTGCATTCCCCATAGGCTATAGCAGGCATTTACCCTTGGTGATAATTCATAGAATTTCAATCACATGTATCTGAATCACATTATTTTGTTGTAATCAGTCTCCGAAGCCTTCACACTCTTCCCTCTCACTCAGATATAGGGCATGCATTATTAATTAAATGACAAAGTTATTACAGCCAGTAATTGAATTATTCCATAGCTCCTGCCTGCAGTAATTAACATCTATCAAAATAAAAAGAGACGGAGTTGTGTCGCCCTTATTACAAATGGTTTGGTTTCATGGGTTTTTGATCAAATTAAATAAGAATCAAACTAACAAGTGATTGGATTAAGCCAAAAGTCATTGTACTTACATTGCCCTTATTTGTTTCTGGGCACAACTGAACATTGAGAATCCACCTTATAGGCTACATATTTTTCCTTAACAAACTTCCTCCTTCTCAATGCAGACCCAGGAATGTGACTGGGCTTTCAAACTGATGAACAGTATTCTCATCAGACTATATTCAGTAGCTGTTTTGCACACAAGAAACTATTTAAAAGTAAGTCAAGAACAACCAATTAAATCTAAAAATGATTCTGCAGCCACTGTACCAATTATAGGCATAACCAAGGAGCAGTTTGTGTGCAAAAATACTCATAAAATCAGAATCATGTCAGAGTCGTTTGGTAGCTATCAATTGTTATTAGTGTAAAGCCAAACAGTAATGCAGGGAAGTGCTGAGCAGGCCAAAAAAATGAATCAAAAGGATGTTTTTCTCATGAATAGGCAAACAGATTGTCTCTCATAAACAGACACACAATTGCATGCAGGAAAAGGATGGGAAGAAAGGGATAAAGGAAAGGGAAAGGAGAGGGAGCCCTAACTGTTGACTGATACTTGAGAAAGAGAAGTAAACCACCTCCCAAAAGAAAAGAGCTGTCCATCAAAGTATATCCCCCACCAATATTCAGGACATCACAAACCACACAAAAAAAATAAAATTAAATCTGTATGTATAACAATATTCATGAAAGCTATAGACCTCAACAAAAACATGGACTACTTTTGCTCTTTACCAAAATCCACAAAGATAAAGCCCACTTTAATTGGAATTTTCCTCTTTTTAGATGCTGTTTCCTCACCCCACTCTGGTGCATAGGCAAACACACATGCACTCAACAGTTGGCTAAAAGCAACTTACATTAGCTTGTTCTAGTTTAGGTTGCCTGGGATAGTACTGTTTATGACCATTGGGTCAGCTACGTTAGTAATAGTATCCTTTTCACTCTCAAAACTGTTCTGATTCAGAGGTTGGAGATGTGGAATTTGGAGATGTTGGTCAAAGGATACAGTTTCAGTCAGATGGGAGAAATAAGTTCTGGAGAGCTATTGTACAGCAAAATTACTATAATTAATAATGTACTGTATATTTTAAAATAGCTAAGAATAGATAAATGTTCTCAACACAAAAAAATCATAAGGATATGAGGTGATGAATCCAATAATTAGATTGATTTAATCATTTCACAATGTGTGTGTGTGTACACACACACATACGATTTTTAAAGTCGTCTTGGTTTGGAAGATAAGTTATTTGATCCTATTGTGTCAACATTAAAGCCCTCCAATTTATATATTAATTCTCTTCTGATCTGCCATAATAAAGAGTTCTGATTCCCAGTCACCATTACTGAACATCTCCAAATTTCCTTTGGAATTATCTCTCAGGTTATATTAGTCCGTTTTTCATACTGCTATAAAGAACCGCCTGAGACTGGATAATTTATAGAGGAAAGAGGTTTAGTTGACTCACAGTTTAGCATGGCTGCAGAAGCCTCAGGAATCTTGCAATCATGGCAGAAGATGAAGGGAAAGCAAGGCACTTTCTTTACAAGGCGACAGGAAGAAGTGCCAAACAAAGCGGGGGAAGAGCTCCTTATAAAACCATCAGATCTCCTGAGAACTCACTCACTATCACGAGAACAGCATGGAGGAGACCACCGCCAGGATTCAATTACCCCCACCTGGTGTGGTCTCTCCCTTGACACATGGGGATAACAAGGATTAAAATTCAAGATGAGATTTGGGGTGGGAAAACAGCCAAACTTTATCACAGATTCTAGAGCATGGCAGGCTTGCAAAATAAATTAGGAGAAAATAAAGGGCTTGGATATCAGAAAGTGAGCTATAAAGAAATGAGAGAAAGGGATAAAGGAAAGGGAAAGAGTAGGGTGTCCTTAATTGTTGACTGATACACGATGCAATGTTGTGAGCCTCTATTTGTGAACACGTGTTCCTCATAAAAATTTGAGATAATTCATACAACTTTATTGATGAGTTATTTCCTCCCTAGTTAATGTGTAAAGGACACTGAACTAAAAGCAAAGCATCATTATGGAGCTGAGGTGCTTCATGCTTAAAATTTTTAGAAATAATAACAGGAATTTGACATTAAGAAAGTAGCATTTAACACACGCAAACAGCTCTTTAATTTCATCCTAGAAAATAGAACATTTAAACTATAAAAACATTACTGATAGAGCAATGGGATCAAGTGAGTGGAAGAACATTTTAGAAGTCAACAACTTCAATTTATCCTCAACATAATAGTATTCTATCTGGCTTTTACCTGCCTCAAAGTGATCTTCTAAGTAATCATCCATCAATATGATAAAGTATTGAAAGAGATTGGCTAAAGAAATGGTAGAGGCTGGCTCTATCCCTAGATGTATACCAGAAGAAAATAAATAATCCCCCCCTCCTGAGTGTTACGGACATCAATCTTCTGGGTCAGCTGATTTTTCAAGTTACTTTCCAGCCATACAAAATCTATAATGCACTGGAACTTTGAAATTCTCTGTAGGCAATATGCTAATACAAATGTGAGAACATTAAGTACATCCAGAGAAAATGTGACCTTGTAAGGACATAAATTTGTAAATGGCCAAAGTATTAAAGAATAATAGCTTGCCAGTTCATACACTAAAATACAACTTATGTCTTAAAAAAAAATTCTAGTTATCCAAGAAATACAGATTTACTGGGAAAAACTTCAAAAACAGATATCTCAAATAAGAAAACAAGATCATTCCATTCCAACATGGTTAACATTTTGGTCTCTTAGTGTACAACTGGATAAATTATGTTGTACATATAAGCCATGTAAACTCAATCCAAATCAAGAACTACAAAATTGCAACTTCCCCAAAAGTTTTCCTTATGATTCCTTCTAGTCAATCCCTACCCTTCATAGGTAAACGCTATTCTGATTTCTATCACTGTGGACTAATTATGCCTGTTCTTGAACTTCACAATAATGAAATTACACAACATAATATTATTGGGATCCATTCATGTTTTTGCCTGTGTATGCAATTAACTCATTTTTATTGCTGAGCCATTTTCCACCATATGAATATAATAGTATTAGATTGTATGGCTATGCCACATTTTGTTTACCAGCCTACTATGGATAGCGAAGGGTGAGTAGACTCTAGAGTGGGTGGTAGAGGAAGGAGCTGATAAGTGTCCATTGTGGCCTCAAGAATGGCTGCAGAAACAAAGACCATAGTGAAGATTCACAAACTTTCATCTTAAAAGTTTTCTGCCAGGCATGCGGCTCACACCTGTAATCCCAGCACTTTGGGAGGGCGAGGTGGGCAGATCACGAGGTCAGGAGATAGACACCATCCTGGCGAACATAGTGAAACCCCGTCTCTACTAAAAACACAAAAATTAGCTGTGCGTGGTGGCATGTGCCTGTAATCCCAGCTACTTGGGAGGCTGAGGCAGGGGAATTGCTTGAACCAGGAAGTCGGAGGTTGCAGTGAACCAAGATCGTGCCACTGCACTCCAGCCTGGCAACAGAGCAAGACTCCATCCTCCTTTTCCCCACCAAAAAAAGTTTTTTCAGGAAAGGAGACCAACCAGCCTTGTAGGGGAGCTGTTCCCAGAACTTACTGTAAAATGCAAGGACATCCAAGTGGCACAAAAGGTGGATGAGAGTGGATGCTCTGGAGTACCAGCCAGATCCCCTTTAAGAACTGAAGCACTAATTTCCCCAGCTGCTGCAAGTGCTGGTAGCTGATGGCCCTCAGCTGAAGAATGTTGACTCACACAAGCTTGTAGCCTCTCCCCTGATGGAAACCAGCAGCCAATGTGTGGTCAAATTGAGGGTATAAAGCCAGCACCTGCCCGCCTAATGCCTGCCTCAAAGACGGGCAACCAGGGAGGATCATGTCAATTGCAGAGTTCCCTGAGCTATGGACTGAAGCATCCACTGAAACTCCTTCACCATTCTATTTCTTCCTCTGTGTAATCATGTTTTTTCAATCCTCATAAGTGTTATTACTGAGAGCAATTTCCAATACAGTTTCTGCCTACAAACGTCATAGTCTCAGAACCTTTTTTCTCATGAAATCTGACCCACAACAAGTACACTTTGAAGTAAGGTAGAGGACCCCAACTTCATTCCTCTGTTTCAAGATGATTTTTGTAATCCTAGATCTTTTGCATTAACATGCAAATTTTGAATCAGCTTGTTTATTACTACCAAACACCTTTTGGGATTTGAATTGGAATTGTGTGGAATCTGCAGATCAATTTTAGATTGAGGTTTATCTTTTTCCATATGGATATCCAGTTGTTCCAGACCATCTGTTAAAAAGATTATCCTTTCTCCCATTGAATTATCTAGGCACGATCATGTCATCTGCAAATAGAGATCATATTTATAAGTCTTTTATGTTTTTTTTTTCCTTATTGCACTCTCTAGGACATCCAATACAATACCGAATACAAATTGTAAGAGCAGATATCCCTGCCTTCTTTCTACAGTACCATAATATTTTAATCACTATAGTTTTATAGGTCATGTTTATGTCAGGAAGAATAAGTTATTCTTTTTAATCTTTTTGTCAGTCTCCATTTGTTTATTCTAGATAAACTTTAGAATACTATTTGTTTAATTTGCCTCATATGTTTTTGTTGTTTGATTAATCGAATATTGTTCTATTCCATTTTAATTCCTCCATTGACTTTTTATATATAGCTCTTGTGTTATTTTTAGTAATTATGCTAAACATTAAAATACACACCATGATTTTATCAGAAACTATGTGGATTTAACATTACACCACTTCACATCAAATGTAAGAATGTGTAGCTGTGCCATTTTATTAACCCCCTTCCTTGTTACCATTGTTGTATATAAACACATATGTTAGAAACCACAAAATAAAATTACTTTTGCTTTGAAGAGTCAGTTGTATTTTAAGGGAATTAAGATTGAAAACAAAAGAGAAACTCTTACATTGATGCAGATACTTCATTTTTAGTTATTTTTATTCCTTCTCTTATATTTGAGGATACCATTTGATGTCATTTCCTTTCAGCCTAAAGAACTCCCTTTTTCATTTCTTGTAATTCAGTTGTGCCTGCAACAAATTCTGTCAACTTTTGTTCATCTCAAAATAAGTTTCTGGACGGGACACAGTGGCTCACACCTGTACTCCCAACATTTTGGAAGGGTGCAGCAGGTAGATTACTTCAGGTCAGGAGTTTGAGACCAGCCTGGCCAACAGGATGAAAACCCCCATCTCAAAAAAAAATACAAAAATTAGCCAGGTGTGGTGGCATGCACCTGTAATCCCAGCTACTTGGGAGGCTGAGGCACAAGAATCGCTTGAGTCCAGGAGGCAGAGGTTGCAATGAGCAAAGATTGTGCCACTGCACTCCAGCCTGGGGCGACAGAGTGAGACTCTTGCCTCAATAAAATAAAATAAGTCATTCCATTCTCTCTAGGTCTTTATTATTTCTGATGAGAAGTTGGCCAACATCTACTGTCTTCTGAGGTGTCCCCCGCCACCAGCTGCTTTTGAGATTTTCTCTTTATCTTTGATAATCAGCAGTTTGACTATGATGTGCCTAGGTGTGCTTTTCTTTCTACCTTTTCTACTTAGTGTTCACTTAATTTCTTGGATCTGTAAATTGATTATCTTCAGCATTGGGAACTTTTCAGCCATCATTTCTTCAATTTTTTTTCTTGTCTTCCTTTCTCTCCAATCCTTCTCAGGCACCAATTACACATATGTAAGATCACTTGATATTGTCCTACCTGCCATTAAGAGATGTTCATTTCTTTCAATCTTCTTTCCTCCCTATTCTTCAATTTGGATAATTTCTATTGATGTTTCTTTAAAATTCATTGATCCTTTCTTCTGCCAATTCTAAGCTGCTGTTAAGCCCATCTGGTGAATTTTTTATTTGTTGTTGTATTTTACCATTTTAGAATTTCACTTGGTTCTTTTTTATAGCCTTTATTTCTCTGCTTTGGCTCCCCCATATGTTTACTTGTTATGATTTTTTTCACTTAAGTTCTTGGATGTGAGCATAATACCTCCTTCAAAGTGTCTGTCTATGAATTTAGTCTGTTTATATTCACTACTTTCTTTCCTGACCTTAGGTCACATGTTTCTGTTTTCATGCATATCTTGTATTTTTATTGTATGTTACACATTTTGGATGGAATGTTTTATAGAATCTGGACTCTCTTATTCTCTATAAAACATTGTTGATTTTGTTTTACCATATAGTAAAATTACTGGCTGATAATCTTGCACTATACAGACACTTCATTTCATACTTTGTCAGGGTGGATCTGTTTTCATTTCTCTTTAGTTTTAGGGTAAATTTCTTAGTCCTGTGACAAAATTTTCCTACCCTAGGTATGGCCTTTCTGGAGTTTCAAAAGAAATCCAAAGTACTTGTCAAGCTGATATAACTTGGCAGGACTCAAATTCCAATCTTTAGCTCCCTTGTTGTGGGCAGGGGCTTAGCCTTCCAGGTATTGCCTTTCACTGGTACCTTTGGACTCTCTTTAGGACAAGTTCAGTTCAGGGATAATCCCGGGATTTAAGAAGAGATTGCATGCAAATTTTTATGCATATATGAGATACATAGATAGGACTTAATGGGAGAGTATATGCAGCCACCTCTGTAACTTCCTCCTTTCTAGAATTTTACATTCAAATTCTAGACACTCTTGCATTTCCTAAGTCAATCCTCTGACACCTCTAGCCAATGTGACATCAGCTTTCTGCTTGAGTTTTAACCTAGACTGAAGCATGCCTTCAGGGGAAAAGCTATATAAACTTCAATTTTACCCAGTACAGTTCTCTTCTTTCAAAAGTCAAATCCAATTTCTGCCTCCTTTTTGTCATTTTTTTTTTTTTGCCTTCAAATAATTATTTTACTAATATTATGTCAAGTATTTAATGTAGTTAGAATTTTCTTTTACAATATAGTTTTTAGGGCTCAAGCATAACTTGAATGAATAAAGAAAACATGGTATGTATACATAATGGATTACTATTCGGCTGTTTTTAAAAAGTATGAAATCCTGTCATTTGTGGCAACATGGATGAACTTGGAGGACATAATGTTAAGTGAAATAAGCCAGACACAGAAAGACAAACACTGCATGGTCCCACTTTTTAGATTCCCACAAGGAATCTAAAAAATTTGAACACACAGGAGTAGAGAATAGAATAGTCGTTACCAGAAGCTAGGGAAGGGAAAGGGGGAAGAGAAGGGGTTGGTCCAACAGGTAAAAGTTATAGTTAGAAAGGAAGAATAAGTTATGTTGTTATATTACATAGCAGGGTGATTATAGGTAACAACAATGTATTATATATTTCAAGATAGCTGGAAAAGAGGAGTCTTAAAAGTTACCACCACAAATAAATGATAAAAGTTTGTGGTAATGGACATGCTAACTACCCTAATTTAATTAATATACAATATACACATGTATTGAAATATCACACTTAGCCCAAAACATGTACAATTATGTGTCAATTATAAACAAAATTTTTAAATTTTCATAAGTATAAAAAGCATAATGTTTCAAATAAATTTACTACATTTGTGTCAGAATTGTGGAAACTACTAAAATACCTAACTTTAGTTTACTTGAGAAGATTATGTTGATAGTCTGGTATGCAGCACCATAGAGATAGCAAGAAAATATTAAGTGACCTTTGTGAAAATTCAGAACTTTACAAAATATTTCACTGAGAGAAATAACCTTTGTGTGATTTCTGCCTTCTGGATGTACTTTGGCTAATATATCAACCTTAAGGATATTCAAAAACTATGATTCAGGTTCTAAGAGATCATCTCCCTCAAAAAACTAAAAGCTCTATGCATCTTTCAGGTATTTTCCCATTTCTTAGCATGTCTTCACTTTACAGACAAGCATTTGCCTTATGGGAGCTCTAGGTAAAAATGTAGGAAGAAATTCACATTAATGGTAACTCCTAACCGCACATCAGAGCTCACCATTACTTGATATTTCAAACACACTCTATGATTTACTAACACAGTAAAACAAGAGAGCTTGACAGAATGTGTTAAGTCTGTGGGGAACCTCTTCATATATAATACTGACAGATAAACACCCTATCTATTCAGAAACAAACTGAGGTGCTTTTCCTAGTATACTCTTTGGCAACTGTCGCCACTTACAGTAGGTAAAGATTTCAAGCATTAGTTATCGGGTGTGGCAAGAGTATATATTCAGGGTTTTTTTAATTCAGAATTTTCTAGGCAATTCCATCTCCTGGAAAAAATATAGATCTCCTTCACAGTTGGGGCTTGTGTTTATTATTTCACCAGGGAGAGTAAACAGCTAAAATGAAATGACTGCAAAATGAGGTTTCTCTTTAGTCATTTGAATGTAGGACACAGATTTTCCTGCATTATCATTCTGCTATTGGGGGCTCAGGAGTGGAGCTGTGATTGTCTTTACTCAGGACACCTGAGCCCCTGTATTAAAAGCTAAGCACACTGGAAAACACAAGATTTCCCAGGCCTCAAATCATTAAATAAATACTCAGTGCCAAATCTACAAAGATCCCAGTGCAACTCTCCATTGCTTGGATAGAAGTGCTGGCTGAAATATACAAGTCATAAATTTGATACATTATGCCATAGTGCTTACTCTAAGCTTTTTTAATAAGAAACATACATTTTGAGAGACAGAAGGCATGTTTATCTTTATTTCAATCAGCACACTTTCGGTTAGCCACATACACTGATGAGTGTCTTGGGCCAAACACCACCACCACCACCCAGAGGTAAGGTAGCTGAATTAAAGGTGAGGTAGTAAATGTGTTTGTTTAGGGATGAATAAAATACTTTTAATTTGAATCTTCAAACATTAAGTTATCATGCTATCCATGAGGAAAGTCAGACATCCGTCCTGTGGCCACTAGAGTATCCTGTACACTCTGAATCATTTTCAGAAGCTATACGCAAAGCCCTATAATTCTAGGAATTTTCCTATCTTACTCTCAGGAATAGGTTCATTCTTACGTACAGAATGATCTACAGGCACTCACTCAAAAACAAGACATAGGCTAGAATAAATAAGAAAGATACAAAAAATGTGCAAGTTACATATTTTTGCCAAAGGTGGAATGTACTGAATAGGCAATTCATGGCACTTGAAAATCAGGAGTAATGAAAACAGTTGGAAATAAAGGCCACTTACAGGAGAAACAAGGACAACTGATTAGGTAAGCAAAACCCTCAAATTGGTTAAAATATATAAAAGTGGGGGCTCTTTAGTGTACAGCAATAAGCCCATGTGAGTTATGAGAGAGAGAAAAAAAATCTGAGAGATGGTTACGGATAAAAAGTGAAAGACAAGCCTGGATGTTATAAACAGCAGTCTAATAAAAAGTGCTGTACTGCCTGCATGTCAGTTCACTGTTCCTAAAGGTGATATCCGTATGCCATACAGAGAAAAGGAAAGAAGGAAAGACCTCATATGTCCCTATGAATTTTGGGGGGCCTATCTGGGTCTACAGTGTAAAATGATATAGCTCAAACAGCTCAAATAGGGTCTAGAAAAAGATTTCCTTCCTAAAAAGGAAAAAGTATGGCATTTAGGGAATGTTCACGGTTAACCAGAGGCTTCACATGTTACTTCACTTAATCTTCGAAAAAAAAAAGAGTATTACAATAGACCCTTGATCAACATGGATTTCAACTGCAAGGGTCCACTTATTTGTGGATCTTCTTCTGTCTCTGTCACCCCTGAGAGAGCAAGACCAACCCCTCCCTCTCCCTCCTCCTCCTCAGCCTACTCAATGTGAAGAAGAGGATGAAGACCTTTGTGAGGATCCACTTCCACTTAATGAATGGTAAATATATTTTCTCTTCCTTATGATTTTCTCAGTAACATTTTCTTTTCTCTTAGTTTACTTTTATTGTAAGAATACAGTATGTAATACATATAACATACAAAATGTGTGTTAATCAACAGTTTATGTTATCAGTAAGGCTATCAGTAGATCAGTTTTGGTGGAGGCAAAAGCTGTATAGGAATTTTTGACTGCAAATGAGGGTCGGTTCAGGATTAGCCGTGCATTCATTTTAAAACCATGAAACTAAAGCTTTATTAAGCTTTTACTATGTATAAACACTTTACAAGCATTATCTCATTTTGTCTTCACAACGATCCGTAGGTATTACTGTCTCCAGTTTACATATAAGTATTAGTTGTACTGATCCTTCCTTCTGAGATTTATATGAGCTTGGTGTGAACCCCCATTTTATGAAAAACAAATGTTAGCCACAACTTTCTTAAGGGCTTACTTTGTCATTTATGTTTACAGCAAATTTGACCAAGGGTTTAGAAAGACAGCATGGGTTTACAAGAGTAACACAAGTAACTGAAAACTAGTATTATCTCTCCCTGTTCCTAAGAGCCCTTTAGCCACCCTAACATTCCAGGTAGCCCCCAAACTTTCTTACTGGCTCTTCTTTCCCTTCTTCCCTTACTCCTTCTCACTCAGGGCTAACAATTAATGAATAATTTATCCCATATTCTTATAGAAAATGACTTGGTCCTTCTTGAGTTCTGCATTTCCTCTCCAGACCCTTCTCTAAAGCCTAGGTTTTGATGGCCAAATTACCTATCAAGATATTTTTTCAAACAATGCCAGTTCTGTCTCTAACGGTAATTCTGGTGCCAGCACAAAGAAATACAGATGAGGGAACCAAGCCTTGGAAATGTCTAGAAACTTACCCCATAAGTGACAAAGTCAAGGTTTGTTCTTGAGAGCTGCGTGTTCAATACATAAGCCACCAGCCTCATGTGGCTACTCAAATTTAAATTGTACGTAATTAAAGTTAAATAAAATTAAAATTTCAGTTCTTCAGTCTCATTACCTCATTTCAAGTGCTCAAGTGCTCATGTGTCTACTGGCCACCGTACTAGACAGTGTAGATGTAGAACAGTTCTACCAACCCGGAAAGTTCTATTGGACAGTGATGCTTCCATAGTAGCCATGTGGTTCCCAGACACTGCGATCTCTGTCCATGTGCCACTGTGGAGATGGTGACATATCCTTCTTTTTATGTTGGACTGCCATCTGCTGTGCTATTTCTAATGAGAAGAAACATGCTGTCCAATTACGAGTATGGACTCTATGAACAAGTAGCCGATATTCTCTGTCATCTGTGTGAAGGCCCCTCTCACACTGCACAGTGTCCTCCCTTCAGATGAAGAAGTCCTCAGACCATACTCTGCCAAAGTTTCTACCTCCCCTGGGGGGCCCATTGAGATGGCTTATCCTCCAGAAACAAGGGCCTCATTTATAATCAAGGCACAGACCAATTTATGATCCTGAAGAAGCAGCAGGTCTTTTAAAGAGTGGTGGTGTTTCCTGCTCACCCACTGTACTCCCCAACCCTGGCTAACCTTTCAATGATAAAGTCCAACTGTCTCAAAGAAAAAGTGCTGTTAATGGTGTTGCCTTGGTGATGATGCCCCAGTCCGCTCCCTCTGTAACAGTCCTCACTGAATCCTTTCTTCTGATCTTTAAATTCTCCTGAACTCTCTAATGAGTTATTCAAACTGCCACCATTTCTTCATTTTAAGCTTTGATAGCAAGAGAGATGATTCATCAGGATTGAGTGCCTTTAAGCCAGTGGTCTCAGTGTGGCTGTACATTGCTATCCCCCTGGGAATGTGGGAAAATCAGGATGCTTAGGCACACTGAAAACCAATGACATGGGAATGTATAGGGGTGGGATCCAGGCAAAAGCATTTTTTATACCCTCCAGATGATTCTGATGTGCAGCAAGGGGCCAGGCACCACTGACTTAAGTGGAATGACTGCACTATAGAAGTTCTCAAACCTCTGTAAGCAGTGACTAAGGAAACTTTGCAAAAATATAGACTCCCAGGCTCCTCACCCACCAACTGAGTCACAATCTTAAGACTTGAGATCGAGCTATTTGCATTTTTCTAAAGAGGCACAAGAGATTCCAAAGGGAAGACAGATTTGTAAATACATGCCTAGATGCACGTGCAGCCCTGCAGACATCAGGGCAAAACTGCGAGGTGAGAGCATTCTGCCTCTCTCTCTCCTGCACCTCCTCTCCAGCATGGTGCAAAAGCCCGCAGAACCCTTTCCCACCTCCAGGTTTGGGTTTCATCTCTGCTTTCTAAAAAGGGAAACAAAAATAAAGCTAGAGTCTAGAAAATATTTAGTTGAAAGTTCCTAAGCAACGGATTCTTTTCTGTTTATAACTTTTCTGCTTCGAGATTAGCCTTTCTCTCTAGCACCCTGCGTATTTTGTAATTGAGTTCATCATGCCAGAATCTTGCTTTATATGCAGTAGGTGCTCAATAAAATGTTTGAATGTGAATTATAAATGTGTAGAAGTAGTCCTATATTCATAATTTGACATTCAATTAATTTTTAAGGGCCTCGATTTTTTTCCAGTTAAAAAAAATAGTCCCTTTTGTGTCGAGTGTGTTGATAAATTAGTTTAGGAGAACATCTCTGCATACAAAGAAATGAGGCAAAATTTAGGAAAACTATTGAAATTATCAGAAGATGGACCCTACAAGCTGTCTAATTAATGCCTTGGGAATTAACATTACTCCTATTTTAAATCAATTTTCTGAAGTAAGTGGAAGAAACTGCACTGAAATTTTCTTCCATGTATTTGTATAAATTTTGCTCTTAAATACATTTAAGCTAACCAGAAGACCAAATGAAATAGAAAATGTTACTTTTCTCTAAGGGGATTTCCTTGTGAGAAATGCCAGTAGTTTCAGAGCTCATGTGACATTTATTCGAACTGCCCATAGATGGAAGGTGGGAGGAGGGTGAGGATCAAAAAACTACCTATCAGATATTATGCTGATTACCTGGATGACTAAATAATCTGTACACCAAATCCCCATGACACACAGTTTACCTACATAACAAACCTGCACATATACTCATGAACCTAAAATAAAAGTTAACTTAAAATAAACTAATAATGAAACAACAAAATAAGAAAATGGCAATGATTTTCTCATTTCCAGGAGGGGATTTTTTTCTTTTATTTTTATTTATATATATTTTTTGAGACAGGATCTTGTTCACTTTGTTGAGCAGGCAGGTCTCAAACCCAGAAAGAGATTTTTCTTTCCATCCTTTTGCTTATATTCCCTGTTTTTTGTACAATAAGGATCCATGTTTAGGTAATAATAAATGTAAGTGCACCATCTTAATAATGAATATTGGCATACACCTAAGTTTAGTTTTATTCACGTGAAGGCAAGGAGAAGCTTTTCATCTCCACTCAAAGATGGGTTAGGTAGCCGAGCTAGTGTTCACAGCCTGTTTGGAATTCTCTTTTGGGGAGCTTTCTCCCAGTTTAAACCTTTAATGATAATTATTAATCCATTTTAGAACAGTTTCTCCATTACACAAAATTTTCCAGTTGCACATTCCTTTATGCATTCTTCAGGGATAAAGAAAGACTTTAAAATAGATCTTGAATGTAACTTAATGCTTTTGTTGCCTGTGCTTTTGAGGTCTTATCTAAAAAAATCCCTGCCCAGCTCATTGTCATCAAATGTCTCCCCTATGTTTGTTTCTAATCGTTTCATAGTTTTTGGTTTTACATGTAAGTCTTTAATCCATTTTGAGTTGATTTTTGTGTATGGTAAAGAGGGTAAAGGTCTAGCCTCATTCTTCTGCATGTGGATATCCAGGTTTTCCAATATCACCTTTTGAAGAGACTATTCTTTGCCCAGTATGTATTCTTGCACCATTATCAAAAATCGGTTTGGTCATAAGTGTATGAATTTATTTCTGGATTTTCTGTTGTGTTCCATTTGTCTATGTGTTTATTCTTATGCCAGTACTATGCTGTTTTGGTTACCACAGCTTTGTAGTATATTTTGAAGCCAGGTAGTGTGATGCCTCCAGCTTTGTTCATTTTGCTTAAGATTATGTTGGCTATTTGGGTCTTTTGTGGCTCCCCATGAATTTTAGGATCATTTTGTTCTATTTCTGTGAAAAAGATCATTGGTATTTTGATAGGAATTATATTAAATCTGCAGATTGCTTTGGGTGGTATGACCATTTTAACAATATCAGTTCTTCCAATCCATAAACATGAGATATTTTTTCATTTATTTGTGTCATCTTCAATTTCTTTCAGTGTTTTATAGTTTTGGTGTAGAGATCTTCCACCTCAATTAAGTTTATTCCTATGTACCTTTTTTAATAACTATGGTAAATATAATTATTTTCTTGATTTCTTTTTCAAATAGTTTACTATCAGCATATAGAAATGCTACTGATTTTTGCATGTTTGTCAACCTAAGAAGCTTTACCATAGCAACAGAAACAACAGAGTGAAGAGATAACCTATAGAATAGGAGAAAATATTTGCAAACTACAAATCTGACAAGGGGCTAATATCCAGAATATATAACTAACTTAAACGACAGCAAACAAAAAATTAATCTGATTTTAAAATGGGCAAAAGACCTTAACAGACATTTCTCAAAAGAAGGCATACAAATGGCCAACAGGTATGTGGAAAAATGCTCAGCATCACTAATCACCAGGGAAATACAAATGAAAATCACAATGAAATATGACCTCACTCTAATTAGAATGGCTATTATCAAAAAGATGAAAGAAAACCACTCTTGGCGAGGATATGGAGAAAAGGGAACCCTTACACAATGTGGGGGGGGGAATGTAAATTAGTAGAATATTACGGAAAACAGTATGGTGGCTCCTCAAAAAATTAGAAATAGAACTACTATATAATCCAGCAATCCCACTACTGGATATATATCCAAAGGAAATGAAATCAGTACATCAAAGAGATATTTGCACTTCCATGTTTATTGCAGCACTATCCACAACAGCTAAGACTTGGAATCAACCTAAATGTCTGAAAACAGATGAATGAATAAAGAAAATGTGATATATCTATAAAATAAAATAGCATTCAGCCATTAAAAGGAACGATATTCTGTCATTTGAGACAAAATGGGCAAACCTGGGGGATATTATATTAATACATGAAATGAGCCAGACACAGAATGACAAATATCACATGACCTCACTGTTACATGGAATCTAAACAAAAAATTGATCTCAAAGAAGTAGAGAGAAGAACAGTGTTTATCAGAGACTGGGGAGGGAATGGGGAAGTGTAAGATGAGGACAGGTAGGTCAATGTGTACAAAGTTACAATTAGATAACAGGGATAAGTTCTGGTGTTGTATTGCACAGTAAGGTGACTATCGTCAACGGCAAAGTATTGTATATTACAAATTAGAAGAGAGATTTTTTTGAAGTTCTCACCATAAAGAAATAATATATGCATGGGGTTACAGATATGCTGGCTACCCCTGCTTTGAACATTATACAATCTATACACGTATCAAAGCATCAAATTATACATGACAAATATGTACGATTATAATGTATCAATTAAAGAATAAAAAGTTTTAAAAATAAAATAATAATCCAAATATTTTAAAATCTACATGCGGAAAAATCTACTTATAGCGGTAAAAAATTAGAAACAACATAAATGTCCCCCACACAGAGAGAAAGATCTAGCAAATTATGATACAGTCATTAGAAGAGACATTTTGAAGCTATACTGAAAACTATTGAATTGTATACTTTAAAAGGGTGAACTGTATGGTATGTGAGTTATACCTCAATAAAGCTGTTGTAAATACATGCATAGTTTTTTGCACACTATACTAGAAGAAATCATATGCATAGAGAAAAATTCAAATTGTATGATATGATTATATAATTATAATGACAAAAATTAAAAATGAATCTGATTCATGGACAGCAATCAATGTAGGAATTTTCTACCTAATTTTGTAAGCATTCCATATTATCTCAGTAAAGATTCATTTACTAGTTTCAAGCCAGACTTTGAACACTTGGGGTGAGAACTGAGAGTAAAAGCTGACTGTCCCTAAAAGTCAAATGTAGTATAACAGGTTAGAAAGGTGACTGGCAAGCCCACAGTAGGTTTGTACTAACTATTGGCTGAAATTTATTTCTCAGGTTACATCCTAAGCCCCCTTTCTCTTCTCCCTATAGTCTCCCTTGATATCTCATTCTCTCCCATAACTTTGACTGCTTCTGCAGTAATAAGTCCCAGATTTTCTATTTCCAACACAGAGCTTTTTTCTGAATTTAAACTCCTGTTGCTATCTGCTTCTTGTTAAATAATAAATATAAAGTTTGCTAATAAATCGTGTTTCATCAGAAAACTAAACACCGCATGTTCTCACTTATAAGTGGGAACAGAACAATGAGAACACATGGACACAGGGAGGGGAACAACACACACTGGGGCCCGTTGGGGGTGGGGGTGGGGAGTTGAGGGAGAACATTAGGATAAATGAGCTAATGCATGCTGGGCTTAATACCTAGGTGACGGATTGATAGATGCAGCAAACCCCCATGGCACATGTTTACCTATGTAACAAATCTGCACATCATGCATATGCACCCCAGAACCTACAAAATAATAAACTGTTCTCATTGCTTTTAAGCACTTTCCCTTAGCATCTCGTACTTACAAGAATCTTTTTGACTTTTGTTTGGCTGAATACAAGCTTACTTATTTGAACACTCCAACCCAATATGATTGTCAAGCTAGTGGTGAGCTGGGGAGGAGAAAGTGAAAAGTGGGAGAAGGAACTTAACAGTGTGCTGTGAAACTATCTCCCTCTGAATTCCCACTTAAAATCCAAAGCAGGTACCTGTTCAAAGACAGCTCCAGCCTCCAACTCCTTCTCTCCCCTTACCACTGAATTGTGGAATATTAACTCTGAGATTATTAAGAGAAGGATCAAACAAATTTTCTCAGGGATACTAACAAAGGCCATAAATGCCGACAAGAACAGAAGAACACGTATCTTTGGTAATAATTAGCACTGTATTAATGCTCCAAATGCATTATCCCATTTAAACCTTCCATAAACTCCAAAGTGGGTGTGAAGAATATCCTGCATTTTCACATGGCATTCAGACATGAATAAATTGAATAAATTGCTCAAGATTACACAGTTAGGAAGTAGAGAAACAAGACTTTGAATGCAGTCAGACTCCAGAGCCTCACTCTGTAGATCAGGGTTCCTTTACCTCAGCACTAATGACATTTAGGGCCCGATAATTCTTTGCTATGGCTCTGTCCTGTGCATTGTAGGATGTTGATCAGCATCCCTGGCCTCTACCCACTAGATGTCAAAAACAACTCCCCCAGCAGTAACAATCAAAAACATCTCCCAACATAGACAAATGTCTCCTGTTGGGAAAAATTGCCTCCAGTTGAGAAATACTGCTATAGATGGGGCAGGGGAAAACTTGCTAAGAGATTAAACACATTGCCAATCTACAGCAACTAGTAAATAGCCCAATCTGTATTCAAACTGAGAGTGACCTGACTTCATATGCTATTATGCCTTATTGATTAATTTGAGAAAAATAAACAAAATGGCAGAAGCAGGAAGGTCTCTCTCACCTCTCTCCACCATTCTCTTCCTAAACAGGCCATAGAATCCAGGAAGGTCAGTCTCTACCCTCTCCTTCCTTTTCTCTTCTAAAGACCCTCATGTGACAGGTGTCCTGCCCCGATACCTAGAGGAAAGAAATGTTACACAGAGAGGCCAAAAAGAATCTGAACAAAGAGGTCTTGCTAAGTTCCCCCCAGTTTACTACTACTATATCATATTATTTTATTTTCCAATCACACTTTTGCATGACTCTCCACAAAAATACAGTTTTCCCTTAGTCTCTGGGTTTTCATTTCTGAAGCCTCCTGTGTTATGTAAAACTTATATTAAGTAAACTCACTATGCTTTTCTCTCTTAATCTGTCAAGTGTTATTGGGGTGTCAGCCATGAAGGAACCGAAAATATTCCTGTCTGAAACACTGAGGACTATTGAGCTGAAAAAGACTAAAACACAGGAGGACATTCTTCCCCCTCCCTCTGCCTGCCTGATGGCGGACAGCAATTTACAAAGACGAAGGTCTTCCTGCTCCCTCCCTCCCTGACGTTTCCTGCCTACGCTTGCTTGCTTATCAGCTGAGAGAGACAGCAGAGCCAGAGGACCTAGGAGCAAACTTGACTCTTCCCACAAATTTACCTTCCCACATGTTCCCCACCTTTGGAAACCTAAAATACTCTCTTCTTTGTCTTGTCACTATAGGATTTAAGGCTCTTTGTTGAAATACTATTTAAGCAAGTCCCCCGAAGCCACTGCCTTAAGAGAGGAATACTTCTGAACAGAGGCTTCTCCCCGAGTGATGGGTACAACAAGTGCCAATACACTTTGCTGGTTTTTCTCGTTAATGTGACTTTTTTTTTCAGGAGTGTCTCGACCAAGAGGGGGAAAGAAGAAATTTATATCTTCTCCCCTGTAGTCATGAACCTTATAATGAGTGAGGAAAGAAAATCCTTCTCCCCTGCAAAGTGTAGATGACTCTTTATACATTGATCTATGGAATTTGTAAGGTTCTTGAGAATTAAGCAGTAGAAACCTAAAATTATGTCCCATTACATGTTACTCCCTCAACCACTACTCTGAAGATTAGGAGGTGGGTTTATTTGTTTTTGTGGTTACTGCAAATTTTGTTGGGTATCTTTTTTTTGTGGAAGAAAGAGAGGGTTTGGAAGTATAATAAATTTTCCCAAGCCGTGGAAGTGCATAAATACTTTCAAGAGTGGGGTGAAGCTCAACAAATTATGGTATAAACTCTCTTCAAAAAAGTACCCGCACATCCATTGTCGCTAGGTTGAACTGAAGTCTTATTTTAGACAGCAGAACTAAAGAAATAGCACTCACCCTGGGTAGCAGAAACATCTGAATTTATGTAACACATATATTCACAGAGTTATGTTTAATTTAGTGCAATTAAATAAATTAAATTTTAATTGCACAGATGGTCCACTCAACTCCTATTTTTAATTCTTTTGTAGAAAGAAAAAGGCTCCAGTGAGCTGTAATTGTGCCACTGCCCTCCAGCCTGGACAACAGAGTAAGATCCTATCTCTAAATAAATAAATAGGCCAGGCATGGTGTCTATGACTGTAATCCCCTCACTGTTAGAGGCCACGGAAGGCAGATCGCTGGAGCCCAGAAGTTTAATACCAGCCTGGGCAACATGACAAAACCCCATCTCTACCAAAAATGCAAAAATTAGCTGGGTGGAATGGTGCATGCCTGTGGTGCCAGCTACTTGGGAGGGTGAGGTGGAGAGGATCGCTTGAGCCCAGGAGCTCAAGGCTGCAGTGAGCTGTAATCACACCACTACACTACAGCCTGGGTGACAGAGCAAGACTATCTCAAAAAAAATTTTTTTAATTAAAAATACATGAGAGTAGGGGGAGCATAAAATACATCCTTCTTTTGAGTCTCCACAGCACCTAGCAACCTGCTTCATACATTCAAAAATTTGTCTTATGTGTTTGAAATCTTCCGATCCATAAATTATGATTCTCTGATTTATCCTGTATAGTTTCTTTTTTCTCATTCCATTGCTTCTTTCTAACTGGAGGGGAAATTTGTCCGAGGATGAAGTCATGAATGGAATGGATAAAGTGTCGTGGAAAGAGAATGGAGCAGATCCAAGTGTGGGGTTTTTTTTTATAACTATTGATTGCTTGACTCTGCTTTCAGCTTCTATTGATTTGTTGTTGTTAACTGGATTTATGACTACTATGCTTTGCTTCTGTGAGTCAGTATTCTATTGTCCCTGAAGCAACATATCTGTTAACACAGGCCATCTCCCTAGACCCCCAACGCATCCAGAAAATAGCCAAGAGCTGAGAAGTAAGCAAAATACCTTGACAACTACAACAGATATCACCATGTCTCCCACTGTCCAGATACTTACATAAGCTAAAACCCCCTTTGGGGCTTTCTGCACATAATTCTAGTCAACTCATCTGTATGATTTTCCTAACAAGGCATATTAGAAGCAGCAAATTTGTTGGGAGGTTAGGAAGGATAGGTTGCCAAAGGCTGGAACACTGACAATCATGAAAATGACACCTGATAAACTAAGAGAGAGAAAAAGAACAAACAACAAAAAAAAGAAAACATGTAAAAATAAGAACCAAGGAATCAAAACTCAGAAGAGATTTGATCATGCCATGTAGAGAGGCAAATAACCCTATATTTGTATTGCTCATAAGGAAACCACTATATTCTAGTGTGGAGAGAAATTGACGTTCATCATGGTAAGCCTGAGATACAAAGAAAAGAATAAAATGTGCTCAGGAAACTGTTGGAGAACGCAGGAAAGTACACAATAGATTTTAGAAAAATTTCTAGCCAAAATGGTTTTGTTGCTGTTTTTGTGTTTAGAGGAGTAAACATCAGTTAATGGGGAAAAAAAGATTCATAGTCATTTTAAATAGGCCACTTCTTTCCTAACATACTGGACAAATTGGCCATTACTGTATTTCAAACAAAGCATGAAAAATCTCTTTAGACATGTCTCATTCTACAAATATCACTATAACTGCAATAATGTGATTTAGGAAGGAAAGAGAGAGACACACACACTAACTCCTGGACATGTTAGAAGTTATTACCATTCCATCTTTCTTGCCGTTCCCCAACCATATACGTTCTCAACTTTTACATAGCTACTAACATAATATGTGATTTATTTTGCTTTGGCTCGACTTATCATTCATCACATACTTTCCATGTACCTATATATAATATTCATAATTTTCATTTTGATGGCTGCCTAACAGTTCATGTCCCTAAATTGCTTTCAATTTTACTAATTATCCATAAACAACCTTCATATATATGGCTATTCTGTCCTTTTATAGTTTTGGATTACTATCAAAGAATAAATTCACCAAAGAGAAATTAGAAGATATCTAAAGTAAGAAATATATTTGAACAGTGACCTGCTTTCAAGGTTGTGGTAAAAATGAGGTTGCAATACCAATCAAATCCCTCCTCCCCCAGATTAGCAAAATTTCACTTGTCACTTGCCTTGACTCCACTTCCTGTAATTGCCCAAGAACGCAGAGATTCATTTAGTTAAACTCTTCACAGAGGGAAAACTAGAGAATCTGACCACCGTCCAGTGGACACTTCATGACGCCTACTTATGCTTCAGTTATCCTGTACTATAGCACATGCATTGAATGGGTGGATGTCCATGGCTCTTAAACCATGAACTCAAATCACCTATCTGTAAGAGGGCCCCGGGACATCATTGTTTCTCTACTAGATTGAAGATAGACTGGCTCTGAGACGTAGTGACACAACAAGGAAGGGACAAAGATAGACCTTCCATCCCTCGGACAGGGGTTCATTCATTTTACCATGCAAGCTCTATTGTGTGCAAGGTCCATGCCAAGAAAAATCTGAAAATATGCAGGGACATGACCTGACTTTTTTCTAATCTAGAAGGGTGATTCTGCGCAGTATATGCAGTTGTGCTTCGATGTCAATGATCCATAAAATATCTTGTGAGGACAGAGAAAACATAACATACATAAAATTATGCTTAAAAAGCCTTACACATTGTTGGCCTCAAATGATTTTAGCCAGTTGAAATTAAAATTATTAGAGATTAATTTTAACCTAATTCGGATTTTGTTGAAGACGTAGTAACTTTAAAAACAGTGTGAAACAATAGAGTTGGAAATGCAGTAATGAAATATCACCTACAAACAATACATTATTGAATTTTAGATGTATAGAATCATTTACATGTGAGTGACATGTGTCACTGCAGCATATGACTGAGAGATTAAGGCACTTCCTTTTAACTTTAAAGCCTTTCTCCAATACCTCTGTACAATTGTGCCCCTCTGCTGGATGAACATGGGTATTATTTCATAGAGCTATACACAGGAAGCAATGCTTTATAATCCTATCTTAAAGTAAAACTTTCCAAATACTTAAATTCTGTGTATATCTCGAGCAATTAGTTGGTTCTATTCCACACAAACTTCCTAATCTTCTCTCTTAAATTACCGATAATCTTATTTACAGAAATTCAAAACATTGTTAAAGATTAGCTCAGATACTGTTTAGTGTTATCAGCTGAGTAACTTATTTCTCAAAAAAGAACTCACAATTAAATATAAATATGGATAAATCTCTTGAAAGCTTTTCTTATCTAATAAAATGCATAATAAAACCATTTTATAGTATTTAAGTTTACAAATATCCACCCAATTATTGTCTCATTTCATTTCATTATTTAACAATATTTATTCCCATGTAGCATGCTAGATTTCAATGATCCACAACTAAATAAAATGTGGTATCAATTCTCAAGAATTTTATTACTAAATGGAAAATGGTGAGAAGTAAATGAACAACTGCACAGTAGCACACGCCATGAACACTGAGATGTTCCAGATCCCCCTTTCAATTAGGAAACTTGTTGCTCCAGTCACAGAGAGCCTCGTTATGAAATGTCACACCCCTTTCCAGGAGCCCATGTCCAATGACTGATCCATGCTGGAGAATAAAAAGGTCCACCATATCAGCCCAACTTCCTACAACTCAGAAAGGCCATTCTAGCTCCTGAAATCCCCTAGGGTTTACCACGGCTGTTTGGCACACATCCGAGCTCAGCCCTTCTCTCTACCCCAGTGGTTTTCAACTGAGAGTAATTTGCTGTCCCCCTCCTTCCCCACCACCGGCATATTTTGCAATGTCTGGAGACACTTTTGGTCATCACAACTGAAGGGGGGAGGAGCTGTGTATGTGTGCTACTGGCATCTAGTGGGTAGAGCCCAGGGATGCTGCTATACAACCCACAGTACACAGAACAGCCCCACAACAAAGTGTTACACCTAGTCTGATATGTCGCTATGCCACAGTTGAAAAACACAGTTCTATCCAATCTCGTGCTTTCTTTTCCCTTTCATAGGTGTTTGTCCCAAGGTCATTCTTTGTTTGTTTGTTTGTTTTTGTCTTTCGGGAAGTTTTGGTTCTGTTTTTCAACGCTAGTTTTAGATTTGGGGGTACACATGCAGGTTGGTTACAAAGGTGTATTGCATGATGCTATCTGGAGTACAATTGAAACCATCACCCAGGAAGTGAGCATAGTACCCAATAGGTGGTATTTCACCCCTTCTCCCCCGCTATGTCTCCCTCCTGTTGTATTCCCTGGTGTCTATTATTCCCATCTTTATGTCTATGTGTGCTGAATGTTTAGCTTTCACTTATAAGTGAGAACATATGATACTTGGTTTTCTGTTTCTGCATTAGTTCACTTAGGAAAATGACCTCCATCTGTACCCATGTTTCTTCAAAGGACATAGTTTCATTGTTTGTTATGGCTACGTAGCATTCCACTGTGCATATGTACCACACTTTCTTTATCCAATCCACCATTGATGGGCACTTGGTTTAATCCCATTTCTTTGCTATTGTGAATAGCACTGCAGTTAACATAGAAGTGCATGTGTCTTTTTGGTAGAAATTTCTTTTCCTTTGAGTATATACCCAGTAATGGGATTGCTGGGTCAAATAGTAATTCAACTCTCAGTTCTTTGAGAAATCTCCAAACTGTTTTCCAGAGTGGTTGACCTAAATTTACAGTCCCACAAGTAGTATATAAGCATTTGCTTTTTTTTTTTCTTTTCTTTTTTTTTTTTTTTTTTTTGAGACAGAATATTAGTCTGTCTCCCAGGCTGGAGTGCAGTGGCACAATCTCAGCTCATTGCAACCTCCGCGTCCCAGGTTCAAGTGATTCTCCTGCCTCGGCCTCCTGAGTAGCTGGAACTACAGGCACGTACCACCACGGCCGGCTAATTTTTGTATTTTTAGTGGAGACGGGGTTTCACCATGTTAGCCAGGCTGGTCTCGAACTCCCAACCTCAGGTGATCCACCCACCTCAGTCTCCCAAAGTGCTCCCACAACTCCATCAGCATCTGTTTTTCGCAAAGATCATTCTTTACTAAACATCCCTGCACCATCAGAGAGGTGGCTCTCTGGGAAAGTTACAATAGTAACCGCAATAAACCATTTGGTTGTGTGCGTGTGTATGAGTGAGCCAAGAGTAGTACAATATGTAAGTAAATGTATTACTATGAACAAAACTAGGAGGACATATACTAAATATAAAGAGTGGCTATTTCATTTTTTCATTTTAATTATTGTGGGAATGTAGTAGGTGGATATATTTATGGGATACATGAAATGTTTTGATATAGGCATGCAATGCATAATTATCACATCGTTAAACATGAGGTATCCATCCTCTCAAGCATGTATCCTTTGTCTTACAGTCCAATTATCCTTTTTATTTTAAAATGCACAATTAAATTATTATGAATTATAGTCACCCTGTTGTGTTATCAAATACTAGGTCTTATTCATTCACTTTATTTTTGGGGCCCATTCACCACCCCCACCCTCCTCATCACCCCCACTACCCTTCCCAGCCTCTTGTAATCATCCTTCTACTCTCTACCTCCATAAGTTCAATTGTTTTGATGTTCACATCCCACAAATGAGTAAGAATATACAATGTTTGTCTTTCTGTGCCTGGCTTATTTCACTTAACATAATGACCTCCAGTTCCATCCATGTTGTTGCAAATCTCATCCTTTTTCATGACTAAATAGTACTCCATTGTGCATATGTACCACATTTCCTTTATCCATTCATCTGGTAATGAACACTTAGGTTACTTCCACATCCTGGCTATTGTGAATAGAGCTGCAACAAACATGGGAGTGCAGATTCTTTCCATTGTGGATATCCCAGCTGTGGGGTGAGTGGGAAAGTAGGTAAGGAAATAAAGGTATCTCACTTCTACAAGTATAACCAAAAGGAGAAGTGGAAAAATAGAAAGGTGAGGAGAGGGGAGTGAAAAGTCAGCCCAAATGATTTTAAAGATGAAAGAACCTGAGCAAGTTTGATGCTGATAGGGAGAAGCCAAGGAAAAGAGTAGAGGCAACGATATGAGAGGTGTACAACTGAGGGTGTGAGGTGCCTGTGAGGACATGGAATTGGGTCCAGAGAAACAATGTGACTGAGTTGGCCTAGGCAAAAACAAAGGCACTCACCCGTGGTGCCTCTTTCTCTAAACCAAGAGGCATGGTGAGTGCAGACAGCAATATATCTCAAGGTGGTGAAATCTGTGCCTGGTCATCTCACTTTTGTCGATAGGAAGTGATCAGCTGCTGAAAGGAAGGAGTCTGGGGCTGGTGAGGAGGGGACTGAGAAGGTGAAAAGAAGGGAAAATTATGGCAGAGATTCCGAGCTGGACCTAAAGTGACAGCCTGCTATGGGGTGCTGCTGGGAAACTTCTCTTCCCTTTACCCAACTTCAAAGTAAGAGTTCAGGACTACTGTTTGCAGGTAGTTTAGAATCAGCTTACTTGATCCAGGTAAGGGGACTGGTTTCCAAGCTGTTTCTCCACAGCACTTAGGTGGCAGATGGCTCCCAACTGGGGGACAAGGGAGGATCCAAAAAGTCCCAGGAGATTAAGCTATAGCTTCCCACAGCTGGCAGGATATCCACACCTGACACCTGAACTTTGGGGCCCTAGTACCAGAGTTAGATTCATCTGTGCTATTTCCTGTGCTAGGTAATGACCTCTATATATTTCCTTACCATAGGGACTTTAAAAAACTCTACATTCTCTAGCCATGCCTTTTGGCTTCTCTCCCTCAATCTCATCTCCTATGGTTGAGATAAGCAGGAACAAAACTCTCCAAAGTGTAAACCAGAGGACATGTCCTGCTACATCTAGTGCCGTTTTCTCCCAGCACTGCCTCCCTCCTTCCAGACACACCAGGATACACTTGATAGGGGGACTACTATGCCTTAACAGGCACTGGGATTTTAGTTGCCTTGTTTCAAGGAGTGGTTCTACAACCAGGAGCCATTCCTCACCCCACCCCCACCCTAGGGGCATTAGCAACGGCTGGAAACATTTTTGGTTGTCATAAATGGGGGGCAGGGAGAGACATCCAGTGGGCAGAGGCCAAGAATGCTTCTAAATATCCTACAATAGCACGGATAGCCCCACAGTGAATTATGCAGTCCCAAATGCCCATAGTTCCAAAAGTGAGAGATCTTGCTTTTGAGTTCCTAGCCTACAGGACTCTTTGAAATTTTGCTATAATCCATTTAAAATTTGAAACCTATGCCAGAGACAAATTAAAGAAAATACTTGAGGAATTGTCATTTGTAAATTTCCACCAGATGGTGCTAAATGACAAGTGAAAATCCAACCTACTCTAGCCTCCATTTCAGAATTCGGTTTCTCTCCTGGTTAGCCCCCTGGAGTAACAATGCCCATTCTTTTCAAATAAGATTGTTGCTCCTTAGGTACTCAGTGTTCCGTACCACCAGTAGTTTTATGCAAGTGAGTTAAAGGGAGTATTGACTAAAACTCAGCCTTAAAGATGAAAAGAACAGGACCACCTCCTCAATCAGCTACAGAATTTCCATTCCCTGTAGCAACAAGGAGTATGGGAGAATCAGCTAGCTTTTTTCTTTTAGCCAATTTTTAGCTGCGCACTTGGTCATCTGAAAAAAGACAACTCCAAGACTCCTTTACCCTTAGGAGGGCTAAGTAATGAAGTTCAGGCCATTAGTGAGATGTGATCAGAAGTGCTGTGGGCTGCTTCTGAGTAGTACTCTTAAAGCAGTGGTTCTCAACTAGGAGTGACTTTGCCCCCCCCACCCCCCGGAGACATTTAGCAATGTCTGACATTCTTGGCTGTCACAACTGGGAGATGGTACTGGCATCTTGTGGGTAGACCGAGAAATGCTACTAAAACTACAATGCACAGGACCACCTCCAAAACACAGAGTTATCCAACCCCAAATGTGAATAGTGCCAAAGTGGAGAAACCCTTAGAGGGAAAGGGCATGCCCCAGCTTTCTCTTTCCCACTGGCTGAAAGGTGCAGTGGTGCACCATCTTGGACCATGTGGGCCAAGGCAAGAAACCAGGGGGGGTGGAGCTAAGAGACAAGGGGAGCTGCCATACTCTGGACTCCTTACACCCAGACTGCCACAAGATTGAAATACACTTCTCAACGGTTTGAGCCACTCCTCTTCTGAGTCTCTGTGACAGCAGCCAACTAATATTCTATCTAATGCCATAGTATACCATATATATATATATATATATATATATTTTTTTTTTTTTTTAATTCATAGAACCAGGAATTGCTTTCCCTGAACTATCGCCACTCTAGGTCTGCATCCTTCTGCCTTTCCCAAGAATCCCCTGAGCTCTCTTCTCCCTATCCTTACCCCTCTCCATCTTTCTTTCCTTCCTCTCTCTAGATGCTGGCTACTTCCTTGAAACAAAGATACCACCAGGCCCCAACTGATTTATCTGTCTCAATCCACACCTGACTTTTCCCACAAGACATCAACCTCCTACCATCTCCCACTTCTATCCATAGATATCTCATTTCCTCCCACATCCATTTTCTGAAGTGGAAGAAGAATCTTTTCTAAAATAACCCCCTCTACATACACAGGCCCTTACCCTGCTATACTGTCTTCATATAACTCACCACAACATACACTTCTATTTCTCTGCTTATTGTCCATGTTCTACACAAAAGATTTAATGAGGCCAAAAACTGTATTGCTTACTACTGTATATCTGGTAAATAGAATACTACTGTCCAACAGAAATATAATGCATGCCACATACATAATTTTAAATGTTCTTGTAGCCACACTAATAAAGTAAAAAAGATAAAAATGAAATTTTAATCTGTAATCTCAATAGTCCTTCTCTAAGATGTTATCGCTATAAAGAAATTGAGATATTTTACATTCTTTTTCTCATTCTTCTTCAAAATCTTGTGTGTAATTTACCCTTACAGTATATCTCAGTTTAGGCTACAATTCAGGTTCTCCACGGCCACATGTAGTGGTTACAACGGACAGTGCCAACACAGATTACTTGGCACATAACAGACATCCAGTATATATTTGTTAAAGTTAATACTCTATACCATTTTAATTCTTCTATAGTATAGGAATAATAATAGTAATGTCACATCATTAATATCACCCAATTGACTTAGCCATTTCCTCGTTGGGCATTTAGGTCATTTCCAATTTTCACTTTTAAAACTAATTCCGTAATAAACATCTATCTGGTCCCTGTTTAATAATTCCCAGAAAGTATTAAATATGCTCCCTTTTAGGACTTTTGCCACATTTTGCCTGTCTCAGAAATATGTCACGTAAGACTTCTAATTGTCTATGCTTGGTTATTTTTAATGACTTGTGATGCTAACAGGGCAGGTATTGCTGTGATGGTTACAATTACAAACATATTTAATAAGTACCAATGTTTTGTCTGCTGTAATGCATCAGGCACTGTGTATTAGGCTATGCTATGCATACTTTATAGATGAGAAACACGAGGCTTGGGAAGGTTAAAAACCTAGCACTGAAATCGCATTCAAACTGAGATCTGGGTGAATCTATTTTCAAAGACTGGGCGTTTTCCCCGGGGACAAATTAAATAAACTGCAACTGTTTTAGTTAAGAAAGAAAATAAAAAAGGAAGAAAGAGAAGGCTAAGTAAAGACAAGGGAAGGAAAACGAAGAAAGCTGAGGAAAGGCTGGAGATCCGGGCCGTGCAGAAGCGACCCTCATCTTCTCATCTCAACACACCCGCCGGGGCAGATAGCACCTTCCGACTCCTGGCGCAGGGTGGCTGCCCCGGTCGCACTGCCCGGTGCAGCACCTTCTCCGCCGGCCCCGCCACCCCCGCCACCCCCACCACCCCCGCCACCCCCGCCACCCCCCCCGCCACCCCCGCCACACCACGCCTGCCGCCCCGGCGCTCCACTCGGTGTAGCCAATTAGCAGGCAGCTTCCGGCCTCCAGCACGGCACCGCCCGTGGTGCGAATGACGTCCGCGACGCAGCGAGGACTTCCGGCGCGCCGCGCCACGTGTTCCGCACCGGGAAGCACGCTTCCAGTCGCCCCGGCAACAGCCGCCCCCTCCCGTCCCCTACTCCCCCTCTGTCTCCAAGAAAACTAGGCCCCTGCTCGGCCACCGCCCAAGGATCTGCAAGCTGCGCGCCCACGAGGTGACTTCGGGATGGTTGGGTTTCCTTTGGGGAGTGAAGGAGGAGTCTAGAGGCCCCGGGGCCTGGCTTCTGTTGTGCAGAGAGCCGAGGTCTTGGTCGTCATGTTGCTATCATAATTAATCCCGCGACTAAAGGTAGGGCCACAGGCCCTTGAGATTCCTAAATCATTGCAGGTTAATTGTGAGAGGGACCAGTCCCAGAGGCTCTCAGCTCTGCAGTGCTTCCGAATCACTGATGCCCGGGCCCTCATCCCAGACCAATTAAATCCGAATATCTAATAGTAGGGCCCTAGCATCGGTGGTTTTTTAAAGCTGCCCAGGTGATTCTGGTGTGCCGAGAACCACTGTGTTAAGATCTGTAGGTGAATTCGGATTTTGCCCATCCAGCCCATTATCTGAATAGAAGATCACCCAGGACAGCCACATACTTGGAGGATGTCTAGGATATTGGCCTGTTTACTCAAAACTTGGAGGTTTCTTTCTTTTCTCTTGTACTTTAACCTTTGCAGGAGGTCAGAGTTTTTGGTGGGACTTACCTTGAGACATCTGGCCCCTATGGTTTATGGGCCTGTGTCTCTGCCCACTTATCAGTAATGAGCTGTAGTTGAACCAGTGGCCAACTGAGTGCATTTTAGCTCTGAAATCTTGATGTTCCCTTAGTACAGATCAGTTGGTTCTGAACAATTTTATTTTTTTCAGGAATGGTGTTTTTAAACTCATTTCATAGGCTAGGCTATGTATTCAGCTGTTTTTCATCTCAAATCAGAACATTACTTAAAAATCTAGACTAAAGATTAATAACACAACACTTCTGGGATTATTTATGCTCACAGGTCCCATGAATTGTGGGATGAGAGCTACCCTTTAAAAATACTATTTTTGCTAGCATAATTTATCGGAATAACAGTCTCTTTGGGATTTCAGTGTGAACAGAAACGATATATTTTTAAAGACTGTTGATTAGTAACTTTAAGCATAACTGAAAGCAGGTTCACAGGTGTATAAATCCCCTCTGTGTGTTCATTGCTGTGCTGGGGAAGTATACAAACTAAAGTTCCAGAGAGAAATGTTCATTCTGAAACTGTTTTACAGATGGCGATTAATCATTTTGGGTTTTTTTAAAGGATAGGGTATGATGAGAATGATGGGGAAAGTTTTGAACAATTAAGGCTGGAGCGTAGGTTGGAGAGTTTGCAAACTAGGCACAGAACTTTTTTTGAACTGCTTCTCTACAAGATGAAATTTAGCCATGGAACAGCTGGACAAGTGAAAAAGAATGTAGTTGATCAAGATCAGATGAATTGAAAAGATCCTTGAAAACATAATATATTTAAATACTTGCTTCCTGAAAAGATTTGGTGCTTTATAGTCAGTTGTTTGAGTTACTAGGTCCTCAAAGATTTTGGGGAGTAGATGTAGGAGGAGAGAACGTTATTAGGAAACAACAGACAAGCTCAACAGCAATTTCAACAGCATCTAACAGCATGAAATATTAGCTATTATTTTTATGCTGGAAGTTAAATAGGAAACTTAAAAGGAGTAGATTGCAGAGAATCCATGGCTACAGGTAATTGAGTAAGTGCCCAAGTGAATTAGGTATAGTGAGTGTGTATAAATTCAGAAAAGAGAGATTAACATGGAATTACCATGAATATGTTTATCGAAAAAAGTAAACTTGAAATAAGACGCCTGAAATGTACTAGTGATCTTAACTACTTTAAACAGCCATGGTTTTCTCTGATATGCTCTTAATTTGCAGTACCTGCCTATTCAACTTTTATTCCCTTATGGTTACACTAGGTTTTGCTTATGAAGGACATGCTTGCTGTGAAACAAACTTATCTGTTTCTTCTTTTGAACTGTGTTATCATTATGTCATTCTCAGTCATCCCATTGCCTTTTGTGTTCCTGAGTCAGAGGGTAACTTTGTTCCTGGCCTCATACTTCACTTTTGATTCTGATATTAGTCACATGGGGATTCAGAGAACTTGCAAATAAATCCATTCACAAATTCATCACACTTGCTGACAAATTAAACAATGCCCTTCTGTGGGTGGAATGTCATTTGTATGAAAAAAAAATTGTTAACTACATCCTTTCAGTCTTACTCCTTCCTCATGCTATGCCTTCTTTGTGACAGTACTTATTACAACATCCAGAAGAGGGTAAATTGGGGTTGGGGATTGAAGGAATGAAAAGAAAATAAAACTCAGTTTTTTGGCTCCCTTGCCCATCAGTTTTAACTGTAGCTATTATAGACAGGGAGGTGCAAGCTTTCTGAACACAGTGGCATGTATACTTGAATAGGCCTGTGTCCTGTCCAAGATGGAGCTTGGATGCCTGCAGGTGGAAGAAGGCCATTTGAACTTGAGCCATCTTTGATGTCCAAATCACTAAGCAGGGACCATGCAAAGACACAGGAGGGAGCCCATGAGAGCATCAAGCCAGATGAGCTTGCCAGCCTCAGTAACCAGCTAGGGATGGGGGCAGGGCTGCCCAAGTAGGTGGGGCAGGAAACCCAGTCCTCAACAAAACCCTATTATATTCTTTGTCTTAGTGAGGAAGTTCTTACTGTTGTATTATTGGAAGACATCTTCTGTGGTAGGGTTGTTATTGCATATACAGAGAGATTCCTTAGAACCACATATGACTCAATGTATCTCAGATTTCTCACCATACCTTCACTTATTTTGCTTCAGTGTCCAGCAGATCTCCTTGAAACAGTGTGTACTGAAGGCCTAACTAGATCCTCCATATTACCTGGTTGGCTCAGAGAACCAAATCACTGGAGCTTTGTAGGAAAGGTTTGACTTTCAGGGCTTTAGCCAGAGTAACTTATTTAATGATTGATTTTTAATGTGTTTCTGTGCAAAGATCAAAGCAAGTGAATTTTCATGTAGTTTTAGAATTCTAATAGAAACAGAAGATAGGAAAATCTGGTTCAAGTATACATTCTAGTTTTTAGGGGAATTTGTGTTTTTATTTTACTTTTTTGGTTGCTACGATGTGTCCTATATTCTGTATTTATAAGAACATAAATAGGCAATTAGAAGAATATATTTGATGGCACTCCCTGTCAACAAAGCCACTGATTTGTGAAATTTTTTGGAACTTGATGGAAATAGTCACATTTTATCCATTGAAAACTACAAAGTTCTTATCTATTGTTCTTTATGTATATTTATGCATTAAAAATATATCTTTCAGGGTAAGCAGATGTACTGAAGTGTAAATCCATTTTTTTAGAGAGTCTGTATGGAAAAATATATCGTTCAAGATTCAATTTCTTTCTTGCCTGTAGGCCTCGTTAGTGTTTAGTGAATGACCTCAACCCTGTTTTTTCCTTCCTTCTTTGGCGGTTGAGGACAGACAATGAATAGTCTCTGTACTCGCCTGGGCTCAGCTGGGTGGTGGCCATTATGCCATTGTGCTCACTGGAGAGGGCTGCCGGGTTTGTAGAGCTGCGGATCCCAGCCTTCCCTGACATTGCCAATCTCTTTTCTTTCAGCCCCACCAGCCCATTAGGAGAAAAGTTACTGTTCAGTCTGTGAAGGCTTGTGCCATAAAAGAGTGGGAGATATTCCCAGGGAGGTGAGGAATGGAAGATCAAATTAAAGACCATTAAAGACCAAAGGATATCTAAATCTGCAGCAATCATCAGCTCTCTTTCTTGGAGAGGTAGCAGTCTCTGAAGGTGTTGCTATAATGTCTATTATTATTTAAATGTTGGCTTTTCAGAAACCCAGGCATTCTTATTAGTTCCTTAAGTTCTCCATGTATGGAGAAAATAACCAGCTTAAAAGTTAATCGGACCCATCTTTAGAAGAGGACCTCTTCTTCGCTTGGGGAGCTAACTGATATTAACTAATTGATTGCTTAGCAGGAAAGAATATAGATTCCTTCCAGGGAATAGAGATTCAGAACTCTGTCCTGTTTGCTTTCTAAGCCCCTGCTGATTGATACTGTTTTGCAGAATTTTTATTGTTGTTTTTAGTTAAATCTTTAAATGTTTATAAGGATCTTTAAGAAATGGTCCAATTTCCTTATTTAGTCATGGAAAGCACTTTTTTGTCCCACATATTAGGAACCGGTCAACAAGATTGCTATTGGTCGTAGTCAGTTTTCTTGTCTTCACTAGTCTTTCTCCAAGCCTAATCATTTATGAAACATGTGAGAATCATTCATAGTCAGTTTCTTGCCTCCGCTAGTCTTCTCCAAGCCTAATCATTATGAAACTTGTGTGAAGTTCCTCTACTGATTCCCAAGTGGAAAGTAAGGAAGAATTAGGATGTTCTGTATATTCAGAGAGAGCATATGCGACTTCAAAATGTGTTAACATAAAACGGGGGTGAACAAAAAAAAGCCCACAGCCTGTTTTTTGTACTTCCAGGGAGCTAAGAATTGTTTTTACATTTTTAAAGGGTTGTTCAGTGTTTTTTTTTTTAAGCAAAGAATATGAAGACTATGTGACAAAGACTGTATGTGGCCCATAAGCCTAAAATATTTATCTCGTCCTTTACTGAAAAAAAATTGCTGGCATGAAATAATAATACTGGAAAGACCTAGTTAAAAGTAATTATAAAGTTCTATGCAAGTTGCTACTGCTTTAGACATATTTTTCTATGCCTTATTTGACTTTTGAGAGACTGTGTAATTCTTCAAGTCAATTATTCAAATTGGTTAATTTGAATATAGGATTTTAGGACTCTTAAAAATACTTAAAATGAAAAAGGATATTACAAGTAGGTTTTGGGATTTAGGGAGAGAAAATAATAAAGCCAAGAGTGAGATGAGCACAGTCTACATACAGCCCCAGGACTTTAAACTTGCTCGAAGATGGCAGCAAGTTTGATTATAAATATCCCAGTGGTCAAAACTGTGAGGAAAGCATAATCAAAACAAAGCAAAATTGCCTACAGAGTTGCTTGCACTCCATCATTAACATAAATTCATCCTTTCATAATGGCCTGGGTCTTGAGAGTCTAGCACCTTAGCTGATGATTTAATATATTTAATTAATGTAGATAGTGGGCACTCTGGGCTTATTCTAACTGCCTCTAGTTTGGAAGCTGAAACTGGCTTTCTTCAGTCATCTCAGCTCATTCTCCTAGCTTCTTTCTTGCATAAGCACTCAGGACATACCTGGGTTATGTCTGAGGCCTTCTAACATGGCAGCCCTTCTACCAAATGATTTGTTGGGTCAAAGTCACCTCTCCTCAAATTAGTGTTCCCCTCCCTCTTCTTCATTTTTTTTTTTTTTGAGCCTGAGTGTCGCTCTGTCACTCAGGCTGGAGTGTAGTGGCACGATCTCAGCTCACTGCAACCTCTACTTCCCGGGTTCAAACAATTCTTGTGCCTTAGCCTCCCGAGTAGCTGGGATTACAGATGTGCACCACCACACCCAGCTAATTTTTGTATTTTTACTAGAGATGGGGTTTCACCATGTTGGCCAGGATGGTCTTGAACTCCTGACCTCGGGTGATCCACCCACCTCGGCCTCCCAAAGTGCTGGGATTATAGTCATGAGCCACTGTGCCTGGCCCCTCCCTCTTAATCACAGCCATTGACGTTTGAGCAGCCTGGAGAACATCATCAATTACCCTTGAACTCCTTAAATGGTAGTCTACTTTATCCCATAGGCCTAAACGTCCAAGCTTTGCAAAATGGAGCCTCTCTTAGCCATCTGGTGGATTTTCAGAATATTGGTGCTACGACCTTTATCGCCACACTGAATTTTCCCAATTATAACCAAAAATGAGATTTTGTCTACAGTAGTGTTCAATATCAATGGTGTTTATTCCATATTTGAGGCTATCAGACTTACCAATTTGGAATAATTGATATTTACATTGACCTGGTTCTAAATGCCTTATGGTGCATAGAAAGAAGTCAGGATTCAAAACACTTAATTTCCAGAACACGTGCACATGTCTCTTAGACTTTTCTAATTTAATTTCTTTGCTGCTTGTTAATCTGTAAAACAAATTTGATTAAGATATACATGCAGTTCACTTTAATGACATTATGTGCTGCAGGCTCTCAGAAAACTGTTCAGATTTTAGTCATAGAAATATAAACCTGGTTCTAGTGAATTAGCCACTTAAAGGCTGTACCTTGCAGTTTTGGTCTCAAGTACATACTGATTTCTACATAATTTTATTTATGTTTTATTTCTCTGAGTGGTAAGCCACCTAAGTATTAACTTTTATATTTCTTCAGTGGCCTGTAAAGCACATAGCAGTGAGCTAGGTTTTCAGTTACTTGCTCATGTTTTAAACCTTTAAAACATTGAAATTATAGATTAAAAATAACATGAACTGAATTTACACTGCATTTGTTAACTTTTTCAATTTATATTTGTTGCATGTATGCATAGTATTGAAGACAAGGAGCAAGCACTATGGGCTATGTTTAAAATAAATTTACAGAAGATCATATCAGCCCTCTTAGAAGTACCCTATTTGAAAGCTGATTATCTTTAAAAAGAATGTGAATGATTCTCTTTTAGCTAAATCTTAAAATATAGAAATGGTTGATTTAGCATCTCAGTTCTTAATATAACCATCTGATAGAGATTATAAAACAACAAGTAAAGTTTGTTTCTTAAGGGTTGGAGAATTTTTTAATTCTACCCTATAGTTAAGTGAAAATAGGAGTCCTTCAGTATCTGATTTCCAAAGTTTCAAAACCTAAGTAGTTGTTTGCTCAGCATTGCATTGTGTTAGTGGTTTTGTCTCACAAAAGCTTAAATTCTCATGCATTTTTGGATATATTTTTTTTAACTTTTTAAAAGTACATTCCAGTGTAGCTCTGAACCCCTGAATAGAAAAAAAAAAAGTAAAAGTCTATTTTAAATAGATTGAAAAAGGTACAGCTGCAGATTAGACTTTACTTTTGGGTATTTCATGCATTGAATCAGCAAATCACAACAGGTAGGTGGTGAGAAAAGGAGTAAATTTCAGCAGAGCAATACTGTTTGCCAAAGGCAATCTATATGGTGCCTCCGTAGAGATTCCATGGAGTCTGTGAATACACAGGGTAGTTAGGCAAGGAGAATGTGATGTCACATGCTGGCTGAGAAATGCATATTGTAATCAAAATGAAAACAAGGCCCTTTTGGGGGACTGAAAGCCCAGGGCACAACTGAGGCTGGAGAGATGTCTTATTCTCAAGTCCCAGACCTAAGGCAAGACCCAACAGAGGTTTCTGGTCATTTGGAAAGATGTGTTCCACTCAAGCCTCAGGAAGACCCAGGGTTAATTTAAGTGAGCATTAGCATGAGTTAAGGATTAGTAAATAAAGTAGTAACTGTAAATTTTTAGTTCATGTGTTGTATATTGTACGTGTATATATATATGTGTATATATATATATACACACACGTATATATATATACACTAACAACTAAATATTTATATGGTCATTTTCATAGACTTTACTTCCTATAGGGAAATAAGTAATTGAACCTTGTGGGATCTTTTGACCCATTTAATCATACCTAAGGAGATCCCTCCTTTTCAGACCACAAAGTCATAGACCAGGAACTAAGGTCTTATAGATAGGTTGTAGGAAATCAGGCATGGTACTGGGAAGAGCCAGCTCCTCAGGAGCTGTCTTACAAACCACAAAATAGCCACAAATATCACACAGCTGTACTAATTAGAGATTTGCACTGTGATTCTTCTTTCCTAGTTTCAGCACCCATTTGGATTTTCACAATCAGAGATGGCAGCAATGAAGGTAAGACTTTTCTTTTTTAGCTCGTAAGTAAAAAAGATAAACTTTAGTCTTTAAAGTCTTGGTATTCTCATTCCACGGTGGAGAAGACGTAAGAAATACAAAAGTAAAAGCACTATTGGATGCATTCCTAGACATCTCTTGTCCCAGGCATTTAGGGGTGGCCCAGGCCAGCAAGTTAGTTTAGGGGGCGGAAAGGGAAGAACTAAAGTCTATCATGCTTGTCAGTCTACTGTGTCTTAGCAGGCCATTGCCCACTCGGCACTAGTCATTTAATTACAGTGGGTAGAGAGGGCCAAGATGATAAACATCCAGTCTTCTCTCTCACTGCATCTCATCTAGAAACAATCACTAGTCTCCGTCCCTACATTATAATGCTCCATACCGTTAAACTAATTGGTTTGTGCATTCCTCATGTACATGGACCTAGCAAGTGTGCATACACTTGGTGTCCATTGTGGGCCTGGACCTGTCTCACACAATTTTGGGCCTAGTAGCCTCCTCATGTAGAGTATGTATTCAGCAAATACTAAGTAAATACCTGTTGGGTAGCAGATTAAACATTTAAAGATTTCTCTTGAGGATAAACACTTTGGTGTCCACCCTCCACCTCCTTTCATTTTGTAGGCATCAGCGTTGAAAGCTACCAGGCCTTGGTATTCTCATCCGGTATATGCAAGATACTGGCAACATTATCATCAAGCAATGGCTTGGATGCACAGCCACCAGAATGCCTACAGAAAGGCCGTGGAATCCTATTTCAGTGTTCTGTGGTACTTCCATCCTGTACATCTTCCCCAAAGCTCTTACGGTATCCAAGCTGCATATCCTCAGTCTTTCTATGACGATCATGTGGCCTGGCAGGACTCCCCATGTAGTTCTTCACATTTCAGAGGGTCTGGGCAGAATCCACATGACAGCAGTAGGATCCAGGCATCCACAAGAGAAGACCAAGCTTTGTCCAAAGAGGAAGAGATAGAGACCGAGTCAGATGCAGAGATAGAATGTGACCTGAGCAATATGGAAATCACCGAAGAGCTCCGCCAGTACTTTGCAGAGACCGAGAGGCACAGAGAAGAACGACGTAAGTTCAGGCCTCTGTTTCTTCATGCTTCCTTTCCTTGCCCTGCCTTTTACATTTTTTTCTTCCCTCATATATAAAGTTATTTTATAATTCTTCATTGGCTACAGGTGATATTCCAAATCCAGTCCTAACCCTGGAAAAGCTATGGGGATGCTGTACCTCACTTATGTTAGTTTCTTGAGTTGTTTCAGTATAAGACTTTTTTTGTGTTCCAGAACAAAGCTAATCCTAATAGTAGTTCTACTATTGATTGACCATTAGACACTCTACCAAGTGGAGCATGTATGTGTGCATGCTTGTGTGTGTGCACACCCTAATCTACACAACCGTCCCTCAAAGTATTAAACTCATTTTATATATGAGGAAAGTGAACCTTAAAAAGGTTAACTGACTTGTTCCATGGTACACAACTAGTAATTTGCTGTTAGGATCCAAACAAAATCTGCCTGACTCTACTTCCTCTGCTGCTTTCTCTACACCAGGATTTATCCCTGAGACTGCTAGTTTCCTAAAATACTTCTGCCATTTTCTCTGGGACACATCTTGGAGACGTCCTTGGTGCTAGAGGTCCCGAATCTTAATTCCTTGAACCTAAACAGAATAATGAAATGCCTAGTACTTACAACTTTCCCGTTGGTTCTGCATTGAGGCTCTGTCCATGGAGTTAGAGAATTATAAAGGTCTTATATCGTCAGTCAAAAACAGGACTTTTCTTTTTTAAATTTCTTACCACCTTACTAGAAAGAACTAGAACTACTTTTGTGCTCTTCTATTAAAATTCACCAGACCATTTCTATTTTAAGTACCTCTATCTGAGATATAAATGCTTCTCTCTCATTATAACCAGTATTCATTCTCAATTTTGTTTTAAGTGAGGTCTAATTGTATGACATTTTACCTGCAATTTTCCAGTAACACAGAAGCATAGAAACCTGGGAATGGGAGTTTCATTCCTATCTTATATTGTCAGCATTTTCCCAATGATGAATTAGCTTTTATTGATCCCCACTGGATGCCAAGAACTGAGCACTGGGCTTTTATAAAATATCACATCCTTTAATATCTTTGCCTGTGATTCTTCACTAAACTACTTGTTCAGGTTTTTTTGACTTCCTTTCTTTTGATTAAACTGTGTACTTCTTTAATGCATATTAGAAAGTATATCCAGCCAGGTGTGGTGGCACATGCCTGTAGTCCCAGCACCTCAGGAGGATGGCTTGAGCCCAGGAGTTTGAGGCTGTAGTGAGCCATGATCACACCACTGCACTCCAGCCTGAGCAACAGAGTGAGACCCTGTCTCAAAAAAAAAGAAAGAAAAGAAAAAGAAAGAAGTATATCCAAACAAGTATTTTTAAGACAGTACTTTCTATTACACGTAGAATACTTTTCCTTGATCTCCAGAAGTACATTTTACCCTTTTTAAAAATATAGATATGAAACAACTATTAGTCTAATCTAAAGTGTACAACAAATGAGGGAGAGCAGGCATTGGAGCATGTCCACATTTGGTTGGAATGCTGTTTGTTACAACTTTTGACAAAGAAAATGGGATAGAGATAAAGGTTTATTACTCTTTTCCATACCAGAAAGTAGAGTAACATGTTTTGCCTGCTAGAAGTTGATACTTTTATGATAGAAATTGTAATTAAGGATGGAAGCAAATTCCAGTCATCTAAAAGGCCACTTTGAATTATCTGCTGATTTAAAATAAACTTGAGTTATCCTACAAAAAGTGGATACGAATAAAATAAAGATAAAACAATGAAATGTGTCCTTGCATCAAAGGAAAAAAAAATGTGAACAGTTCAGTTACAGATACGGTTAACAACCATCCCTATTCCTCCCCTCTTGCCATTGTTAGGTAGAACTCTAGGTAGGTAAACAAAGTCATGAAAATTACCTGCTGCGTCATACTTGACAGTTAATATTATCTTGAATGAATAAATAAAGTCTTTCAGTATGAATTAGAAGCCTTAAATCAGAGGTTGGCAAATCTTGTCCATAGAGTGCTACACTTGCAGTGATTCTGTGGGACATTTTACAGAATGAGCTAGGCCTTGGATGCATTATAAACTTAATAAGCGTCATCTCTTATATTTTATATTATTTCCAAATCTGTCTAGTTTACTTTAAGGCTCCAAATTGCACTTTTATCATCTGGGTTGAATTGTATCTCCCCCAGAAAGACATAGTGGAGTCCTAACCCCCAGTTCCTCAGAATGTGACCTTACTTGAAGACAGGGTGTTTCCAGAGTTAATTGATGTTAAATGAGGTCATTGGTGGACTCAGGTCCTTAAAAAAAGGGCAAAATCTGGGCAGGTAGACAGACACACTTGCAGGGAAAATACCAAGTGAAGATTAGCACTATGTCACCACAAGCCAAGGAATGTCCAGAAGCTGAGAGAGACCTGGAACAGATCCTTCCTTAGCACCTTTAGAGGGTTTATGGCCCTGCCGACACCTCGATTAACAGACTTCGGACCTCCAGAGCCATGAGACAATACATTTCTGTTGTTTTAAACCACCAAGTGTATGGTACTTTGTTATGGCAGCCCTAAAAAGGAGTACAGTGACCCTGGGAGAATTTGCTTTGTTCCCAAATGCAATCTGTGACTGAGACATAAAGTAAACTCACAGTCTTGTCATCTGTCTGAAGAAACTGTGTTACATGTTTGTTTTACCATGATCTAGATAGAAAACCATCAGAAAAGGGAATTTTATGAAAACTCTTGCAACCTCCATCTTGAACCTCATTTTCCAGTGTTCATATTATTGCTGGCAACAGTGTACGGAGGCGGCTGTGGCGAAACTGCTTGAATCACAGGGGTCCAGCCTCATTCTACCCTCACTGGCTAGAGGTTCTCATTCTCCTGTGAGCCCCCTGCCTTCACCATTCTGTGCCTCAGTCGCCTTGCCTGTGAAATGGGATCCTAATTAATGGGTAGTAATTATGAAGAATCCATGACATAATACAAGAAAGGTTATAGAATGGTGCTTGGTACCAAGTCAGTGCCCAGTAAATGTTAGTTGTTACAGTTAGTTGCTAGTAATCCATCCTTTAACATGGATTCTTAACCATAAATTGGTTTTGCTCTGATACCATTTGCCTTGATTAGTGCTTGATTGAGAGACGGGTGTGTGTGTGTGTGTGTGTGTGTGTGTGTGTGTGTATTTTTTTTCTTGGAGACAGAGTCTCGCTCTGTCACCCAGGCTAGAGTGCAGTGGTGCCATCTCAGCTCAATGCAACCTCCACCTCCCAGGTTCAAGCGATTCTCCTGCCTCAGCCTCCTCAGTAGCTGGGATTACAGGTGCCCGCAACCACACCTCGCTAATTTTTGTATTATTAGTAGAGATGGGGTTTTACCATGTTGGTCAGGGTGGTCTTGAACTCCTGACCTCAGGTTATCCACCTGTCTCGGCCTCCCAAAGTGCTGAGATTACAGGGATGAGCTACTGTGCCCAGCCAAGATTCTGCATATTTTTAATAAGATGTTCTGTGACTTCAGAAAGGTCATATTTTTGCTCTAGGTGGCACCTTTAAAACTTTTCAGCTGACTTAGAATATTAAAGACATGAAAGAATGAACATTTTGTTGTCTATCAAATTTAATCATTAACACAGTTCTTATTTCTGTTTCAAGGATATTCTTGCTTGATAAAATTTAGTACAGTAAAGTACATGGACTGGGAAAATGAACCCATTTCAGTATTAACTAATAATGACACTTAACAAGCTTTTGATTCTTTGTATGTTTAAAATGCGTAGTTATAGCATGATTCAAAACTACTTGACCTAGCATCTCTGTCATGCTTCTGTGTTCTGTGCCTTCCCTGAACGCTTTAGCTGGTCCCAGGGAGATGTGAGAATTGTCTGGTGAGGGTGACAACAGACTGTGGTGTCAGACTGGAATCTAAAGACTTGGTCTTTATTAGAAGAAGCTGCCAGGGCCCAATCTTGCACCAGTAAGAAAATAATGGGCAACAGATCAGTAGCATTACTTTTTTCCAGCAGCACTTTTGGTGGGTACAGGATGAACAAGTGTTCCGTCAAGCGGTAATGAATGGTGGAATTCATATGTAAGTAATCTGAGTGCCCATGGCGTTTTCCAATTCATTACCTTCACTGGAAATTTTCAGGGAGGGTTAGTTACATACACAGTTGGAAAAAGCTTTAATAAAGAGATAAGGGACCTGGGTAGTATGAATAATTGGTTCAAGTTTTTTGTTTCGTTTTGCTCTCAGAACCACTAGAAGCTACTTGTTCAGTAAAGATATTTTCAGCTTTGAACGTGAATGCTTTGAAAGAACACCGGATTTAAGAAAATATTACTGGCATGGGGAAATGTCAGTAAATTTGAAAGATTTAACTTTTCAGTATTATTCACTTACACAGGAACATACAACTTACGCAATTCATCATCGTCTGAGTCTTGTTTAATATTTTCTTAGGATAAAGGCCTTCAGATTGGACAGTATGTTCTTGCTTGTGATTGCTACTCAGATTCCAGATAGTCTCTACTTTAACATATTTTAAGGATAAAAAACACAAAAAGCTTGCCTAGCATAAGAACTCCTTTTTGTACAGTGGGAACATGCATGCTTTTGATTATGTCTGTCATCATTTCCTAACAAGGTATTTCCGTTACTTAGAGCTTCAGTGGAACATAACTTATGAGAAAGTATACAGTTATGAAGTTTTAAAGGTCAGCTGTGTTTTCAGTTATTTCTTGGGAAAAATGTTTATTATTAGGTTAAGAAAAATACCGTTTTGTAGTCATAAGTGACCATCAGTTGAGACTGCAAGGTTATATTGCTAATACTTAGAGGGAAAATGAGTGGAAGTCATCCTGAAAAGAGAGTAAGGCCGTCCAAAACAAACACCACCACTGTTTTCTCAGGTTTGAGCCAATCAGATATTTATCACCTAGGTTTTGGGGGTGTTGGGTCAAAACAGGGACATATTCTAAAATCTTAAACCTCATTGGGAAGAGGAGACAAAATCAAACGTAAAAGTGACACACAGAAGAAGAGTGTCTATGGTGTGGGTCATGGTCACATCTGCACATGAGGGGGTAGAGCCAGTGACCCAGGCAGACAAAGGAGGAGTACCCTGGGCAGCTATCAAGAAGTGGGGTACACACTAGGCTTTGAGGGATAGGGCCAATTTGGAATGAGAGAAAAAGGGCTAAGTCCACTCCTGGCTTAGACACTGAAAGTGCAGTTCTTACCAAAGGGCCCAGATGTGGTTCTCATACATTTGAGGGGAGACATCTGCTCCATTACGCTGTGTCCATCTGAGTGGGAAAGCTGAGACTGTAGTTTTCATAGTGAGCCTTCAGTCAGTCAAACCTAGAGAACTCGGCGAAGTTTATGGCCCAGTATTTGGTGAGCTGTTTTGCTTTAGTCAGTGAGATTGAAGGATGAAATCGCAGTGATTGATTGAGCACAATCCTGATGTGTGTGTATTTCATCTGGTGCAGATGTTCACAGGTGCACAGAACCAGTCCATGAGATGATATGTGTTAGTGGCTGAGAAAAGTGGGAAGGAGAATGAAAAATGCACTTCTGCTGTAAAAGTAAAAATGGTGATTGTCCATTGACTTCAGGATTACATTTGTCGTGGAGTGAGGGATGTGTGACGAAGAGAGAAGACCAGTCTGAAATGGCTGTTCTGCCGGCATGTACCTGTGTTCTGGGTGGTTGTCAAGCCAGAAATGAGGCATTCATGGCATACATCAAGTTTGCGCTTTCTCTCGGTTGTGTTACAATCATTAATTTTGGCAACATAGCAGAAAATGTAATCAGAAAGACATACTAGTCCTAGGAAAATGAGGGAAAAGAACATTCTTTGACACTCGCTGCCTCTGTGCCTTGTCCTCTAACATGTTCTGCCTTTGGGCTCTATGTGTGGGATAATCTGGGATGAATGTTTTTCTGCTGTGTAAGATTCTCTGCCTCCATCTTCACGTGACCTTTCCCCATGTCTCTGTGTCCTTTTCTCTTAATACAAGGACTTTGTCATTGAAGTTAGGGTCTACCCTAATCCAGTATGATCTTGTCTTGATCCTTTAATTATATCTACAAAGCCCTATTTCCAAATAAGTTCACATTCTGTGATTCCAGGTGGACATGAATTTGGGGTGACACTATTCAACCCACTACAGTCCTATTTTGAAGCTGGAATAGAATCAAAAAGGATATTTCTGATTCATATTAAAACAAATTATCTTGCCAAAATGCCCTATAAAAAGTGCATGCTAACATTGAGTCCTACAGCTGTTTCCAATAAAAATGACCAAACCCTCCATGACAAGGCAGCTGTTCAGTGGTATCTGAAGTGCGATGGCAGTGCTGCTCTGCTTTGGTCAGATGATTTTCCATCTGGCTGGCTGAGCCCTCACCTTGTTTTGACAGCAAGAAAAACTGCCAGTGATTGAGAATCCTTTTTTTCATTGGAAGGAAGGAAGCAATAAATAGAAGGCAGATAAGTGGATGCCTTTAAACTCTGATACTCCATTCTGAGGTTTACTTGGTCCCCTAAGTCAGTACGTGCTAAAGTACTTTCACATGCTGGCTGTGACCATCAGTGCACAGCCTGTCTGCAGGTATTTGGTTTTAAACTGACTGGTTTTCAACTTTTAGTCTAGCCTTGGAACTTTTTTAAAACTTGTGTGAGTAAGTAGAGGCAAAACAACTCGAATGTAAGGGAACAGGGTCCGACCCCAATTCATTGGTGCCCCTCCCCCTCTTCCCTTCCCCTCAAGCTCCTCTGCCTGGGAGGCTCTGCGGAACCCACTGGGAAGGGAGTTCTGCCCAGCACCTTGTGGGATTTGAGCATCTGTTCTCAATCCCCGGGTTGTCATCATTGTTCTTTAACAGCATCTGGAAGGAAAATAGCTGTTTACAAAAAGTCATGCATGGCCTTTGAGCATTCATTCGACAGTCATTTCCTGAGCACCTACTTTGTGTCAGGCATTGTGTCCTCCCAGGGCTGGGGGTACAGCCGTGAGTAAAGGTGACAGTGCCCTTCCACCATAAATGACCCCCCACAGGGTAGGTCACAGGTGACAGGCCTCTTGCCCTTTAGTTCAGTGTTTTAGGGTCACTGTTCACTATGCAGGAAACCAAATCTTTTGAGAAGCAAGGAGGGGACAAGGGTTGGGTCTTAAATTTTCATGAGGAGCCAGGCACGGTGACTCATGCTTGTAATTCCAGCACTTTTGGAGGCCGAGGCAGGTGGATCGCCTGAGTCCAGGATTTCAAGACCAGCCTAGGCAATATGGCAAAACCCTGTCTCTAAAACAAAATGCAAAAATTATCTGGGCATGGTGGCACGAACCTGTAGTCCCAGCTACTCAGGAAGCCGAGGTGGGACGATCGCTTGAGCCCAGGAGGCAAAGGTTGCAGTGAGCCAAGATTGCACCACTGCACTCCAGCCTGGGTGACAGAGCGAGATCCTTTCTCAAAAAAAAAAAAAAAAAAAAAAAAAAAAAAAAACCGTGAGGAAGCCTGAATGGGAATGAAAACAAATCAAGAATCAAAAGCAGAGGGCTATGTCTTTTATTCTCCTATTCTTACACCGCATGAACTTTATTAAGAACTAAAGTCATGTGATGGCAACCCATGGGCACACGCTGAGTACAAACTTGGAAAATTGCACCAGCATCATTAACTCAACTGGGGTTACTTTGTGTTAACATTGTGTTTCATCCACAGATGTCAACAATAAGAGAACACATCTCTCTATATATAATTGTTATCAACATTTTAAATTTTAAGGAAAAGAAAAAGACGCAAAAGTACAAAGACTAAACTCACAACATCCTACCAGCAGAGAACACTTAGGATAGCTAAGATCCCAGTGTTTGTTCAAACTTCTATACTCAAACACTCAGATTTAGGCAGGAAGTTGAACATTCTGTTGTGTCACCAGATCTGTCAGTGAAGCTGACTATATAGTCTTGTGACAGATTTGAGAGTAATGTGACAGTGGTCTGGGAACTCTCACTGTGATCTCTGCCCTCTGGATGCAGAGGCTCCAAGGCACTCAGCAACCGCACATGTGGATCATCTCCTCCAGATTAAAAAAAAAAGCCAGAGGATTGGTAATAGGTACCAGGCTGCTCATGGATGGCAGAGGGACTGTGTTGTACTAATGTGGAAATGCCAAGCCTTCAGAAAAGTACCCGTTGAATGAGAGACTCTTAGCCAAATTCTACCTTTACTGGAAAGCCTGGGCAGTGCCGTCAGCCCACCCACTGCCTGCTAAGGTTTGTAGGAAGAGCCAAGTGGGAAAGGCCCATATGTACTTAGTGACTGAATATATCTCACCAGTCTGTACTGCCCATATCAAAACCCAGCGTCCTAGGTCACCCTCGCTCTTCCTTCTAAAAGCACGAAGCTAAGCTTTCCTTCAAAGTCAGGTTCAGTCATCCCCGGACAGAGGCAGAAGAAACACAGAGATGCCCCCGGGGAGAAGCTAGTCCCCCAGTGGGGCTTTCACCCTGACCTGAGTGCCAGGAACACACAGAGTTCTTGTGGAAATAAGAAGCTGTCATGGCAGTTGTCGAGTGCTTTCTCTGGTGTTTGGTTCATCCACTCCCACACCACTCCAGCACAACTCAGTTTGGGGGGCACAGAATTTAAACACCTGTGAGAACTGAACAACTTATATGCAGATGTTTCAGACTTGGCAGAAAGACCAAAAATTAGAAACGAATGCTTGCTGGCCTCCATTCATTTGCATATTAGGCCGATATTTTGGTTTTGTTCTGCATTGCCCAGTGAGTCAATCATACATTTTTTCGTGGGGTGAGGTAACAGTTACGCAGCTTTTATTGTGTTTGATAGTCATTGGGCTTATTCATATATTACGTCCTTAGGTAAAAATAAACTGCGGATGTTCCAAGACAGCAAGGGCCACATACATTTTTAATAATGTTTCCAAGCTTATAAAACTCCTTCCCTCCAATGCCATGGTGATGCTTATAAAGTGCAGGATTTATGCAAGCAACTATGCATGGCCTTATAAATATCTTTCCATTCACACTTTATTAGCTCACTACCGTGTTCGTGTTCCAGGTATTAGTGCAGGGAGGACCAACAATGGAAGAATGATTTATTTCCTTGTTTTGTTTTCCTACAAGCATCTTCACTTCTTATCTCCTGTCGTTTCTCTTGGTAGCCATAGTAGCCATAGATATGTGTTTTCTGCTATCAATTTCTCTCTTGACAGAGTCGCTTACAGGAGCTATGGAAATTGGCTGAATTTTACCTTATGCAGCATTGTCTCACTAATGCGCTGCGGTTTGCATAAGAATCAAAATTATGATATTGGGACTTGCCATAGTAAAAGACAGAGGGTAGAGTAAATTGAATAAATATATTTCTAGCTTTACAAGAATCCATTTAAATTAGTAGGATTAAAAGTATGCAGGCCAGGCGTGGTGGCTCACATCTATAATCCTAGCACTTTGGGAGGCCGAGGTGGGCAGATCATGAGGTCAGGAGTTTGAGACCATTCTGTCCAAAATGGTGAAACCCTATGTCTACTAAAAATACAAAAATTAGCTGCGTATGGTGGTGCGCGCCTATAGTCCTAATTACTCAGGAGGCTGAGGCAGAAGAATCGTTTGAACCTAGGAGGCGGAGGTTGCTGTGAGCCAAGATTGCGCCACTGCACTCCAGCCTGGGCAACACAGCGAGACGCCATCTCAAAAAAAAAAATAAAGGAGTATGTAACGATACCACTTGCAGTTTAACCTAGGCCAACCTGTGAAGTGAAAATCAAATCCCATAGTGAGAAAACCAACCCACTATGGCAGATTTTTTGATATAGCAGGAAGATTAGAAGTCAGAGGCCTTAATTCCATTTGTAGAATTGCCCTTTATCTTCAGCAAGTGTTGACTCATTTAACCTTTCCTTGCTTGGTATGATTTGCGTTTTGAATCTGTGGAAGGATCATCAATCATTGATCATTGCATACTGTGGTTGCTAGCACTTTTTCTTTCCAGGTAACCTAAAATCAATACCTCTTCCAAAGGAGTGTTTTTTTCTCCCACGCCACCTTATTCGTGGTGGTAAGCACGGCTTGCAACACTAGACTTTCCAGGAAGCTTTTCATTTCCATGCTGGCCCTGGAGCAGTGCTTGAAACCAAGCAAGCTGCGTCAGCCATTCTGAGCTGGGCAGGTGGTGGGCAGGCCATGCAGATGAAAAGAGAGAACCCCAGGTGGTTTCATTTCTCTCCCGTGTTTTCAGGGCTCATTGCAGAGGCTTGGGTAGTTTGGAGTGATGAGTTTCCTTGCAGCTCTTTGCCGTTTCTTTTTTCTTTTCTTTTCTTTTTTTTTTTTTAGGCAGCGTCTGGCTTTGTCGCCCAGGCTGGAGTACAGTGGTGCGATCTTGGCTCACTGCAATCGCTGCCTCCCAGGCTCAAGCCATCCTCCCACCTCAGCCTCCCAGATAGGTGGAACTACAGGCACTCAACTCTTTGCCATTTCTCTCAGTGTATAATAACCCCTTGGTAGGTGAACAATGAGCTTCGGAACTAAGTAGATGATAGTAATCTGCAGGTCTTGCCTCAGAATCTGGTAAGCATCTCAGCTGGAAAAACTGGGCCTGCTTTTGCAGTTGGAAGGGAAAGCTGAGGGAACTTAGGGGCTGCAGATCACATGGCCAGCAGCAGCAGCAGCACTCACCGGGCTCCTTCTACAGTGCATGCACGTGTGTTTATGTTCATGTTCACGTTCATGTTTGTTCCCAGGGAGGCAGCAGCAGCTGGATGCGGAGCGCCTGGAGAGCTATGTGAACGCTGACCACGACCTGCTACTGCAACATCCCCCGGTCGGTAGAGGCCCCAACTGAGAGGCCAGGTGAGCGGCGCCAGGCCGAGATGAAGCGTTTGTATGGGGACAGCGCCGCCAAGATCCAGGCCATGGGAGGCTGCGGTGTAGCTGAGCTTTGACAAGCACTGTGACCGAAAGCAGCCCAAGTACTGGCCGGTCATCCCCCAAGTTCTGAGCTCGGGACACAAGGTCCCCAGTGTCTCCCTCTTCCTTTTGGGTACACGCTCTTCATCTCTCCTTGTGTACATTTCTCCAGGGAAAGGGAACTTTGTGGTGAGGTACAGGCATGTTCACTACAGTCCCAGTGAACCTGTCATGGGTGGATGAACTATGCCAGCCACTTGGAGGTCGGCAGGATGTCTTCTGTTGCCAACATGATAAATCATGATAAAATTTCTCCTGACAAAATAATTTTGTATATATTATACTGGTTTTTTATGTTGTCGGTACAGATCAATTCATTAAAGTTCCTGCCTGGAGATACTACCTGGTGTTTTGCTTTTTTTATCTTTCCTTGTCTTTAACCTGTCTGAACTATACAAATGCCTTTAAAAAACCAGATGTCATCTCTGACTCTAGCTCTGTTAGCCCCCTCTAAAAATTAGCCAAGTGTGTAGTGAGACAGATACCACTTCCTCTAGTGGAAAGGGATGCATATCTGTAAAGGGCCAGAGAGTGAATGTCTTTGGCATTGCAGGCCACATGGTCAGTGTTGTGACTACTCAACTCTGCCCTTGAAGCGTGAAAGCAGCTGTAGACAGTAAGTAAACAAATGGGTGTGGCTGTGTTCTAATAAAACTTTATTTATAAAAACAGGTGGCCAGGCATGGTGGCTCATGCCTGTAATCCCAGCACTTTGGGAGGCCAAGGATCACAAGGTCAGGAGATCGAGACCATCCTGGCCAACATTTTGAAACCCTGTCTCTACTAAAAATACAAGAAATTGGCCAGGCATGGTGGCATGTGCCTCTAGTTCCAGCTACTTGGGAGGCTGAGGCCAGGGAATCACTTGAACCCGGGAGGCGGAGGTTGCAGTGAGCCAAAATCACACCACTGCACTCCACCCTGGCAACAGAGCAAGACTCCATCTCAAAAAAAAAAAAAAAAAAAAATGCTGCAGGCCAGGTTTGGTCTACTGATGGTAGTTTGCCAACTGCAGCTCTCATGGAATGAAAATCACCTGCCTGACATTTTTATTCTTGTTATCTCATTATCTCTACAGAGCATAGATGTCATGCAGAATTAAGAGCAAAGAACAATAATTCCCAAACCTGGTCACTTCTGCAGTCTCCTCTGTTGTAGAAAATGCACAGTTGAGTTCTTACTATATACAGCAAATATTGATTTGATAAAGGAATACATTTCTGAAAATGAAATCTAAAAGCTGATGGAGCAGGTCATTTATAAAAGCCAGCTGCCTTTTAAATAAGTTATTACAGTACATTGCCAGGGTGAGCCCATGTTGACCTGAGAAGATTAGCACATCCATCAAAGACTGGTGAAAAGATTTAGTATTGACACGTTTCTCTCTAAGAAAAGTTGGCTTCACATTCAGCCTCTGCCCTGAGACAAATGCATTCTTTTCATCAGCCCTAGGTGCTTATTTTTCCAAGCTCTCATTTTATTACTGGAGTCGCAATTTGTGTGTAAGTGTTGCAGACAAAAATGATAATTAACTTTCCCTTGAGGTGACACGTAACTAAAATTTCGAATCTTTAGTATTTCTCCCTTTCATTTTAAATTCATATGCCTAACTAATAACTGTGTCTAAGATGCAAGTACAAACCAATGCCTGGAATTGCAGCAGGAGCTTAGGCATTTGAAAGTGAAATGTTTCTCTTCACAAAGGACTCTTAGACCTTCCCCTAAAAAAAAAATCACCGTGCTGGTGTCACCCCTACTGGCTTTGTGACCTAAGGCTTCACCTCTCAGTGCTTCTGGTTCCTTCCCTATCCTTGAAATGAGTGTTAATAACTCTCTCGTGGGGTCACTGTGAGAACCACATTGAGTAGTGCCTGTAAAACAGTGCTGGCTACACGGTAAATACTCAATAAATGTTGACACGTTTATTCCCTGTCTTTAAAAATTGCTGGAAAGTCCCAGTGGGAGTCTTGGGTATAAAATTTCCAAATATGGAGAAATGTTTCTCTGTCAGCTCTCCGAATGGATGCGCTGGTTTCTGGACACCTCATGCCAGCCCATCCTTCCTCCTACGTGTCTCATAATTTGTGATACAAGGCACACGTGACTTGTTTGTTCATTTACCCAACACATATTTGAATTTCTTCCATCACAGTTAAACCACAGTCTCTTCCCTCAGGATTTCTTTTCTCCCTTTTTTCTTGTAAATCCTACTTTTGGTTCTGTCTGTTGGTGACAGTCTGATGGCTGTTCTCCCTTTGTCCCTGTGTATGTGAGAGTATCTGGGCATGCAGAGCTGATTAAATGTGTCTAGCTTAGGCCAGGTGCAGTGGCTCACATCTGCAATCCCAGCACTTTAAAAGGCTGAGGCAGGCGGATCGCCTGAGGTCAGGAGTTTGAGACCAGCCTGGCCAAACCCCATCTTTACTAAAAGTACTAAAGTTAGCCAGGTGTGGTGGCACATACCTGTAGTCCCAGCTACTTAGGAGACTGAGGCAGGAGAATTGTTTGAACCTTGGAGGTGGCTGTTGCAGTGAGCTGAGACTGTGCCACTGCACTCCAGGCTGGATGACAGAGTGAGACTTTGTCTCAAAAAAAAAAAAAAAAAAAAAGTCTCTAGTTCTTTGGCTAGTCACAGAAGAATCTGTGGATGTCTTCACTGATAGGATCACATGGCCTTTTAACAAGGCCACATTTGCCACCAAGGGAATCTTGTGTTGGAGGCACCAATGTCTGATGGATAAAACAAACTTCTTTCTCTCTACTTTCACACTCAATACAACACAGAGCACTTCTGACACCAGATGTCAGGGGGCTTTTCCCCCACACAGCAAGCAATTTCTCCAGGGGCCACCAACTGGGTATCCTATAATTCATTTCTGACACTATCTGGAGATAGCATCAGATCCCACAAGTTAAAGGCCCAGTCCCACAAGACTGCCCCCAACTTCAGATGCCAATCACAAGTAGTAGGTTGTCACCTATACTTCTGACTGAACAGCTATAAATTAGCATTCCCATGACCTCCTCTTTGGGTTCGATTAATTTCCTAGGAAAGCTCACAGAACTCAGAAACATTCACTTGTGTTTACCTGTTTAATAAAGGATAGTACAAAAGATACAGATGAACAGCAAAGAGATGCATTGGGCAAAGAATGTGGAAAGGGGTGCAGAGCTTGCATGTCTCTCTCAGCACACAGCCCTCCAGGAACCTCCACATGTTCAGCAATCCAGACACTCTCCAAACCCAGTTCTTTTGGGGTTTTTATGAAGGCTTCATTACATAGTCGTGCTTGATTAAATCATTGGCCATTGATGATCAACTCATCCAGCCCATCTCCCCCTCCCTGAAGGTTGGGGGCGGCCCTGAAAATTCCAACCCTCTAATCATGTGGTTGGTTCCCCCTGGCAGCTGGCCCCCACCCTGAAGCTGTCCAAGAGCTCACCAGAGAGTCGCCTCATTAGAACAAAAGACTCCCATCACCCAGGAAATTCCAAAGCATTTAGGATCTCTGTGTCAGGAACCAGGGTCAAAGACCAAATATCACAACAAACGACTTTCCTAGTGTCTCTATCTACAAGGGTTTCAGGGGGTCTATGTCAGAGACCAAATATAGATAGATAGACAGATGATAGATAGATAGATAGAGATATAGATAGATATAATCTCACAATATCACACAATGGGGGGCAGGCAGATGACTTACAAGCCTATTGCAGAAAAGATGTTCAACCTCAGTGATAACCAGAGAACTACTAATTACAATAAGAGTGATTACAATAAGAGTGATATTTCATACCCTTCAGATAGGCAAATGTCTAAAAAGAATAAAAATACTGGCCAGGTGCAGTGGTTCATGCCTGTAATGCCAGCACTTTAGGAGGCCAAGGCAGGTGAATTTCTTGAGGTCAGAAGCCCAAGGCTACCCTGGCCAACATGGTGAAACCCCATCTCTACTACAAATACAAGAAAAAATTACCCAGGTGTGGTAGCATGCAGCACCTTCAGTCCCAGCTACTTGGGAGGCTAAGGCAGGAGAATTGCTTGAACCAGGGAGGCAGAGGTTGCAGTGAGCCAAGATCATGCCCGCCTGGGCAACAGAGCTAGATGATGTCTCAAATGTATATATATGCCAAATGTGGCAAGGATGTAGAGAGATGGGAACTCACATTCCTGCGGGAGTATAGGTTGGTCCACCCTGTTGAAGAGCACAGTGGCATTTTTCTCGTAAAGTTAAAACAGGCACATATGACCCAGCAATTCTACTCTCGGGTATATGCCCGAGAGACACTCTTCCATGTGGGCACAAGGAGGTGCACAAGAGAATGTGCACTGCCACATAATAGCAAACAATTGGAAATAAATTAAGTGTCCATCTACAGGACATGGGTAAGTAAACTGTGGCATGTTCACATGATGGCATACTACAGGAGCCCTTAAGAGAATTGAGGTAGACTACACGTATGAAAATGGTAGTGTCAAGGTGAAAAAGGAGGTTGTGTAGGTATAGCATGAAAACATTTAGCCATAAGTTTAAAAAATACACACCATGCATGCATATATGTGCTAAAATCTAGAAACGTGCATGGAAAAGATTCACACACACCCCAACTTTAGAATGGTGGTTAGTTCTGAGTAGGGAGAGGTTTTGACGCCACTCAAAAGGGGTTTTTCTATCTGTCTAATGTTTATTTCTTTAGAACAGAAAAGCAATGGTAGTAACTCAGCTTAGATGGAGGCCCCTAAATTTATTGAACTCTGTTCTGACAAAATAGTTTATCTTTCACCTCATTTCTAGGGTTAAAGTTTACAGGAAATATTTACTTTATCAAACACTTAAATAGGGCTTACTGTAAGCCTCACACTCTTCTAATTGCTTTACAAATACGAATTTCTTTAGCAATCAATGACAAACCTATGAGGTAGCTATTACAGGTAAACCTGTTTTCCAAAACCCTTAGATTCTGTGTGTTTCAGAATGTAGACATTGTCTTACTTTTGAAAAATAAAACAGCATATACTAGAACTTGTCCCAGTGGGCTAGGGTAGCCTGCCACCAAGATAGCTGGACTATAAAGAGAAGAATATTCTAAGTAGGATAAATACAGACCATAAACATCCTTGATTCCATCCAGCTCAGGTTTTGTCATCAAATCACTAAGTCAAGTCAGGTTGTGCTGCCAAACAAATTTTAAAACAAGAAAAACTCTTCCAGTTTTCAGAGCTTTGGGAATATCAGAAATGTGTTGCAGGAATATTATTCTCATTTTGCAGATGAGGAGACTGAAGCACGGAGAAATTAACCAACATAACCAAGTTCATTTCAAGTAATGGATGTGATCTTCAATCAATCCAGTTAGGATATTCTGACTCCTAACTTCACTGCCATTAGCTGCTCCAGCATGCTGAAATCTGGCTCTAACAACCACATTCACAGGAAGTGGAAGGTACATGTATTCAAAGCACAGGAGCTGAGCTGAATCTAGAGCTGAGCATGAGGTTAGGGTCTAGTCCCTGCTGGACTTGAGAACGTGTGTTTCTGGATAATGCATTTGCACTCTTTGTCTGAATTTTAGAACTGAGGCTAAGGCAATGAGAAGAAGGGACACATTCCAGAGACACTGAAGAAATAGACATCCCATGGCTTGGTGACTTGGGCCAGGTGATGAACCAGCCTAGGATGGCTCAGATGTCTGTCTGGGATGGAAGTTGTAGTCACTGAGGTAAAGAGAAAAAATGAGAAACAGGTTTGGGAAGGACGATCAATTCCATTTGGGACACAGAGAATTTGAGGAGTTCAAGAAACATCCAGTGATATCCTGCCACTCACTGGCTATTTGGGTTTGGAACTCACTAGAGAGGGTCTGCATTAAAAATACAGATGTTGGCCAGGCACAGTGGCTCATACCTGTAATCCCAGCACCTTGGGAGGCCAAGGCAGGCGGATCACCTGAGGTCAGGAGTTCTAGACCAGCCTGGCCAACATGGTAAAACCCCGTCTCTACTAATAATACAAAAATTAGTTGGGCTTGGTGGCATGCACCTGTAGTCCCAGCTACTCAGAATAGCTGAGGCGGGAGAATCGCTTTAACCCAGGAGGCAGAGGTTGCAGTGAGCCCAGATTGCACCACTGCACTCCAGCCTGGTGACAGAGCAAAACTCTGTCAAGGGTGAGGAGATGTTACAGGATATGGTGTGGAACTTGTATGGATCCTAATTTGGACAAATTGGTTATTAAAACACTTTGAGGTCATTGGAGAAATTTGAGTATGGACTGAGTGTTGAAAAGACTTATTAACTGTTAGGTGTAATAATTGTTTTATGGGTTTTTTTTTTAAGTTTTCATCTGTTAAAGACACTGAACTATTAAAAGTTAAGCTGATATGATATCTGGGGTTTTCTTTAAAGTGCTCCAGTGACAGGACATGGAAAAGGCAGCAGTTGAAATCAGGTTAGCAAAATGTTGAGAATTACTGAAGCTCACTGACGGATACATGGAGATGCAGTATGCTATTCTCTCTACTTTTGTTTTTGTTTAAGAATTTCATAGTAAATTTTTCAAATAAAATAGAATTTGAAGGAACAAGATTTACAGCATTAAATGTTACAGAGAGGTCTGATAAACTAGAGAGAAAAGTAGACAATCTAGAAACCATTGCCATCTGAAGGACCTTAAAGCAATTTCGGTGGATAGATGGGGAAGAAAACCAAGTTGTACATCAAAGCTAATATACTCAAAATAAAATAAAAGGATGGCAGCATGTCAAAGGGGCACAGAAGCCACTCTCAAAGGAGCTCCAAGTGGCCAAACTGGACAATCTGAGCAACAAAATAAATAATATGGTGTTGGATTGTAACCCAAAGTATGAAATAAAAATACTTGAGTCTCTACTGATAAACGATTGCCTAATAAATATATGGAGAGAAAGACAAATCTTCCTTACAGAATAATTCCAAATATATAGATAGTAACCCCTCTAAGATGTAGGACTGACCCTCCATCTCCATCTTTTTAGAGACAGGGTCTTGCTCTGTTGCCCAGACTGGAGTACAGTGGTGTGATCTTGGCTCACTGGAGCCCCAACCTCCTGGGCTCAAGTGGTTATACCGCCTCAACACTTCCAAGTAGCTGGGACTACAGGCATGAGCCACCATGCCCAGCTAGTTTTTTTAAAGAGATGGCACCTCACTATATTGTCCAGGTTAATCTGAAACTCCTGGGCTCAAGCAATCCTCCTGCCTCAGCCCCTCAAAGTGCTGAGATTACAGGTGTGAGCCATCATGCCTCACTTTCCCTCCCCCATTTGAATGTAGGCTAGACTCGTGACGCTTCCAAAGAAAAAAAGTACAGAAAGGGAAAATAACAGCTTTCATAAGAACTTGGCAGATACCATATTATCCAAGTGATCAAGGTCAACATCAACAGTGGTAAGTTCTGCTGATGTTATGGACAATCTGATATGATAAGATGTGATGAGAAGGGGAACTTTACCTCTGTGGGATCTCAAAACCCATAATCCCAGTTTAAACATGAGAAAAATATCAGATAAGCCCAAATTGAGGGACGTTTCACAAAATACCTGACTAGTATGAGTCAAAAAATCCTCAAGGTCACAAAAGGCAAAGAAAGACTGAGAAACTGTCATAGAGGAGACTAAGGGGACATGACAACTAAATGCAATGTGGGGTCTTGGAGCAGAAAAAGGATATTAGTGGAAAATCTGGTAAAATTTAGCTACAGCCTGTAGTTTTATTTAATAGGAATGTGCCAATGTTAATTTCTTGGTTTTGACACATGTACCACAGTTATATATAATGTTAACAATAAATGTAACTGGGTAAGGGTATATAGGAACTCTGCTCTGTCTGTATAACTTTTCTGTATGAAAATAATTCCAAAATAAAAAGGTTTTAAAAATGAAAACAAAAATTTAGTATCAATTTTTGCAAGTTGTGTTTATATCAGTTACACTTGTTCCACTTTTCAAAGGGAGGAGATGTATTTTTATCTTTCTAAAAAAAGACTTTACAAAGCCTTTTTTTCTTCTTTTGAGTGCTGTAGAATCTGACAGCAACACCAGACTGACAAGTCTGAGGGGGAAAGTGAAAGATTCAGCCTTTACGAGGCATGTAATGTGGGTTATAGTGCTAAATAACTTACACACATTACCTGCTTTGTTTTCTCCTAATCACCTCATGAAGCATGAGCTCCAATTTTCTGATGAACAAATTGATTCAAAGTAAGTATAAGAGGCCAGGTGCAATGGCTCATGCCTGGAATCCTAACATTTTGGGAGGTCGAGGCAAGTGGACCTCTTGAGCCCAGGAATTTGAAACCAGTCTGGGCAACATAGTGAGGCCCCCTGTATTAGTCTATTTTCACACTGCTGTAAAGACATACCTGAGACTGGGCAATTTATTTTAAAAAAGACGTTTAATTGACTCACATTTTCACATGGCTGGGGACACCTCAGGAAATTTACAATCATGGTGAAGGCAAAGGGGAAGCATGCCCCTCTTTACCATGTTGGAGCAGGAGCGAGAGAGAGAGAGCAAGAGAGAGAGAGAGAGAGCGCACGCGCGAATCGGGAAGTGATACTTTTAAACCATCAGATCTTGTGAGAACTCATTCACTATCACAAGGACAGCAAGGGGGAAACTACCCCCATGATCCAATCACCTCCCACCAGGTCCCTCCCTTGACATGTGGGGGATTACAATTTGAGATGAGATTTGGGTTGGGACACAAAGCCAAACCATATCACCCCCTCTGTACAAAAAAAAAAAAAATTATTTAATTTGCCCGGTATGGTGGCATATACTTGTAGTCCTAGCTACTTGGGGGACTGAGGTGGGAGAATCACCCGAGTTTGGGAGGTCAAGCTGCAGAGAGCCGTGATTGCACCACTGCACTCCAGCCACAGTGACAGCGCAAGACTCCATCTCAAAAAAAAAAAAAAAAAAAAAAAAGGTAAGAATAAGCAACATACCTAGGGTCACATTAGCTGAAGTGTGGATTTTCCTTCACAGAAGTTAAATTTTCTCCTAATTTTAAAAATTCATGACTATTAATTTATTCTTGCCTCTAGGATTTTTTTAAATACATAACTTCTATGATCTTTTTTTTTTTATACGGAATCTCGCTCTGTCACCCAGGCTGGAGTGCAGTGGCATGATCTCAGCTCACTGCAATCTGCCTCCCGGGTTCAAGAGATTCTCATGCCTCAAGCCTCCCGAGTAGCTGGGATTACAGATGTGCATCAAGACACCCAGCTAATTTTTGTATTTTTAGTAGAGATGGGATTCTGCCATGTTGGCCAGGCTGGTCTCTAACTCCTGACCTCAGGTGATCTGCCTGCCTCAGCCTCCCAAAGTGCTGGGATTGTAGGCATGAGCCACTGCACCTGGCCTCTATGATTCTTTTGATCAGAAAAATTGTCCCTTGTGTAAGTGAGCTTTTGCTACATAACAACTCACCCCTGTACTTAGTGATTTAGCCATTTATTAATTCGTCATTCTATGAGTTGGCTACTTAGGCTGGGCTCAGCTAGGTGGGTCTTCTGCCTCTCTCCACCAGAGCTCACTCTTGAAGCAGCAGTCAGCTGATGGGTTAGCCAGGGGCTAGTTGGTCTAGGATGGCCTCAATCACATATCTGGGTTTGGAGCTGGTTGTCTTATGATTATCTGCTAAAGTAATAGGAGCAACTGGGCCACATGTCTCCAGCAAGTTAGGCTGAGTTTGTTCATGTAGTAGTAATCACAAGGGTCCCAAAAGCAACAAAAGAGGACAAGCCACAGCATGCAAGCACTTTATAAGCCTCTGCTTTCTTCACATTTGCTGATGTCCCATTATCCACAGCAGATCACATGGCCAAGCCCAGATTCGAGGAGTGGAAAAATAACTCCACCTCTTGACAGGAAGAGCTTTGAGTCACATTGCAAGAGGATGTGCATACAGGGATGGGAGAAATTATTGCAGCCTTTTTTGCAAGTAATCTACTGCACCCCTTTTGTGTTCCTTTCCCATGCTAGCTTATAGAATTTTACTGCTTAGAGTATAGGATTTAGTTCTTTGCCAAGTCCCTATGTAAGTATAGATATTGATATGGTTTGGCTGTGTCCTCACTAAAATCTCATCTTGAATTCCCATGTATTGTGGGAGGGACCCGGTGGGAGGTAATTGAATCATGGAGGCAGGTCTTTCCCGTGCTGTTCTTGTGATAGTGAGTAGATCTAACAAGTCTGCCGCCATGTGAGACAGGCCTTTCACCTTCTGCCATTATTGCAAGACCTCCCCAGCCACATGGAACTTTAAATCTCTTTCTTTTGTAAACTGCCCAGTCTCCGGTATATCTTTGTCAGTAGCATGAAACGAACTAATACATATATAAAATTCGTCCTTGTCTTCTGACTATGAGAATCACAGAGTTGGAAGGAGATTTAATGGCTAGTCAATTCAATATCATGTGCAATAGTGGACCATCTTGTGGACACATAAGCACAAGATCTCATCCATGTGGTAGGCCTTCAAATCCTTAAAAATAATAGTTTCTATGATTTCTCTTTTCCAGTTTAAATATTCCAAATGTCTTAATGTCCCCATTTTATATAATGGACATACAAGACAAATATTGCAGATTTATCAGATATGCTGATCTTCAAACAGCTCTTCCTCATTGCCAGCTAGATTTGACTGAGCCTCATGTTAGCCTCGAACAGACTTGGAAGTTAGAAAATGACAGGGTAGGCATGAATGTTGACCTATGTGTGTCCTTGAGATGGTGTGATAGGCCCCCCCAGCATGTTCACATTCTGATCCCTGGAACCTGTGAACACATTCCTTTGCATCACAAAAGATTTTGCAGATGTGACGAAGTTAAGGAGCTTGCCACGGAGGGAGCATCCTGGATCCTCCAAGTGGGCCCAATGTCATTACAAGGGTCCTTATAAGAGGGAGGTAGGTGGGTCGGAGTCAGAGAAGGAATGTGGAAAGCAGAGGTTGGAGTAATGAAAGGAAGGGGCTGTACGTCAAGGAATGCCAGCAGTCTCCAGAAATCAGAAAAATCAAGAAAACAGATTGTCCCCTAGAACTTCCAGAAGACATGCAGCCCTGCCAACACTTTGATTTAGCCCAGTGAGACCCCTGTCAGATTTCTGCCCTCCAGAACTATAAGAGGATATATCTGTGTTGCTTTAAGTCACTAAGTTTGTGGTAATTTGTCATAGCAGCAACAGGAAACTAATAGAGATGGGAAATGTGTGATTGATTGGTGATGAGTGTAATAATACGAGCTTGCTGTGCACTGAGCACTTTCCATGTGCTACCTTTTTTGATCCCAGCACAACACCAGGAGTCAGTTTCTCATTTCCCAGATACAGAAATGAGCTTAGATTAAGAAACTTGTCCAAAGCCAGGAAGCTAGAAAGTGTCATTGAGGGGTGAAGATTGAACCCAGGTTTTAGGTCTTTCTAAGCCCTTGCCTCTGTGCTATACTTTACCACCCTGCTAGGGATGTGAGCCCCTGATTTGGGAGACGGGGGGAAATGTCGCCATTGAGTGAGCTAGCAAATTTAAGAAGAGAAAAGGCAAAGAGGAGGTTTTCCAATAATTGCAGATGACAGAACCAGAGTGGTCCAGTGAGCACTTAAATACACAACTCTGAATCCAGGAAAGAAATTTAGGCCAGGGGCAGACATGGAGCAATTGTGGGTCTATTTGTAGTATTAGATTCTGCAGAAATAGAGTAAACCATTTAGGGAGACCACAAAGGTTAAAAGGAAAGGAAGCTAAGGGTAGAGCTTTGGAAAAAAGAAAAAAAACAGTATATGAGGGATAAGTAGAAAAAAAAAAAGTAGCTGTAAACAGAAACTGAGAAGCCTCAAAAACATTATGCTCTGAGAAAGAAGCCAAACACAAAAAGCCACATATTGCATGATTCCATGTATATGAAATGATGTCCAGGCTGGGCACGGTGGCTCACAGCTGTGATCCCAGCCCTTTGGGACGCCAAGGCGGGCATATCACTTGAGGTCAGGAGTTCAAGACCAGCCTGGCCAACATGGTGAAACCCCATCTCTACTAAAAATACAAAAATTAGCCAGGCGTGGTGGTAGAGAACCTGTAATACCAGGTACTCGGGAGGCTGAGGCAGGAGAATCACTTGAACCCGGGAGGTAAATGTTGTACTGAGCCAAGATCACACCACTATACTTCAGCCTGGGTGGCAGAGCAAGACTCCATCTCAAAGAGTAAATAAAATAATGTCCAGAATAGGCAAATCCATAGAAACAGAAAGCAGATTAGTAGTTGCCAGGGACTGGGAGTTGGGTGTAAATGGGAAATGACTGCTTGTGGGTACTTTCCTTTTGGGGTGATAAAAATCTTTTGGAACTAGATAGAGGTAGCGGTTACACAACATGGTAATATACTAGATGCCACAGAACTGTTCACTTTCAAATGGCTACTTTTATGTTATGGGAATTTCTGCTCTGTGGAAAGAAAGTAATAATAAGAAGAGAAGACTAAGAATCTCTGTGGTCTGGGGATGGTAGGAAAACCTGAAGAGTGATGTGCAGATTAATAGTGAGTGTCAACTTGATTGGGTTGAAGGATGCAAAGTGTTGTTCCTGGGTGTGTCTGTGAGGGTGTTGCCAAAGGACACTGACATTTGTATCAGTGGACCAGGAGAGGCAGACTCACCGTCAATTTGGGTGGGCACCATCTAATCAGCTGCCAGCACAGCTAGGATAAAAGCAGGCAGAGGAACAGGAAAGGACTAGACTGGCTGAGTCTTCCGGCCTTCATCTTTCTCCCATACTGGATGCTTCCCGCCCTCAAACATCGGACTCCAAGCTCTTCAGCTTTTGGACTCTGGGACTTACACCAGTGGTTTGCCAGGGGCTCTCAGGCCTTTGGCCACAGACCGAAGGCTGCACTGTCGGCTTCCCTACTTTTGAAGTTTTGGGACTCAGACTGATCCACCACTGGCTTCCTCATTCCTCAGCTTGCAGACAGCCTGTTGTGGGACTTCACCTTGTGATTGTGTGAGTCAATTCTCCTTAATAAACTCCTTTTCACATATACATCTATCTTATTAGTCCTGTCCCTCTAGAGAACCCTGACTAATACATGCAGCAATCATGTGGTTTGTAATATTTCTTAATTTTTATTTTCTGGTCAAAAAACATTTGTTCTATGGAATGGTATTAGTATATGCTGACCACAAATACTCCATGGGACACAGTTTGAGGAAGAGTTTTTCATGGAATGAGGACTAATTTTAACAGAGTACAAGGTAAGGGTCACATTCCGCCACAAGTGCCAAAGCAGCCACCCATGAGGTTTCAATAAAAAGTGAATTCTCTCTGATGCTACATGAACCATTCTTTCACCACAAACATTTGTTAAGCATCCATCCACCATTTTCTGGGTCACTGCAGATATAAAAGAGATCAGAAACGAATATTACACCAAACTTTATGTAGTAAGAGATTTTTTAAGTAACAAATGTGACAAAGGTAGCAGAGAATTTGGGTAGTGAGGAAACTGCAGGTCAGATGCAGCAGGAACTGAGGGGAGGAGAAGCTCAGGGGCCAGTGTGTGCAGGAGTTGAATCTGGGCTCAGCTTTCCGTAATGTATAGAGTTGGCAACATGGAGATGGTATGAACGAGCACTCCAGGAAGAGAGAACAGTATGAGGCAGAAAATACGGCTGTGTGTGGGAAACAGAACGGAGATCTATCTGCCAGCTTGCGAGGTTCTCAGACCTGGCTGCATGTTAGAATCACTTGGATCCCACCCTAGCCCAATTAAAGCAGAATCGCTGGTCGTGGGGGGCGCAACCATTGCTGGTTTGGTTTTGGTTTTTTAAAGCTCCCCTAATGATTCTTGCATAGTCAGTGTTGCACCCACTAGGCTAAATCAGCTGTTCTCAACTATGGTGTGGGGACCTACTGATGTTCAGTTTGAGGTGTGATAGGCACTACTTCTCAAACTTTAGTATGTGTTAGAATATCCTCAGGAGCTCATTAAAACAGATTCCTGGACCCTGCTGTCAGAAACTCTCATTCAGTAGGTCTGGGGTGGGGTCCAGGAACCTGTATTTCTATCAACCTTCCAGGTGATGCCGCTGGTCTATAGACGCCACACTGAGTAGCACAGATGTAAGTAATTTGATATAATGATAAAAGAACAGTAAGGAAATTTTGTCAATGGTTTGCTTTCTTAAATTATATACATCCAGGCCAGGCATGGTGGCTCACACTTGTAATCCCAGCAGTTTGTGAGGCTGAAGTGGGAGGATTGCTAGAGGCCAGGAGTTCCAGACCAGCCTAGGCAACATGGTGAGACCTCATCTCTATTAAAAAAAAAATTAATTAGCCAGGCATGGTAGTGCATGCCTGTAGTCCCAGCTCCTCAGGAGGCTGATGTGGGAGGATCACTTGAGCCCAGGAGGTCACACCACATCACTCCAACAGAATGAAATAATCTTTTTTTAAAAAAAAAAGTATACACAACCACAGTGGATTAAAGCATTGGACTGGGAGACAACATGGTGGCCTTAGGGTGACTGTGCCAATGGTTGCAAATATCTCACAGCTCAGCATCCTCTATGCATCATGATGGGGAGAAGGTAGTGAAGCCCTGGGCTAGAACAAGTAATTCATGAAGCAGAGTGATGACATAAAAGCATGGAGAGGGGCCAGTTCATGAAGGCTCCTCCCTGCTAAACCATGGATGTTGTGAGCAACCACAAGGTCTTTACAAAGGTTGGGACTGAACAAAACCATTTCTCAAGAAAAATATGTTTACGGTATCTGTTCAAAGGCAATGACAGTAATGTGAACTGATGGGGCCTAACCTGAAGTGGCAGTGGAACTGGAGAGAGAAGACAGATGTGAGAGATGGGGCAGAAATGGCAACTCTACCCTTCCAGGTGCTCAAGCAACTCCTCTTTCACGCCTCCAACCAACCTGTCAGAAAGCCTGCTGGCTCTCCCCACTTCTCCCATCCCACCACCTCCTCCCCCGTCCAGAGCACCACCATCTCTCATATGGATTAGTTCCTAATTGCCTTTGCCCTCCTAGAATCTATTCCAAAACATAAGCCAGATCAAGTCACTTTTCTGCTTCTGTGTCATTTGCAATATGAGCTCAAGTCCTTACAGTGGCCTATAAGCATGGCCCGATCTGGCCCCCTACTACCTTTCTGTCATCAGTTCATTCTACTTGCCCATTTCTCTCATTCGGCTCCAGCCCCATTGACTTCCTAACTTTTTCTTGGACCTTGCTTCTCAAAATGTGGTCCATAGACCAGCAGCATTAGCATCAGTTGGGAGCTCATTAGAAATGCAGAGTCTCAGGTCCTGCTCCCACCCCCACTGAATGAGAGTCTGCATTTCATCAAGACCCTCAAGGGATTCCTCTACCCCTCTGCAAGGAGCACTGATCCAGAACAGCCCAGAACACTCCCACCCCTGCACTTTGCCATTTCTCTTCCTAGACAGCTTACCTGCTAGGTATCCATGTAAATCACTCCCTGCATCCTTTTCTCAAATGTCACTTTCTCAATGTTCTGCTTAAAACTGAAATGCCTCCACAGCAGGGCACTCCGTAACCCCTCTGATGCCTTTATTTCTCCCACAGCATTTGTCACCACCTGAAAATGGTGGCCTCTGAGAGTCAGAATAAGGTGTGGAGAGGTGAGGCACAGGACTACTACTTTTTTAAGTCTTAAGTTTTTGCAGGATTATTTGATGTTTAAGTTGTGTGCATGTATATCTTTCACTTGTTTGTTTGTAGAGATTAAAGACTACCAGACAATAAAGTCTGAGTTCCCATCAGGCTTCATGAGTGAGGATGTTAGGGTCAGTCTCAACTTCATGGCCAATGGACGAGTACTGTGTGCAAGAAATAAATCTTTGCTGTTTCAAGCCACTGACATTTTGGAGTCATTTCTGCAGCCAACTTCAAGCGTCTCTTGACTGCTGCAGGAAGGGACAGTTGAAGTGGAAGAACGTGGGTTTTGAAAGAGTCAGTAGGGTTGAGGCTAGCAAACAGTCACAACAGAGCCACTCCTTTCCATGGAGGTTATATCTCAAATTTATACGATGTCATCTCTTGCTGAAAGGCTGCAAGTATTCCACAGATGTGCTTTATCTGGTCAGGATAGTATTTGCTTAAATGTTCAACAGGGGAGATTAGAAATGTGTGTGTGAGCATGTATGTAATTTATTCTCCTCTAGCTATAGTCCCCACTACTCTCTATTACTTAGAACAGCCTCAGTTGACTCATTTACTTGCCTGTATAGCCCTGAAGACATTTGGATTTGCAACACTGGCCTGTCTACACATCAAACCCATTGAGAGGAGGTAGAAAAGGCATTAGCATCCTCACCTGACAGACAAGAAAACAGAGGCCCTGAAAGTCCAAGAGGCTTCAAAAATGACGCAAGTCAACAGCAGAGCTAGGGCCTTAACCCGGGAGTTCTGATGCCTCTGTTCAGGACAAGCTGAGGATGTCCCACCTCGGAGACAGCTGCCATCTGCTACTGCAGTCATCCTAGGAGGTTAATACATTGATTGCATGTTCCATTGTCTAATCAGCCCACACACTGCTTGAGTTTATCACCAAGCAAATTCTCATTTGTTTTTAACAGGAAAATCATGCCATCCCAAAATGCCTTAAACCAAACTCTGCAATCTCAACAAACAGCTTGCCTTTTAAATCCATAAGCTAAACACAAGTCTCTTTGCATTCCTTCAGCCAAGCCATTGCAGCTCTTTTCTCTTTCAGTCTGAACTTGTTTGTAATAAGGACAGCCAAGAAAAGGAATTAAAGAAATGACTCCAATGGAGAATCTCCAAAGTATATTATTAAGTGCAAAAAGCAAAGTGCCGGCCAGGTGCAGTGACTCATACCTGTAATCCCAGCACTTTGGTGGGCCAAGGAGGAAGGATTGCTTGAGCCCAGGAGTTTGAGACCAACCCGGGCAACATAGTGAGACACCATCTCTAAAAAAGATAATAAATTAGCTAGGCATGTTGGCACATGCCTGTAGACCCAACTACTTAGGAAGCTGAGGCAGGGGGGATGGCTTGAGGCCAGGAAGTTAAACCTACAGTGAGCCATGATGACACCACTGCACTCCAGCCTGGGCAGCAGAGACCCTGTCTCAATGAAAACAAAACAAAAAACAAAAAAGCAATGGGCAGAAGAGTATATATGGAATAAGCCCATTTGGATAAATGGAAAAAATACATCTATTTACACATATACATTTATACTTATGTATGCAAAAATGTCTCCAAGGATGCACATGAAACATTATGGCTGTGCCTGGAGAGCAACCTGGGGGTCAGGAGTGAGGGGAGCAAGCACTGTGGGCAACCCATGTACTGAAGCCCTGACAAGTCAACCATTCTCTTCTGCGACTCTGCTTGAAGTTAAAAGTGCTGAGAAGCCACACCCCCTGGGGCAACCCTCAATCAATGATTGGCGGAATTAGTACAGAAACATATCAACTCCTTCACCTCTTGGGTGGGATGATTCTCAGGTACATGCTGTACATCGGTTCCCAGAGTTCTCCAGCATGACTCAGCTCCAGTTGCCCCCAGAGCAGATGCGCTCAACAACACAGCCTTTTCTGGCTGCCTTCGTTTTCTTTCTCCCTTTCCCCAGTCCTTTACTCTTTCAAATGAATTCCAAGTCCTGTCTCAGGACTGGTTTCTGGAGGAATAATGCTGTTCAAAATAACTTTCTTCAATGATGGAAATGTTCGATGTCTGCACTGTCCAATACAGTAACCACTAGCCACATGTGGCACTTAAATTTAACTTAATTAAAATAAGTAAAATTTAAAACGCAGTTCCCTGGTCACATAGTCACATTTCAGGTGCTCAACAGCCACATGGACAGCACATAATAGACCCTTTTCATCATCGCACATGGTTCTATTGGACAGTACTGGTTTGCAGTCGGCATTGGAGCAAATGAGTGTAGACTTGTACCATATGTGTTAAGAAGCAAGAGGATGTTTTTAAAGGGGAAAAGGATATAATATACCTCTATGAGTGTCTCTGACATCTGGGTGTGGGGTCTGTGTGTGAAGCCTGACTCTCACTCAAGTACTCCTCTAAATCTATTGCCTAAACCTTAACCCTTTCCATTCTGAGCTAAGGGCCAGGCTGTTTCAAACCCCTATAGCATCTTTGTGCAAATAAGACCAAGGTGCCTCTCCCTCCCAAAGGAAGCAATCCCATGTCAATGCAACACTGGACCTGAGCAGTGCCACCAAACAGGGCCCACCTAACAATGCTGCACAAGTCTGTCCTAAGGGCCAGGATTTGAAATTTAAAAGACAGGAAGAGGTTCTTCATTGCTCTATGTTCTTCATCTCAATACTTCTTTTGGCAATGAGTACAGACAGAATGACAGGGCTTGAGTTTGTGAGTTGGCAGGAAGGCCAAAGGATAAAGGAAATACCAAGAACAATTTTTTTAAAAAACACTAACAATACTGCAAGTCAAAAATATGGTCTTTGCCAGGCACAGTGGCTCAGGCCTATAATTCCAACACTTTGGGGCACTGAGGCAGGAGGATATCTTGAGTTCAGGAATTTTAGGCCAAGTTGGGCAACATGGCAAGACTTCATCTCTTAAAAAAAAATTTAATTTAAAAATTAGCCAGGGTTGATGGCATGCACCTGTAGTCCCAATCACTCAGGAGGCTAAGGCAGGAAGATCCATTTAGCCTAGGAGTTTCAGGCTGTAGTGAACCCTGATTATGCCATTGCATTCCAGCCTGGGCAACAGAGCAAGACCCTGTCTCGAAAAAGGTAATTTAAAAAAAGAAGAGTTTTGCTCCTTATGGGTAAGCTTTAACTCTCAACCTGCTCTTACTCAAAATATAACAATTTGCATTAATTTAGGTTCCATAACCCAGTTCTGCCATTTTTCTGTTGGGCATCATAGCACTCACTGCAGAAAAATCCCTTCCATCTTGAACATTTTCCAACTTTTACCCTTTCTTTCCGTTCTCTTTAGGTGAAACAGGCATGACTTATTAATCCTGTATTGACATGGAATGATACTCTAGTCATCTTGGCTTGAGCTAGTGTGCCTCATTGTCCTGATCAGAAAAATCAGAAACTTTGGGGGACCTGAAACATCATTTCTCTGGACTTGTTGCAAAGGTTAGTGTTCCATCTGTTGACTTATTTAATAGCTCCCTTTCCTGCTCCTAGGAGAGGCTCTTTATCTTTTTAGTTTGTGACAAGTTTGGTCATTTGCTAAGTGTCAGGTGCTGGGGATATAAGGGTAAGCTTTCTGCCCTCAAGGAGCTGCAGTCTACCTGGTGGTACAGATGAGTGTGATGAGAAAATTTTCTGCCCTGTAACCCTGCCCCTGCTCAGTGGTTCATTAACTCAGAGAAGAGTTGAGATCTGAAAACAGTGAAAACATGAGTCATCTCTGGGCTTTTGAGTTCCAAAAGCCTCATGCTCAGGAGAGACAGATAGAATTCATATGTGGAAATACCATCAGTATTGAAGAATATAAAACAATACTTTGCCACCTTCTTCCAGCCACTCCTTTCCGCCAGATGACTCCCTGTGGCAGCGAGGGTGTCAGAGGGGCAGTTATACATGTATAGGTATGTTTTTGGTCCTAGCATTGCTACGCCCCCATCCCACCCACAGAAGACTCTAGGGTAAGGAGAGGACAGAAAGAATCTGTGGCAGACACTATTGGCTGTCCTGAACCCTGATAGTATTCAGACAGTGGGTGACAATGTACTAAGACCCAGGGAATGAATCATGGTTGCTCTAAACCAGCGATGGTAATCCAGTGACCCAGTCCTGCCCAATGACTTATGAAGGGGAAGGGTCTTGTAAAGATTTTTCCTTCTTGAAAGAAAGCGAAATACCATTTCTTGCTGCTTTGGATGTGGTCAGGAGAGATCATGGTGCTTGGCACCACAGCAAGTATGTTACAACTAAGGGGGAAGCCAAGAGAATGGCTGAGAAAGCTTAACAGAGCTGACACCTGAATTAGCCTGTCTACTTCCAACCTTCTTGCCATATAAAATGATTGAATCCAGGCCGGGCACGGTGGCTCACACATGTAATCCCAGCACTTTGGGAGACCGAGGTCAGGAGTTCAAGACCATCCTACCAACATGGTGAAACCCCATCTCTACTAAAAATACAGAAATGAGCAAGGCGTGATTGTGCACGCCTGTATTCCCAGCTACTCAGGAGGCTGAGGCAGGAGAATCGCTTGAATCCTGGAGGCGGAGGTTGCAGTGAGCTGAGATCGTGCGGTTGCACTTCAGCCTGGGCAACACAGCAAGACTCCATCTCAAAAATAAAAATAAATAAATAAAAATAAAATGATTCAATTCATACTTTTAAGTCATTTGACTTGCAAACAAAAGCCTCCTGCAATATGGCTCTATGGTCTCCAGAAGAGGGGTCTCAGACAGCCATACATGAGTGTGGCAGGGTGTTACCCATATATTAGAGGTTGGCAGAAGAGGACAGTGTCTTAGGGAGCTCCGCAGAAGTTCCTGTGACCCAGCGCAGTGAAAACACATTTGTTTATTCCCATGTCTTCCAATGGAAACTGGAGAGCTGAGAGAAAGCCTGGCTGGATAGGCCCTTGACAATGGGATGAGGAACAGAAGCCATGGGGAAGGGTGATTGAGAGTTAAGCAGGAAAAGGAACACCTCAGCTGATGCAGAAGTGAACAGAAGACCCAAAGCCCAGATCCCCAACCCCACCCCCAACTCCAAATTTAGACCCAATGCCACGGAAAAGGGAAGAGTCATAATTCTAATAAATTTACATTTCCTCCACTCTGCTGAATGAGGGGTTGAAATAGAAATTAGCATCAATTGCAGAATAGTAAGATTTTATTTCTGCACATTAGAACTTGAAGACCAAGATTTGAACCCACTACCCAAGTCAACAGGCCATTACATCATCATGGGAAAAGGGACTTGAGAGCACTCAAGTGGGGTGCCTGTCAAAGACTGAGGAAGGGGCTCCCTGGAGTGAGTGCAGTAGAATTCCTAGAACACAAGTAGATTAGTAGTAAGGACACAGGATAGCCAACAACAACCACATATTCCCATCCTGATTTCAAAAAGAAATAATGTTTTAACATTAAAAAATCCATAAGACATAATGGCAAGATAAAGGCAGAATGCAAGACAGTTCCTTAAAGAAAACTATTGAAAAATCAGTACCTTGCACAAATTTGCTTATGTTTTTGTAGATCCTAGTGAATAGCTTCTTGTTTGTTGGCACCAGTCCTTAGAACCAGCATTTGGGAACAATATATGGAGGGTGCATCCCAGTGAACAATTTCTGGTCCATTGTGATCATTCCCCAATATCTAAGTCCCTCTTCCACAGTAATAGAAACCTTGGTTTTCAGCCAGGCACATGGAAAGACCATTTCTTAGCGCCTGTTGCTGCTAGGTGTGGTCATGTGGCTACATTCTGACCAATGAGGTGTGAGCAAAAGAGCCCTGTGGCTGCTGCCAGGCACCCCCTTTAAAAGACAGCTGGCCATGCCCATTGCACAGTTTTCCTCTTCATCCTTTTCTTCTCCTGCTGCCCCAGAATTCTGACATAGTGGCTGACCTTCATTCTCCACCACAGATGGAAGGCCACACTCTGGGGTTGGTAGAGCATTGAGATGAAAAGAGTGTGGGTCCTTAAAAGACTTCATGAAACCCAGCAGCCACACACCAGCTCTGGACTGCCCTACACTGACTTTGACATGAGAAAAGTAAACTTCATTTTCTTCAGCTACTGTGATTTGAAGTCTTTGTTACCTCTAGCTGGGGCTAATTCTTTCTGATACACATGGCCACCAGCCATAGTGTGAGAAAGCCCATGTTAAGACAGTGAGGATCTGGGCTATTGAAGATATAATACAGCCATGGCAAATCTCACCCATCACTGACTCTCAACTCACATCCTCTGCCCACCTGAACCACATTTACAATATGCTTAGTCCAACTTTTCCATTTCCCTAGTCAATTTTCTTTATGCTTTCTGTTAGGGCCATTTCATAAGATGTTTCAAGGGTTTTGTTGTTGTTTTGTTTGTTTGTTTTTTACACAGTAGAAATAGAAGTAGTTACTAAATAGAAACAACACGAGTAGCAGAGAATCTCATTATGCATGAATCTCATTATGCATGAAGTAAAAATCAAATGGGTATAAGAATAAAGTTTCTAAAAAAACCATAAAAGTCGTTACTGTTTGCTCATCTGTGACTTCCTTCCACTTTCCCTGGGGTAAATGGCATTCCCTTTTCAAGTCTCTTTTTATGGTAGACATGTATATCTGTTATTTCTGCTTTAGAATATAATGTATCTCTCTAGGTCACAAAAGGCCATTGTTGATCAAGTTATGAAGAGAAGAGTATTAATACATCATGAGCATGTTTCAGTACACAGCACTTTTCTGTCAGTTTTCCAGAAAATAGTTTTGTATCCTGATTGGAAAAGTAGATTTCTAATACAACATCGAATACTCTGTACTTAGTCTTTCTTGTTTCATACAAGGAAACAAACTATACTGAGCAAAGATAGCCACAAGACATCCATTCCACAAAATTGGGCATTAGTTGAGTTTTTCACAGTAATTTGTTAGGTTATATTAAGAACCTAAGGAAGTGAGTACACAAAAATAATAATCATCTGTGGGGTTTAAGAGCCTAACAAATTGCAGCCCTCTTTCTGCCCAAGTCCAGGACCAACTGAGAAGTGCAACCAGTTGAGACGGAAATAATCAGCTTTGTTACTAATAAGATAATTAAAGAGCATGGCTTTAAATTCAGCTCCAAATGGACTTCCCAATGCATTCCCATTGACTTGAACTTCACTGTGGGCACCCCTGTTGCTGGGGGGCAGTGCTCACCCCATAAGCTCCATTCATAGCAGAGAGCAAACCAGAATGGACCCTCTATGTGGGCGAGCAAATTTGGAAGAGAAAAAACCCTGAGCCAAGCATGCTCATCTCCTTCTACCAAATTCACTAATTAGAGGTGTCACTCCTTTTTCTCTGGGGAGTGGTTGTTAGAGAGGTGAGGCAATGGGAGAGAAGTTAGACTTGTCCTCAGGTCTTTCTCCTCCTGTAGCAGACCCTGTCCCTGCCCCACTGCTATACACCAGCTTTGTTTTTGTGTTTGTTTCTTTGTGTTTGAGACAGAGTCTCGCTCTGTCACCAGACCAGAGCGCAATGGTGCGATCTCTGCTCACTGCAACCTCCAACTCCCTGGTTCAGCCTCCCAAGTAGCTAGGATTACAGGCACGTGTCACCATGCCCAGCTAATTTTTGTATTTTTGTATTGCGTATTTTGCCAACAAAATCTGGTTTCCAACTGCCTGTCACCATCTTTTCATCCAAAAGCCTTCTTCAAAGCAGTAGAAGCAGCAGTCCTCAACCAATGAGTGACTCAAGTTGATAAATAAATACCCCAACTCCCTTGCCCTAATGGGCATAGAACTCTGAGGTGCATGTTCTATACTGTTTCCCAGAGCTTTCCGGCAAAACTAAGCCCCAGACACCCACAATGACAGCCAGCTCAATAATGCACCCTTCCTTGGCTTCCTTCCTTTACCGGTCTCATCTTCCCACTTCCCTAGTGTGTCCCGGAATCACCACTCAAGTATTTACTGAGAGTAAATCCTTGCTCTCAAATACTTATCTCAAGGTCTTCTTTAGAGCAGAGGTAAGCAAATTTTTTCTGGAAAGAAACAGATAGTAAATATTTTAGGCATTGCAACTGTACAACTGCAGCATTGCAGTGTGAAAGCAGTCATAGACAATATGTAAAGAAATGGGCATGGGCTATGTTCCAACGAAACTGTATTTACAAAATCAGATGGTAGGCTGGATTTGGTATATGAGCCAGGCCATAGTGTACCAACCCTTACTCCAGAGGGAATTCAAGATAAATCATTCCCTGAATTTATATTTTTATAGTTGTGTAACAAATTACCACAAACTTGGCAGCTTAAAACAACACAAATTTATTATCTTAGAGTTTCCATTAGTCAAGAGTCCCAGCACTATATAACTGGGTTTTCTGTTCAGGGTCTTACAGGGCTGAAATAAAGCTTCTGGCTGAGCCACATTCTCATCTAAGGCCCGGAGTCATCTTCTAACCTCACACAGTTGTTGGCAGAATTTAGTCCCTTGCAGTTGTAGGACTCAGATCTGAGTCTTCTTGCTAGCTGTCAGCCAGGGACCATTTTCAGCTCCATTCCTGACACAGGGCTCTCTCAGTCAGCAGTGTATGAATGGTTGAAGTGTGGCTGCTGGGATTGGTCAAGCCTCAGCTGTTGTTACAGGCACATACTCCTAAGTTAGGTTTTCAGTCTTGTCTACCTATTAAGTTAGGCTGCAGTTTGTCCACAAGGACTCAAATATAGAAGTATGGAGTCCTTCTCAGGCCATATTTAGTTTGCTTAACAATTCCCCCTTTTTGGTCATTTTCTCAATTTTGAAAGATTGACCAAAACTTTAGTTGTTGATATTAATATTACCATTGTAAATGTACTTATTTGGTCTTGAAACTCACTGGGAAACAGCAGAACAGTGAGTTTTGCAAAGGTAGGAACAAGGACTGAGTAGAGGGCACCCCCTCATGCTAGAACATCCTGTTTTACAGGAGAAAAACAAATCCTGGTCTGTTCTAGGATCTATGTGTTTCTTTAAAGCATTAGCTTGATCATGTCACATTTAGCATGAGCAACTCCATTTTGGTTTGGTTTTGTGTGTTGGGGTGTAGTGCACGAGCTCAGTCTAAAACGGTGGCCTCCCATCATTTTGTTTTAAAAAAAATCCCATTTTTTGTCAAGTTCTAACTTAGGTGAGAGTGTGACAAAACTTAGGGCCTTAGTGCCACTCTCAGTTACCATCATTTTGGGTTTCCCGTCTCAGCATGTCATTCAGAGGTTATGGTGACTTCACAGCCATACATTTCTTTCAGCTCTTGTCATTTCAGTTGAAGAGAGACCATTTGACATTCTAGAGATGGCTCTATGCAAACGTTTAAAACTTGGAGAGAATATAGCACACCAGGGAGACTATTATTATATCAGGAGGATAATGCTGAGGGTTTGGAGTATGCTGCTTACCCAGGGTCCCCATAAACCAAACCACCTAAAATCAAATAGATCAAAGAATGAGCTAGGTAAAGAGTCTACTCACTTTACTCACTTCGTTAATCTCCTACAACTGAATCTCTATAATATCTAATATTTTGTCCATAGGCCATAAGTGCCAGCGGCTACACAGATACTTCTCTGTTTAGCCAATTCTATTATTTAGCATAACTTTCACAAGAGAAGTTAAAGTCTGTTGTGTAACCATAGCCTTTACAGTAGAATCTGCTATAGAACCTATGATGAGTGATACATTTCTAATAATTGCCTCTTTTATTCCAAGCCATGCAAAAAGGACCTAACAAATGGTGCCCTTTTAGAAGAATAAAGGCTTCCTGGCAATGTTTTTTTTAAACCCATGATGTGGGTTAAGAGGAGAGAATCAATATTCTGTATTTGACTGATTATGAGGCAACATATGTGCCATTGAAGTTTCTCACCTATATTGGGCTTTCATCTTTTATCTATCAAAGTATAAGGTTATCTACGTATAAGGCTGGTGGCAAAATCCTTCACAAATAAAACTGTACCCATAAGTGCACATAACAGAACCCCTTTTAATTTCTGTTGTTCATAGAGGCACAAACAACAAAAAATATTCAAAGAGTCTCATGATAGTAGAGAAGTCTTGCTCTGTGAACTTGAGAAAAGCTGTTCACATCAAGAATGCCATCTTCTTCTGGGGGAGAAACTTCTCTGGTTAGCTTTACTTAAGGGTTCCAATGCAATGGGTGTACAGTTCCAAGAGTATGGAGGGACCCTTCTCAGTTTCTCTAAAACCAGCAGGAGAATTCTTTTAAAGAATTCACTTGATTAAGTTCACACCCTCCCAGGATCATCTCTCTTTTGATTGACTCAAAGTCAACTGATTAGGAACCGTAATTACATCTTTAAAATATATTCACCTTTGAGTTATAATGTAACCTAATCACAGAGCTAGTATACAGTGAGGTAAGAGTTAAACCCCAGAATCCTGACTCCATAGCTTACGCTGTTAACCATTTTTCATACTGCCTTGCCTCTAAGATTTTACATACAATTCCCCACATACCCAACACAAGCCATCTAAATCAGACACTATCATGCTGCATAGCTTTCTTAATATTTAAAATTCAGCTAAGTAATCTGTCAGCCTTTTTAATAATGTCAAACAATACTTGGCCAAGATTGGATTTTAGACAACCCTTTCCTTTAACTAGAATTCATCAACTATGCCGGATATAAATGAAAACTCAAGACTCAGTTTTGAAGAAATGATACGACCAATATTGCCTTCATTATTTCTTGCCTTCTCAGATGAAACAATAACTTTGAAAGTCCATTTTAAAAAGGGAAGAGGAAGGAACCAAGTATTAATAGAACATCTATTGTAGGCTATGCATTGCATTCACTATTTCATTTGAGCCTGACACCACCCCCTGGAAAGCCTATTATTATTGCAGATTAAACAAAGCTTAAAGAGTAGAAAAAGGTTTCAAATTGTCGCATAATGTCTAATCTCCCCCTTCTGCTTGAGTAACAAGAGGCTGGATTTATTCAGGGTAACAATGTCATCAGCTTAAAGACCACATTTCTCAGCCTCCCTTGCAGCTAGGTGTGATTATGTGACAAGTATTTGGCTAAGAAGAGCTAAGTAAAAGTGTGTGGGCCCTCTTGGGAGGTTGCTTAAAGAAAGCTAAATCAATCAAGAGTTGACTTTCATGTTCTTCTTTCCTTATACCTTCCTGCTATTTAAAACTCTGGCATGATGGCTAGAGCTCCAGCTGCCACCTTGAATCTTGAGGCAATCCTGAGATGGAAGCAATTTGCTAAGACATGGAGCAGGAAGGCACAAGGAGCTTATATACCTGATGATGATGGAGCTAGAGCTGGAGTTCCAAGCTTTGGAATGATTGTTTTGAAAGAGAGGGGGAAAAAAATTCTACCACTTTTTAACACTGTTATTCCGAGTTTGCCTTATAGAGCTTAATAACTGATGGAGATGACCCAAACAACCTTCCCTAGGTCACCCCTTAGTAAGAAGATGCATAATGCAGACCTTATTCTCTCAGACTACAGCACGCTTGGGGCTAATCATCTAAATGTTTTGCTTCGAAAGTGGGGATGTTACTTTGGTTGGGAGATAAAGATAACCTTATCTGACCTCATGGACTTCAGTCAAGTCTCTCTTTCTTTTTTTTTTTGTTTTGTTTTGTTTTGTTTTGTGTTTTGGTTTTTTTGTTTGTTTGTTTTGAGACAGAGTTTTACTCTTGTCACCCAGGCTGGAGTACAATGGCATGACCTCGGCTCATTGCAACCTTCACCTCCTGAATTCAAGTGATTGTCCTCTCAGCCTCCTGAGTAGCTGGGATTACAGGTACCTGCCACCACGCCTGGCTAATTTTTATATTTTTAGTAGAGACGGGATTTCACCATGCTGGCCAGGCTAGTCCCTGGTCTCAAACTCCTGACCTCAGATGATCTGCCCACCTCGGCCTCTCAAAATGCTGGGATTACAGGCGTGAGCCACCACGCCAAGCCTCAAGTTTCTATTTCTTAGATTCTCTTTGATTCCAGCTTCCAGCCTTTGCAAAGTTCCTTTTATTATTGCTGACAAAGATAATATGAATACATACAATTCATAACTACCTTCCACAGTTGGACCTTAGTCCTCTACAATTAGAACCATGTTTAGAGTATAAGTTAACCTGTTTTTATGTTGCTATAATAAGTCATGCACATTGGAAAAATGAGAACCAGGTCAGGCGTGATGGCTCACCCCTGTAATCCCAGCATTTTGGGAGGCCAAGGTGGGCAGATGGCTTGAGTCCAGGAGTTTGAGACTAGCCTGAGCAACATGGCAAAACCCTGTCTCTACCAAAAAAAGAAAAGAAAAGAAAATCAGCTGGGTGTGGTGGCAAGTGCCTGTAGTCCCAGCTACTCTAAAAGGTGAGGTGGGAGGATCACCTGAGCCCGGGATGTTGAGCCTAGTACACAGAGTGAGATCCTGTCATAAAAAAAATAGAAAGATAAATTTTTTCCTCCCCAAACCTAGACCAAAATCCAGGGGTAACTGAATCTTTCCAGAAAGTTTTTGTACATATACAACAATATATTGATATCCATTATATTACAAATGAAAATATACTACACACATGGTTTGCATTTACTGGGTCTTGTATCATATAATCACATATAAGCCCCAGGTCACTTATTATATGGCTATAGAGTATTTCATTGTATGGGTGCAGAATAGTTTATTTAACCAGTATTTCCTTATTACTGGACAGTTAGGTATTTATTCATTTAGAGACAGGGTCTCACTCTGTCACCCAGGCTGGAGTGCAGTGGCATGATCTCAGCTCACTGCAACCTCTGCCTCCCGGGTTCAAGTGATTCTCCTGCCTCAGCCTCCTGAGTACCTGGGATTACAGGCACATGCAACCAGGCCCGGCTAATTTTTCTATTTTTTGTAGAAACAGGCTTTCACCATGTTGCCCAGGCTTGTCTCGAACTCTTGACCTCAAGTGATCTGACCATCTTGGTCTCCCAAAGTGCTAGGATTACAGGTGTGAGCCACCACACCTGGCCAGTGTGTTCTAATGTAAATAATACTACCATGTACATCCTTGAACATGAATCTTTTTTGCACACTTTTGTCTCTGTAGGATAAATTCCTAGAGGTGGAATTGCTATATCGAAGAGCATGTCCAGCTTTGAATTTTATAGTTATTGCCAAAGTGCTCTGCAAAGAGATTGCTCAAAATTGCACTGCCCCCGACAAGTGGATGAGTGTGTCTATTTCTCTTCCCTGCCCATATTAGCTACTAACGAATCACTAGATCTTTGTCAATCTGAAATTCTTTTAGTGTATTTTCTTGATATTTTAATTTGCATTTTTAAATTATAAATGAAAGTAAGCATTGTCACTATTTATTGACCATTGAGATTTCTTGTTCTAAGAACTGCTTACTCATGTCCTACCCCATTTTTCTGTTAGGTTCTTTATCTTTTTCTTATAGATTTATAAGATATTTTTATAACTTTAGGAAATTAATCCTAAGTCACATATGTTGCAAAGTCTTCACTAGTACGTGTTGTTTTCTGTTTATGATGATTTTCCCTGCAGAAGCTTTTTTATTTTTAGTGAAATTTATTAATCTTTTCCTATATATCTTCTTAGTTTTATGTCATGCCTCAAAAGACTGTTCCCAAGTTCATTTCTTTGAATTTTAGTCTTGGATTTTTTGTGTGTGTTTTATTTTGTACTTTTATTTTGTTATTATATTGTTTGAGACAGAGTCTTACTCTGTCTCAATCTCGGCTCACTGCAACCTCCACCTCCCAGGTTCAAGCGATTCTCCTGCCTTAGCCTCCTGAGTAGCTGGGATTACAGGTGCCTGCCACCATGCCTGGCTAATTTTAGCATTTTTAGTAGAGATGGGGTTTCACCATGTTGGTCAGGCTGGTCTTCAACTCCTGACCTCAGGTGATCCATCTGCCTTGGCCTCCCAAAGTGCTGGGATTACAGGTGTGAGCCACCGAGCCCAGCCTATTTTTTTTTTTTACATGTATATTATTGGTCCCTCTATTTAAAGAGAGATGTAGTGACTTCATTTTGTTTTTCCCCCATGTAACTAGAGAGGTATTCCAAAGCTATTTATTGGATAACCCATCTGTTTAGATTTGATATGTGACTTGCATTATATTTTAAATTATCATATGGATTTGGGTCTATTTATGAACTCTTCATTCTATTTTTCTACTGAATTTATTCTTGGTCCAGAAACAAAACTGTGTTGCTTTATAACACATTTTACTAGCTGGTCTAGCTAATAACCACTCTTTACCCATTAATCACTTTCCCCCAGAGCTCCCTAGCCATTCTCACATGTTTATTCATATCCGTGAACGTTGATTAAGCACCTATTAAATACCAGGCAGCGGGCTAAGCACTTGGGATAAGCAGTGAACAGAACAGGCAAGATTCTGGCCTACAGGGTGCTTACATTCCAGCTGGGAGAGACAGACATAAACAAATCAGTTAAATGGGTACAGTGACTGAGGGTGGCAACTGACATGGAGAAAGAAAAAACAGGGAAGGAAGATAAGAAGCAGGGAAAGTACAGAACCAGGTAATCAGAGCAGGTTTCATTGAGAAGTTGGTAGTTGAGGTGAAGGAATAAGCTGCACCAATATCTGGGGGACGACCAGTGAAAACAGAACATGCAAAGGCCTTGAGGTGGGAAGTCGGTGTACCTGGAGCAAAGTGAGTTGGAAGAACTGGAGGGCAGAGAATTAACAGGGAGTGAAGTCAAGGATGACCTTGCAGGCACATGTAAATACTTAGGCTGTTTCTCCTAGCAAGGTGAAAAGTCATTGTTGAGCAGGGGTGCATCATGAGCTAACTTAAAGTTCCAGAAATTAATGTCATTGGTATTTTGGTTGTGATCATGTCAAAATCTTTCATTCATTTATGGAGGATTGATATCTTTATAATCCTGTGTCCTCCTATCCAAAAACCAGGCATGTGACAATATTACAAATGTATAAAATGACAAAGTGATCCACTTCTAACAATGTATTCTACAGATAGACTTGCATATGTGCAAAGTAACTTATGGTGAAGCATCATTTATGATGACAAAATACTGGAAATAACAGACATCCAGACATCCACCTATAGGGACTAGGTCAATTATGAGGCATGCACACGACAGAATACTATGCCACTACAAAAGTAAGGAGAATTTTTATGTACTGATATGGAATCATCTCCTTGATAAACTAAGAATAAAAACAAGGTACAGAATGGTGTGTATGTACACTATCATCTGGGTAAAAAAGGGAAAAAATATATTACCTATGCGTTTGCTCTTGTATAAATAAAATATCTCCGTAAGAATACATATGAGGCCGGGCACAGTGGCTCACGCCTGTAACCCCAGCACTTTGGGAGGCCGAGGCAGGTGGATCACGAGGTCAGGAGTTCAAGACCAGCCTTGCCAACATGGTGAAACCCCGTCTCTACTAAAAATACAAAAATTAGCTGGGCGTGGTGGCAGGCACCTGTAATCCCAGCTACTCAGGAGGCTGAGGCAGGATAATCACTTGAACCCGGGAGGCAAAAGTTGCAGTGAGCCGAGATCATGCCACTGCCCTCCAGCCTGGGCGACAGAGAAAGACTCCATCTCAAAAAAAAAAAAAAAAGAAAGAAAGAAAAAAGAATACATATGAAACTGCTAACGGAACTGATCATTAGGGAGGAGAACTAAGTAGCTTGAAGACAGGGATAAAAATGAAATGTTTCACTGTGTACCCTTTTCCATCTTGGGACTATTGAGCCATGTGAATATACTACCCATTAAAAAACAAATAAATATACATTTTAATGAAATAAAGTATGCCTTTATCTCAGGGCCGTTTCAGAAATGTATCCAGTGACAGTTGAAACAGAATTAGCAGAGACCTAAATCATATAGCAAAGATCATCTACATGATGTATCTTTACATGTCAGTTCTAATAAATGTGTAATAAATATACAAATCAATAAATAGATCTAAGACTGAATGCACAAATGTGCTCATTTCTCTGCCAAAATATAAGTGTTTTGCAAGACGAAAAATGACACAAAACAAAATTTGCACATTATCATTGTGCAAGTGAGCTAGGAGAGCTCCATCTCTTGGCCTGCCAATTGCAGATTAGGGCCTGTGATGAAGAAGGGTGCTGTATAGTATATTAAAAGATGATGTGTCCTACAGATTTAAAGAAGTTAGTCCAGTAAGAGGGTCAGAGATAGTGGGATGGATATTCGGATGAGAGTGGGCTGTACAGATCCAAACTGGTTGGTTAAGGAAGGTTCACTGAGAAAGTGATATTTGGGGAAAAAACATGAAGATGGGGAGGGAGCAGCCATATCTGAGAGAAAGGCATTCTCTGTAGAGGAAATAGACAGTGCAAAGGCCCTGAGGCAGGAGCATGCCTGGCCTCTAGAAAGGACAGCAAGGAGGCCAGTGTGAATGGAGCAGATGGAGTGGGAAAGCATAGGTGGCTAGGAGGGGTAGCAGATCACACAGGGCTTTGTCAGCTGTCCTAAAGGCAGTGCCTTAATCAGATGAGAAATCCCTGGAGAACAGGGAAATTGACTTTTTTATATTATATACATTTATTTATTTATTATTTTTTTTTTTGAGACAGGGTCTCACTCTGTCGTCCAGGCTGAAGTGCAGCGGCATGACCGTAGTTCACTGCAGCATCAAACTCCTTGGCTCAAGCAATCCTCCCACCTCAGCCTCCTGAGTAGCTGAGATTATAGACATGAGCCACCATACTTGGCTAATTTTCAACATTGTTTTGCAGAAATAGGGGTCTCACTATGTTGCCCAGGCTGGGCTCAAACTCCTGGGCTCAAGCGATCCATCCACCTCAGCCTCCCAAAGTGCTGGGATTACAGCAAAAATTCACTCTTATATTTTAAGAACATCCCTCTGGCTGCTGTGTTGAGAATGGGTCACAGGAAGTCAGAAGTAGAAGCAGGGGGCCAGTGCCAAGATGATTCCCAGATACTCCTCACGGTACCGCCCACTGAAGCATATTCTTAGAACTATTAAAAGTAAATGTGTGTAAAGAACCTACATTTAGTACATAAGGAAAGTCTTTAAAACACAATCCTTTTCCTGATTATAAAAATAAGGCATAGTCATGGTAGATAACTTGAGAAAACCAGAAAAATATGAATAGATAAGAAAAAAATCACCAATAGAATACCTTCCAGATACAACTACCTTTAACATTTTGGTGTATTTCCCTCTCAGCTATCTGGTTTTATATAGCTAGATTCATAAAACACGTATACTGTGATATGCCACTTAATCACTTAACCTAATATAATTAGCATTTTATCACTAAAAGAATTACTTATTCTAATAGAGACATAATATTGTGTTTTATGACTATATCAAATTAAACTCAACCAGTCCACTAAATTGTTAGTCTTCTAGGTTATTTCCACTTTTTCCGTACTATGGATAATGCTTTGTTATTTATAAATAATGCTTCAATTAAGATTTTTATGAATAAATTTTGGTCTGCATTTTAGATTTGTTTTCCTTAGAACAGATTCCAGAGGTGGAATTAGCAAGTCAAATAGAGAATATATTTTAGATTTTTGATACTCACTATCAAAGGGCTCTCCGAAAAGGTCATGCCTATATAAATTCCTATGACTTTACTAAAGTCATAGACAACTTTTAAGGAAAAAAACATTCCCTAATTAGTATCATCCTCCTTCAAAAAGATTTCTTTTTAAAATGAGAATGAGCCAGAATTTCACACATCATATGCACAGCAGAGAGAGTGAAAAATAAGATTCCAAGTATGAAGGAGTCATTAGCGTTTTAGACCAAAGCTGCAGTTAAATTATGATCCTCCTCGAGGAGTACATATGAAACCCGGTGCACATTGGACATGCATTATAGGAATCGAAGTAGTCATTACTAAATATATGTGGTTGCTAAGATACAAAACTGAGAACTAAGAATTAAATTTAACACGTTCTCCTCAAATTGAGTTATTCCAGGACTAGCCTTCTCTCCTTTGTAAATGGCATAACATAGAGACATTTGTGACAAATTGGTGTTCAGCCAGAAGAAAAGAAATGGGCAGAATGAGGAGGAGATAAGAAGTAGGAAGATGTGGGTTCTAGAACAAGGCATTACTTTCTAATTTCATGTCAGTCATTTGACCCTTTGGGTCAAGTAAAGTGGGAATAATATTGCTTGTCTTGTCTGGTCTACCTCACAAAGCTTTCATGAAGATCAAATATGCTAATAAATGGCAAAGTGACATACGATGAGAGGGTGTTATTATCACATTGAAGTCTGAGGCCCACTGCTTTGGAAACTTACATGTAATGAGGTTCTTCAATTGCTTTGCTGGGTTTCTCTTGCATTCAGTTATAGCAGATTCAATGATCTGCTTTTGGGGAAATCCATTCAAAAAGGAAAGAATGGTAATGCAGGCCATAATTCTGAGCCCTTGATTAGACTGAAGCTTCCTAAAGGGCAAGGATTGTATCGCTTTCTCCCATGCGACAGGTGTCCAAAACCCAGTTAGGACAAAATAACATTATACATTCCCGCTTTGCCTTGTTTCTCAATGGTGTATTACAGATGAGGACAGGAAGGAGGCTCATGGATGAATTTCTTCCCTATCCCACCCCCCACTTGCTTTTCCCATTCTCACCCTGAGCTGCCAGGCAAGCTACTGCTCATCACTCAAGTCAGCTCTTTCCCCTGACCCCATCAATCCAGTCCCAGACCTCTCATTAGCGCCCAGTTCCTGGTCGCAACACCACCTCATTGGATGCTACATTGCCTTCTTCCCCACTGGCTGGCCAGTCTCCACGGACCTGCCCTGCCATCTGATGCTCTTTTGCATGCTTTAGTGCCTAGCACAGACTCAACACGTGTTCTCCCAATAAAGGAATGGCTGGGTTTTCAAAGGCCAGGTCCACAAAAAAAGGCAAATGCCCACCTGATGAAAAGGAAGTCATTATGTATCTTGGTTCCAGAAACATAGCCATGAACCAATCTCTACACAGATTCGTTACTATATACTTACATGTGTTTACATATACATATATCCAGGATTCTCTTGGTAACACAAAATGTTGAGAATAGTAACAAGTTGAGGTTACTGAGGCCTGATACTAATATTGCTGAGGTCTTACATGTAAATAGAATTGGAGTATACTCAAAAGGGCAGAGGATTTTTTAAAATCTGGTTCTTCTCAATTCTCTACCAGAAACCTAACTCAGTGGTTCTCAGTCATCTGAGGGTCCTATACAGCGATGGAAACTTTAATAAATACTGACTTCTGTGATTCAGGTGTATTTAATTGATCTGGGATAGGACTTGGGCGTCCGTACCTCTCAAAAGCTCCCCAGGGGGATTCTAATATGTAGTCAAGACTGAGAAGCATTGCTCTAAAGTGTCTGGAGTGATGACTCATCGAACTAATTAAACCTTCAGGCTGAACACACTGGGCTTCCTGAGCATCTGTATAAAGTCTCTTCATCGCTCCCACACTCTCCCTCTTTCACTCCCTCACTCTCTCACTGTTTCTCCTGTTTATCCAATAAATTGCTTTGGAATGAGCCTGCTGCTTTTCAACTCAATCAGGTAAGAGGCCAAATCCTGATGGTTCAAACTGAAGCGACCTGGGATCTTTAAGGCCCAGGACATAATGGTATAAATCATGGGCTATGAAAGGATGAGACAATGCCATTGGCTCCCTCTCCTACTTCAGCTTGTGTTATATGGGTGGCCTTACTGATGAGAGGGCTTTGGAGAATTACAGAGTAAACACTGATATGCTGGGGATTCACCAAATCTCTGAAAAGTTTCACTCTTGGAATCAGGCACAGACTATGTAAAATACCATCTGATTCCCATGTGATGAATACTATGTGGCCAATAAGCATCCTAAGATTCTCTGAAGCAGGCAGTTCCTGCAATTTTCTTTTGAGTCCCATGACTCCTGGGGTAGGGTGGAGGATGGATGGAGATGTGTGTCTCAGTGTCAGTGAAACAAAAGCACTCTTTATGTAACTCATCCTTGCACAAGGGAGTCAGCTGTGGCCAGTCGCCATCCGTAAGTTCCCAGAGGGCTGGATTCTTTTTCCCATGGTTCTAATCATCACTGCCTCTCATGGACAGATGATCACCCAGCAGTCACTCAATGACTATCTATCTACAGAACAAAATACCCTCCAGCTCCCCGATATTTCAATAAACCATTGACACCCCATGATTTGCTTCTTCTCAAGTAAGAAATGGTTAACTTAGAGACACACAGGTCCTGAGTTTTCTTCTGTTGGCCTTTTCAGAGGTGTAAGGTATGAACCACAAGTGGCAAGACTGAAATAACATGGGTGCCTTCCTGCTGTCGTATCTCTCGGGGAGGGATGGTGCTCTCCTGGGGTGTATTTATGAACCAAGAGGTCACAAAAGACTGGGCTGCAGGCTCGCTGGCAGCCACCTGGCTGGATCCTGTCCCAGGATCCCTATATGGATCATCTCCCTAATAACCAGCATCTCAGTATGATTCAGATGCATATTACTTCTAAAACCCTGAGCTTCACAATTCTCCCAAAAAATAGCATTATCCTGGGAGCTGATTCAACCGATGCTCCACTCAAATTTGATTGCTATAATCAGAGCCTCAACCATCATGAAGATAAAGAAGTAAAAATCCATGCAAATCATGATACTTTTCAGAAAACGTCAAACAGCAATTGTGCCATGTCTTTTTATCTCGGTGTGTTGGTTCTTTTTTTGTCCTGATATTTCTTTTTTTGTTATTACATCATATAACCAAGGAGATATATATATATATATATATATATTTTTTTTGCTAAAAAAATGGTTACAAAAGATTGTTGTTTCCACTGCCTATGAAACAGAGGGAAGCTAGTCCTAAGGCTTATGTTGGAAGGAAGCCCTATTTCTGTTTTCATTGGAAGGTTCTCAAAGCAAGTTAATGAGGATTTCTCAGGGCCACGATGTTTGCCTCTTGCCCTCCATAATGTCAGCTAATTATCATGCAGATATATTTCAGTATATTCCATGGACTAGATACATCTCATGGAGCTTTTTCCTACAGCATTTTTTTTTTTTTTTTTTTTGCAAATCCTGGAACAGGCCATTCCCCTGACAGATAGCATGACTTTAATTGCACAGGACAGCCTAACTCCCTAACTCCAAGCCACATGTGCCAGGGCTGAACCACAAGAATGCCAGCAGAGGCCTCTTGACATTCACGCTCATTTCTGAATCTGATATTGCACCAGTTTTCCAGCTCCCGATTCCTGTTGTAGCATCAGATTTTGGTTAATTGCCTGCCAGAAATAAGCAAGCGTTTTCACAGGGGTAGGAGGCTGTGGAGTTTTAGGAAACTCTGCCATGATGAATTTAGAAAAACTGTCAGACAAAGCAATGCATTGTTTCCTTTCTGTCTGATGTTGAATTTAATTCCTATGTTTATAGGATATTAAATCGGCGTACCTGCAACTGGTTTGCAAATATTGCTAATTGTGATAATAGTGGCATTTCTCAAACATTCATTCCTTATGAAGCAGGCATTCATATGCCTAAAAATCCCGTTCCTCGGGCAGGGGTGAGCATACTGGACAGGGACCCATGAGACCCAGACTGTAGTGTTGATCCTGCCACTCCTCGTTTGTGCTATTTTGGGCAGGCACTTTCCTGAACCTCCTTTTCTTTAAACTTCTCTAAATCTCTGCTTCTTCATTATAAAGTTATGTGTTGGGCTACATGGTCTATTTCAAGTCCCTTCCAACATCTACAGTACTAAGTAGATACAAATTCCTAAAAACTCACTCAGCCTAATTTTTTTAAATAAAAAACATGAGAAAAGAAAAAGAAAAAAAATTAAAAATAACCAAATAAATAATTCGGGTCTTTTTTTTGCTCTTGCTAAGCTTTTAGTTCTGTGAGTACCAGTTTTTCCTATTATGTTAGTGGGAAAGATAGAAGGCCTTTAAAAGAAGAAAAAAAAGCAGAAATAGAAAGCAGAGCCTCCGGGGGAGGGAAGAGGCAAAGAGAAAGAGCCAAGTAGCGCGGGGACAAGCTGCAGCCCCCTCGGGCCTGCTGTTCTGTTCCCTTCTTCTGCCAGTAGCCCTGAGAACTGCAACAAAGAACAATAGTGTGAGATGCTGGCAGCATTTCCCACTCTTATGGGTCATAATATAACTCGCCTCAACAAATAATGTGAGATCCCCCTCTTTGTATTTGAGGAATGGCAGCCTTGAGCCTCCAGTACTTGCAGGGAGGTAGGGGGAGACAAAATGTTCACAGAGAAAATCTCAGGAGACAGAGAATCCAATCCAAGCTTGTGTGGTAGAGACAGGATGCTGTGGAGCAGTAGGAGAACAAGGGGACTTGTGTGGACTGAGGGGGTCTGAGAATGCAAGGGAGAGATGAAACTTGACTGGACTTGAGAGTTGAGTGGTAGGGATGTTTGCAGGCAAGAAGAAAAGGAAGGACCTTCTAGATCCATCCACTTTTTCTCCTGCTGCTGCTCCATCATGTGGCAGGGGCCTTTGGGTCACAGCTTCCCTGCTTTTCTTCAGGTACTCAGCTATCGTTTTAAATCAACCTGCATATATGTCATTAATGAAAGAATCAGCACTTTTCTTCAGAAAGAACCATTTGTCCAACACATTAAACATTTCTATTTCCTGCTAATCTGGGACTAAATTTCCTGAAAATTTTTATTATTTATGTTTTTCCATTAAGACCTCATTCTGCAGTGAATTTCACCAGGCTCAACTGATGGACTCATCCTCTCATTTGGGGTTTTACATTGTCATTTGCAAGATGATCCTACGAAAGTGTGAATGATTTATTACCTCTTTTTCCGTTCCTCCATCTCTGGAGATCTGTGTTTAGGTAGGGAAGCTAGGGGGCACCAAAGAGGGAAAATAAACTCTCCTCTTTCTGTTGGTTCAGTTTCACTAATCGGACCCTCAGACTCAGGCAAGAAAAATAATTCGATTCTGCTCTAGGGGCCCATTTCTAAAAGATGCCTAATGTCTGGATTTTACACACACAAACACACACGCATGAATGCACACACATCAGAAAACTATGGCTTGGAAAAGAACAAACCTAGATCCAGAGTATATAAAGAATCCTTGCAACTCAATAATAATAAGACAAATAACTAAAACAATGGGCAAAGGACTAGAATACACATTTCTTCAAAGAAGATATACAAATGACCAATAAACAATGAAAGCTACTCAATAATATTAGCTATCAGGGTAATGCAAACCAAACTCACAATCAGATGCCACTTCATACCCACTAGGATGGCTATAACAAGAAAGATAGACAAGAACGAGTGTTGGTGAGAATGTGGAGAAGATGGAACCCTCATACAATGCTGTTAGGAATGTAAAATTGTACAGCTGTTTTGGACAAGACTTTGGCAGTTTCTCAAAAAGTCAAACAGAAAATTATCATACCACCCAGAAATTCTACTCCTAGGTATATACCCAAGAGAAATGAAAACATATGTTCACATAAATACTTGCACATAAATGCCCATAGCAGCATTATTCATAATAGCCCAAAACTGGAAACAACTCAAATATCCGTGAACCAATGAATGGATAAATAAAATGTGGTCTATCCATAGAAGGGATATATTATTCTGAATGGAATATTACTCAGCCACGAATATAATGAAGTACTGATTCATGCTACGACATGGATGAACCTTGACAACATTATGCTAAGTAGAAGAACCCAGGCACAAAAGGCCACATAATGTGTGATCCCCCATTTACATGAAATGTACAGAATAGGCAAATCTATAGGGGCTAAAACAGATTAGTGGTTGCCAGGGTGTGGGGAGAAGGGGTGGCAGATGAGTTGGTAGATAATTGGAAGTGACTGCTAACTGGCCTAATGTTTCTTTTAGAGGTGATGAAAATGATCTAAAATTGATTGTGGTGATGACTGGTACTGAAAACCATTGAAATCGTACAGTTTAAGAAAAGGTGTTCCAGGAAAAAAAAATTCCAAATATTTGTCCCACTTTTGCTTGCTGACAGGCATGAAAAATGAAGGGACAGAAATCAAGGGACAATGATTCAACTGCAGCTACTTTCTAACACAATGCACAAAAACAGTTAAAATTGGTGCTCATATATTTCAGCGAACCAGTCTTGCTGGCATAAATGGTTAGAGTGCACATCTCATAACCTACTTTGTAGTAGGGCCGAGGACACTGTCCTGGAAGACAAGAATCCTTGGTTGGGAGCAGGTCATTCCTCAGCAATGTCACTAGGCATCTTACAGGACTAGCATCATTTTCATAGGCTGAAACCAGGCCAAATTATTCGAGAGGCAGGGGTGAGGTATTATCACTCTGTCGTGGAATCTAGATGAAAAAACAGATTTCTGTGCTCAGAAAAACAAGTTCCCGGTTTAGACACCCTTCCAGACAATGTACCACTGATTTCTTAAAATGTTCTTTTTTGAGTGTTTATTACCAGGAGCCCAGCAATTCCACTTTTGGAAATCCATTCTAAAGAAAATCTTAAATTAAAAAAAAAAAAAAAAGCTATGTGCGCTAAGACATTTATCACGATATTGTTTACATTAGTGAACAATTGCCCAAAAATTGGTGAATGGTGAAATAAACCATTCCACAATCATAATGCCATTGAAGTAATGGTAGTAAAATTGTGATTTTAAGACAATGTTCATTGAAAAAGCATTCTAAAGGACTGTACAGTGTGATGTGGATGTATGATATACATATATGAAAATATACCCATTATAAAAATAGCGATTACATTAGAGTCTTAGGAAAGAAGGCGGTATTTTTCTTTTTTATTTTCTCCATTTTTCTATAATGAGATTTAATTACTTTTAGAATAAAACAATTAATTTTTTAATCATTGGAAGAATTAAAATTGTACTTTTTCCTTTTAGAAAGCAATTATGGGCCTGGCACAGTGGCTCACCCCTATAATCCCAGCACTTTGGGAGGCCACAGTGGGAGGACTGCTTGAGGCCAGAAGTTCAAGACCAGCCTGGGCAACATAGGGAGACCCTGTCTCCGCAAAAAAATACAAAAAATAGCTGTGTGTGGTGGTGCACACCTGTAGTCCCAGCTACTCAGGAGGCTGAGGTGAGAGGATCACATGAACCTGGAAGATTGAGGTTGCAGTGAGCCGTGATCACACTACTGCATTCCAGCCTGGGCAACAGAGCAAGACCCTATCTCAAAAAATATATACATATAAAATAATAAAAATGAAAGCAAGTATGGCTACGAAATACTGTCTGTATTTTCTGGTTGTCCAGAACAGGACTTCCTAAGCTTTAATGTTTGTAAATCACCTGGGATCTTTTTCAAATGCGGGTTTTGACTCAGCAGTTCTAAGGACATGAGATTCTCCATTTCTAATAAGCTCTCAGGGCTGCTGCTGCTGCCCCCACGCTCTTGGTTTCTGCAGCATGCTTGGAATAGCAAAGGGCCTAGAGTTTCTTGAGAGAAACTAACTACAAAACAAAAACAGACAAAAATAACACTGAAAATCGTTAAATTCAGGAAACGGTTTCTATAAAATTGGTAGCATGGACACCCAGGTAGCCAAACTTGCCCCTAGGTTTTTAAACTGAAAGGCCAGTTTGTGTCCTTATTCAGTGACTTGAGTTTAGTTCAAAGATCCCTGGAAGCAATCCATGATTCCTTCCCTCTTTACAAATTGACCTCCCAGCTCTTGGCTTTTTAAGAATAAAGCAATCAAAATTTGGGAGACCTTCTCCATGAAAAGCTGTACAATACTCACTTTTTCCTAGGGCTTTCACTGGGTCACTGGGCAATAACTTGCCGAAGACTTTCTCCAATCTGCCTACTATACTAAAAAGTAGAGATGTTTTTCTGCTCTGCATCCCTCAGGTACAAAGGCTCATAACCTTTACATGCTGCTGCTCATGGTATTGCCTCAGTGTTCAGATAGTGGTTGTATTAGTTTCCTGCTTCCACTGTAACAAATTACCACAAAGAGAAATGTATTTTCTTACAGTCCTGGAGTTCAGAAGCTTAAAATCAAGTTGTTGGCAGGCCCATATTCCTTCTGGAGACTTCAGGGGAGAATCTTCTCACTACTGGCAAACTGCATCATTCCAACCTATGATTCAATTGTCTATTGTCACATCTTTTCTATTTCTCATCCTCCTGGCTCCCTCTTTCTTCCTCTCTCTCTCTCTCCCTTTTTTTTTTTTTAAATGGAGTTTCACTCTGTCACAGGCTGGAGTGCAGTGGCATCATCTTGGCTCACTGCAACCTCTGCCTCCCAGGTTGAACCAATTCTCATGCCTCAGCCTCCAGAGTAGCTGGGACTACAGGCACGGGCCACCACGTCCAGCTAATTTTTGTATTTTTTGGTAAAGATGGGTTTTCACCATATTGATCAGGTTGGTCTTGAACTTCTCGACTCAAGTGATCTGCCCGCCTCAGCTTCTCATAGTGCTGAGATTACAGGCATGAGCCACAGTGCCCGGCCCCAACTCCCTCTTATAAGGACTCCTGTGATGACATTGGGCACACCCAGATAATCCAGTATAATCTCCCTCCTCAAGATCCTCAACTTAATCACATCTGAAAAATCCCTTTTATTATATAAGCTAATATAGTCAAAGGTTCCAGGAATTAGGGTATGGATTTTTTTGGCAGTGATATTGTTAAGCCTACCACAGCCATCTAAATGCAGCCCATAGCTACTTGCCCATTGTTGAGTATGTTTCCTTCTTTCTATTAATAGTTTGGTTAACACCCAGGGTTAGCTATAGTTTACCATATGTAAGCTCAAGTAAGCACACTGTGTTAGTTTTTTTTTTATTACTACATAACAAATTACCACAAATTTAGTGGCTTAAAACAACGCAAATGCGTTACCCCATAGTTTCCACAGGTCAGGAGTCTAGGCATGGCATGGCTGGATTCTCTGCTCAGGGTCTCTTCAGTCTGAAATAAAAACGTTGGCAGGTCTACATGACTTTTTGGAGGCTCTGGGGGAGAGACGTGCTTCCAAGTCCATTCAGGTTGTTCGCAGAATTCGCTTCCTTATGACTGTAGGACTGAGGCCCCCAATCTCAGCTGGCTGTTGGCTCAGAGCCCCCTCTCAGGTTCTTAAGGTGCCTGGCATTCATTTCTTTCTTGTGTAGCCCCCTTCAATCCTCAAGCCAGCAATGGTGAGAGGAGTCCTTCTCAGGCTGTGAATTTCTCTGGCTCTTGTCTGCCTTCCTCTTGTTCTACTAGCCAGAGAAATTTCTCTCTGTTTTAAAATTTTTTTTAAAATTCTATTTATTTATTTAGAGACAGGGTCTCGCAATGTTGCTCAGGCTGGAGTGCAGTGGCTATTCACAGGTGCGATCCCACTACTGATCAGTAGTGGGAAATTTCTCTGCTTTTAAGAGCCCATGTTAGATGAGACTATCCAGGTAATCTCCCTTTAAAACTCAGCTATACCACATAGCATAACACAATCATGGGAGTAGTAGCTCATCACATTCACAGTTCTGGGGATTATGGAATATAAAATCTTGAGGGGGGGCAGTCATTTTTAGAATTCTGTCTATTTTATTTATGCACATATAACTTTGCAACTTCCCATCCCTAAATTTTGTAGGTGACAAGAGAAAGCTTCAGTGAGGTAGAGTGACTCACTGTGAAAGACACTGTTGGTGCCCCCACTCTTTATCCCTTGGGGTCTTACTTCCTCAGTGATTCCCTCCAGCCAACTTCTAACTGCCAGTGTCCACATCTCTTTGCCTAAAGTCTTTCCCCAAGGCCAATAAAGGTGACTCAGCCTGAATTGCTGAGGAATTATAACCCTCTTGGAGCAGACCTCAACCAAGACAGAGTAGCTGGTAGATAGGTACCCCAGCTCCCTCACCCTTAGTGTAACCCTGAGACATGCATTTTATACCAGAGCAAATTGATTATGACACTAGCAGAATCAGCATCAAGGGGAGCTTGCCTTAAATGCATATCCATGGGCCTCACTCCAGACATGCTGAATCAGAAACTGTGGAAGTGCGGCCCAGGGATTTTACAAGCTTTTCCGGTGATTTGATGCTTGCTAAAGTTTGACCAAGTGACTAGGAGCATCAGTTCTTTAAAAGTGAGGAGGTTCTTAGAGTTTAGCCTGAACTTGGTAATGAGGTCTGCAGCAGTGCTAGTCAAAGCCTGACTCACAGACTGGCAATATCACCCACATCACCTTGAGCTTGTTAGAATGCAGATTCATGAGCCCCATCCCAGACCTCTTGAATCAGAAGCCCATATTTTAACAAGCCCTTCAGGTTATTCTGATGCACACTACAGTTTGAGAAGCACTGCTCTGGTCATAATAGAAACCATCTATACAGGGACTACAGTAAAGCCACCCTCTGTGTGGCTTTAGAGTCAAAATGGCTGCCTCACATTACTCTCTATCTCATGTTAGCTGTGTGGGTGTGGGCAGGTTACTCTGTCTGCCCAGTGTTCTAGTTATCCGACTTATAATAGGAATGATCTAACCACTCTTACTGCTCAGGAGATTGTTCTAGGGAATCTCTAAGACAAGCCCTGAACAGCACCTAAGAGCACTGAGGTGCCCACTCAAAGGGACCTTAGGGATTCCTCTCACTAACCTTTGGAATGGCATGGATTCGTAGGTAATTACACCCAAGACCTTCGATAAACTCTGGTCTGTTGGCTTTGAGGTGACACAATTTACATATTTACAAGGACCTTTTCAGATACTGCCTGTGGAAGGCTGAATAAAGCCCCTTACCTACCAAATATGTCCACGCCCTAATTCCAGAGTCTGAAAATATGTTGCCTTGTATGGCAAAGGAAACTTTGTAGCTGTGATTAAGGACTGGGGGATGAGGAGATAATCCAAAAGATCCAGGTGGGCCCAATGTCATCATAAGGGTCCTTATGGAAAGAAGACAGGAAGAGATGGAAGACAAGGCAATGTGATGGCAGAAGAGATTGGAGCGATGTGCTTTGAAGATGGCGGAAGGGGCCACATGCCAAGGAATACGGGCTGTAAGAAGAAGCTGAAAAAGGCAAGGAAAAACACTCTCCCCTGGAGCCTGAAGAAGGAACCAGTGCTACTGACACATTGACTTGATGTCAGTGAAATTGATTTCACTCTTCTGACCACTGGAACTGTAAGAGAATAAATTTCTGTTGTTTTAAGCTTGTGGTGATTTGTTATAGCAGCCTTAGGAAATGAATACACCGCCTTAACCCAGGCCAACGTTAGCATGCATCACAATCACCCAGAGCCTGGGCACAGCCTCCAGAGTTTCTGACACAGGAGGTCCAGGATGAGGCTGTGAATTTGCATTCCTAGCAAGCTCCCAGGTGATGCTGGTGCTGCTGGTTCCAGATTCACACTCTGAGTAGCAGGGGCCCAAGAAACTTGTGAAATCTAGATTCCCTGGCAGATAACTTTTGATTCAGGTGGTCGAAGAGCATCCCCAAGTAGCTGTGAGTCCCACTCAGGGGCATGAAACTTAACCTGAGCAGCTTAGAGCATGGAAACACCGTGCTGCTGGGCAGGCCAGTGGGCAGAGAGGGGTGCTGAGGCTCCCTTGAACCAACTAATTCATCACACAGAGGGGTCACTGTATTAGTCTGTTTTCATGTCGTTGATAACAACATATCCCAACACTGGGAAGAAAACAATGTGTGATTGAACTCACAGTACCACATGGCTGGGGAAGGCCTCAGAATCATGGTAGGAGGTGAAAGGCGCTTGCTTACATGGCGGTGGCAAGAGAAGATGAGGAAGATGCAAAAGCAGAAACCCCTGATAAAACCATCAGACCTCATGAGACTTATTCACTACCACGAGAATAGTATGGGGAAACCACCCTCCCATGATTCAAATGATCTTTCACTGGGTCCCTCCCACAACATGTGGGAATTATGGGAGTAGCTAAATCAAGGTGAAATGTGGCTGGGACGTAGAGACAAACAATTTTCAGTCACTAACTGTGCTTCTGATTTAGTTCACCTGAATGACAACCCAACAGGTCACCAGGGCCACCAGTATGTGCAAAGAGGAGACATTTACAGAGAGCAGAGACCACTGTCCTTTGGGACCCAAGAAGCACACTACATCACTTGGCCTCATCTTACCAAAAAGTAGAGAAAGCTGGGAAGGGTCAACTCAGGGCCACACTACCCTCTGACTCTGTACAAAGCAATCTCTGCAATGTTCAGCGGAGCCTGGTCAACACAGAGAACAGCATAAGAAAGGAAAATGGGCTGGTGGGAGATTAGAGGAGGAAACAGAATCCAAAAAAAAAAAAATGAGGAGGTGGAAGAGTAAGAAAAAGGAAGTCGGGAAAGAAACAAATTGAGAACAGTCAGTGATTATGAGTAAGATGTGGGAATAGCAAGGGAGACAACTGCTATGGGTCCAAGCCAAGGACACAGTGGTGGTGGGAGAATGGAGTTTAAGCAGCCGGTGGCTTCTATCAAAACAACCAGGCTTTGCCATGAGCTCGTCCCCCACTTCCCCCACCCTGGAGTCCCCTTTATGCATACATGGACTTCCCTGCTACCATACATGGACTTCCCCTTCATACATTGCTCCCTGCAGTGGGGGAGCAATGAGACACTAGATGGTTTGAGCTCATAGGGAGAAAAAGTTCTCCAAAGCAAACTTAAATTACTGCTGGCTGTAGAGGTCCCTTTCAGGAACAAGACGTTTTTCCTTCTGATAAAACCTTTTTTTTTTTACTTTTATTTTATTTAGATTCAGGAGTACATATGCCGGTTTGTTATATAGGTTTGTTGTACAGATTATTTCGTTGCCCAGGTAATAAGCATAGTGCCTGATAGGCATTTTTCTGATCCTCTCCCCTCCTCCTACCCTCCACCCTCAAGTAAGCCCCAGTATCTGGAAATTGAGACACAAAAAAGCCATGCAAAAGATCAACAAATCCAGGAGTTTGTTTTTTGAAAAAATTAATAAGATAGATCATTAGCTAGATTAATAAAAAAGAGAGAAGATCCAAATTAACACAATTAGAAATGACAATGGGCATGTTATCACCGACCCCACAGAAATACAAAAAAAAATCACAGACTACTATGAACAGCTTTATGCACACAAACTAGAAAGTTTAGGTGAAATCGTTATAAAGGAGACAACCAAGAAAAGCATCATTTAATGCTCCCCAAAAGGGGAGAGGTGTCGATATTTGTATAAGTAGATATATATAAATATTTACATGTATATCTCCACCTATTTACATATATACATCAAGTGGAAGTCTGAAAGTCACTCACAGTTAAAGGGTGTCTTTGAGACACCCACAACCTCAGACAAAATAACATGAATTGACAAGCAAAGCCTTCTGAAGAAGCTAAGGAGTGAAGATGAGCTAGGATTTGCCCACACTGGGTCCTTCCAGGACCAACCTAGCCGCTCAGTAACCATAGTTACTGTTTATGAGAACTTGCTGAGAGTGAGGCTTGACACTACACCCTAAAGAGTGCCAAGAGTTTATTTCATAGCAAACCTTTTAAGAGAGGCACGATTCCTCTCCCATTCTAGAGAGGAGGAGGGCTGCTCAAACGGGTTCAGGTTATTCACAGTTTCACAGCATGTGTGAAGCCAGGGGCAGGATTTGAACCCCTGTTCCTTAGCTGAATTACTGGACTCACTTTTTTTTTTTTTTTTTTTGAGACGGAGTCTTGCTCTGTCACCCAGGCTAGAGTGCAGTGGTATGATCTTGGCTCACTGCAACCTCTGCCTCCCAGGTTCAAGCAATTCTCCTGCCTCAGTCTCTCCAGTACCTGCGATTACTGGCGCACACCATCATGCCCAGCTAATTTTGTATTTTTAGTAGAGACATGGTTTCATCATGTTGCCCAGGCTGGTCTCAAACTCCTGGCCCCAAGTGATTCGCCCGCCTCAGCCTCCCAAAGTGCTAGGATTACAAGCATGAGCCATCATGCCCAGTCGACTACTGGGGCTCTACTCTGAGTGGAGTGTAGTTTCTTGGAGCAGACCAAGCACCACCCACCATCACCACTTGCCCCCTCTTGCTAGGATTTGATAATTAACTTCTCCAGAGAAGGAGCTGGGCTCAAGTGGGCCAGCAGGCAGTGAGATGAGACACGACCACACAACAGGCACCGGGAAGAGTGGGGAGAACCGTCCCAAAGGACCTGGCTCTGAAGGCAGAGCCAAGACACCAAGCTGTCCCCAGGAGAGGTGCAGAAGCCCTGTGCACAGCTGCTGCGAAGGGACATCTCTTCCCCCAGAGAAGGAGCCTGGTTTTCTAAGACTGCCAATCTGCTCTCACCACCCACACAAACTTCTTAGCAAAGTGAAAGCCAAAGCAGAGAGAGGATTAATCCTACTTCAATAGCCACGCTCCTACATATTTTGTCCTGGCCCTTTGCTGTGGCACAAAGATGTACACCCTCAAAAGTCGATTAGCAAATTGGCTTCCTAGATGGCATTTCCAATGGTAAGGTTAACTCACCAAAACCACTATTTCCCAATGCACGAGAGGCAGAAAAACACAGTCAACTGTGGGGGATAATGGGCATGCTATTCAGTGGTGAAAAATAATACAGTGATTTATCATTGCTTCAGAATCAGTCATTTGACAGAAAAAGAAAAAATTAACAGAGTTAAAATCCCTTTTGGGTATGTAATTATGATTATTCTAAAGCAATCATTATTCACTTTACATATTGGGAAACTGCTCCCAAAATGTGACCTCTTTGGAGATAGAAAGCTACTTCAATGTAATTCCCCTAAAGGACTTCGATTATTTATCTCAAATTCAATTGCACTGCAAGAAATCAAAAGAAACATAACAATTTTTAGAATTAGAATTAGTTTTTTTGATTGCCTTATTTAAAACAGGACATTATGTAGATTGACTGATTGGCTAATATTTTATCCTTGTGCGTGCAATGCTTTTATTTGTGACCCACAAAGCACAAAGATATTTTTTAAACTCATGACTAGATGAAGGAGGGACAGAAAAAGAATGGAAGTACGATTTGGAGCACATCAGATGACAGGGAGAAGGCAAACCTATCTACCTCCTCATTTGCTTCTGCCTTTGACAACTAGCAAAATAATGGAAAGAAAGAACAAAATGTAAAGAGGCTACCATTGTGAAAGGGGGAGAGGGCTGAGGTTAAGTTGAATGTGGGAGAGAGAAAAAATACCAAGTAGCTATAATTTAAATCCTCCTACCAACCCTATAAGGAGGCCATTGTCTTCAGTTTACAGATGGGCAAACTGAGGCTCAGCTTTTAAGGGCCCAGGGTGAGATCTGATCCCAGGTCTGTCTTCTCTTTATATTTATGTATTCATTCATTCAAGAAACATTTCTTGAGGGACCGAGGACACAGAGGAGAATAAGGGGAAGAGTTTAGCCAATCTTGACCGCATTCTAGGTGAGCTGGGAATGAGTGCTCCACTGTCGGCTGAATGATGCACCCCCAAAATTCCTATGTTGAAATCCTAATCCCCAAGATGATGGTATTAGGAGGTTTTGGAAAGATGATGCGGTCAGAGATGGCAGAACTCTCCTGAATAGGATTAATTCTCTTATAAGAGACCTCAGAGAGACTCCTCGCCCTTCTATCACATGAGGATACACTGAGAAGGCACTAGGAGCCCTCACCAGAGAGTCTGCTGGCATTTTGATCCTGGAATTCCCAGAGTCCTCACCTCGAATAAAACGAGACAGTGATTCAACAGATCATGGCAATACCAACAAAAATAGTAAGCCTGGAGGCAGGGCTTTACCTTAAACCATGTGTTTTCAAACATCCTCTTGTGAACCTCCTCAAACTTCCACAAAGATAGCATGGGCCAATGGTATTCTTATGTGCCTCTCAAAGATGAAGAAACAGATTCAAAGGGGTTGGGTAATTTGTCCAAAAGAAAACAGCAGATCACCTAGTTAGTGCATCACACTTCTAAGTGGATGCTGATATTGGTAGGTGGGAAGGGAAATTCACAAAGAGTCCTTGTGACTCGAGACTTAGAAACATAGCTAAGGCACTCTCACACTGAATCTTAATTTTCTCTTCTGCAAAGATTTGATAATACTTTCCTGCCAACCTCTATTTCATGAATACATTGGGGAAATATCTGTTGATGTATAGAGTACATCTACAAATGTTTGGTAGCTTTACCATACAATTAAGGTCTCCGTGCACATTTTAAAAGAAAGACATGATTATAGGGAACCAGAAAATAATCACAGCAGTTGGCTCCCCACCCCCAACTTCATTGCTTTTCTGGATGAAGATTCTAGATAGGAAAACAGAGACATGTTCGCCATCCTGTCTGGACTTCAGAAAGTGCTGACGCAGATGGATGGTCATTCACAGGAGAGAAGAGTCCTGAAACCACATTGAATGGTCTCATTAGAGCAGCAGAAACTGTTGCACTGCAGGTGTTCCTTGACCTTGCTTGCAATATGGTACAAGAGCTGGTTCCTACTCCATGAGGCAATTTCTGGGCATTGAAATATGCAGTGGGTTGCATAATTGTTGCATCTGTTCTTTCTGGGGTTTAAGTGGGACTTGCTCACGGTGCATTTTGGAAGTCACCCTGTTAACAGGTGCCTGTCCCAGCTGTACAGCTGAATAAACCTAGGACTTCATGTGTGCTAAACAGACAGTGGCCTTTTTCCACAACAGAAGTTGTTATTTCCTTATGGACAATATACAGAAATGTGTGCTGAATGTCAGCACAATCAGGGATTACCAAGCTGGCTGAAAACAACTGTGCTCAAAGAATGCTGATCAATGAATTGAGGTCACCCTGAAGGAAGAAAGGTTGTTAGGATCTATATTTTTATCCACAAGGTGGATGAAAATTTAGGAGTGTTTGCCAAGAGTACATGGGGATAGCTAATACATTAGGTAGAAGAATCATAAATAAGTAAGTCCAAATAGAGGAGGTACTCATTCATTCATTTAACAAAGACTTGAGCATTTGATACATTCTGCACAAAGAGGATACAATAGTGATCAAAACAAACAAGGTTCCTGCCATGAGGAGCATCCAATCTACTGGGTGAAACTGACAATAAAGAAATAAACCAGATAATGACAAGATCACTTTATGTAGTAGCAAATAAGACTGAGAAATTGAGGCTGGGTGCAGTTGCTCACACCTGTAATCCCAGCACTTTGGGAGGCCGAGGTGGGCAGATCACCTGAGGTAGGGAGTTCGAGACTAGCCTGACCAATATGGAGAAACACCATCTCTACTAAAAATACAAAGTTAGTGGGGCATGGTGGCACATGCCTTTAATCCCAGCTACTCTCGAGGCTGAGGCAGGAGAATCGCTTGAACCCGGGAGGCGGAGGTTGCAGTGAGCCGAGATCGCGCCATTGCACTCCAGTGCACTCCAGCCTGGGCAACAAAAGCAAAACTCCATTTGAAAAAAAAGAAAAAAAGACTGGCAAATTGAATTCAGTGAGGTAGAAGGAAAGCCAGGAATGTGTGGGTTCATGAAAGCCAAGATAAAAACATGTTTCTACAAGAAAGGAAGCATGCACTGCAAGAGTTCTACCTTGTCACATGGCGACTGGTCATTTGTGTCCTTGACAAAAGCAGTTTCAGCGAAATGATGGGGACACAGGCTTATCGAAGTGGGCTCCAGAGAGTGGCAGGTGAGAAAACACACGCAAGTATGGATGACTCTTCCAAGAGGTTTTGTTAAGAAGAAGAGTGGGAAAATGAGGCAGTATCTAGACATATATGAACCAGTGGAACTGGCCAGTTAAAAAGGAGACATTGGTAATGCAGGAGAGACAAGACTATTATGCAGGAGCAGAGTCCTGGGAAGGAAGAGGTGGGACATGAATTTAGAGAACTTTATGTTCAAAAGACTTTCAGATTTTAGTTAGCCACAAGTTCCAAGTCTCAGAGGTTCCCCCTAATGTTTTTCATTCATTAATTGGCACATTTTAATTGTCCTTGCACTATAGTCATGGCCTAATGGAGTAGAAAAACAAATATTATGTATTCACATAATCCAAAGTTAAATTGCAACTGAGCCAGATCCTAGGAAAGGGAGGTATTTGGTGTAATGAGAGTCAATTGGGTCATTTGACCCAAGGGGAGATCAGACAAGGTTTCCTTGGAGAAGTGATGCTCAGGCTGAAAGCCAAACAATGATTGGGATCAAGCCAGGCAAAGTGGCAGTGGGGAATGGTATGTGCAAATGTCCTGCATTTAGAGAGAGAGATTGAAAGGAGGGTGAGTGAGGCTGGAGGCAGGAAGAACGAGGGCATTCAGGGGGACATTAGGGTTGACCTGGGTGAAGCCTTGGAAGCCATGGCAAGCAGGTCTTAAAAAATAGATTACTAGGCCAGGCGCCGTGGCTCACACCTATAATCCTAGCACTTTGGGAGGCCGAGGCAGGCAGATCACGAGGTCAGGAGATCGAGACCATCCTGGCCAACATAGTGAAACCCGGTCTCTACTAAAAATACAAAAAAATTAGCCGGGTGTGGTGGTGTGTGTCTGTAATCCCAGCTACTCATGAGGCTGAGGCAGGAGAACAGCCTGAACCAGGGAGGCAGAGACTGCAGTGAGCCCAGATGGCGCCACTGCACTCCAGCTTGGCAACAGAGCGAGACGTTATCTCAAAAAAAAAGAAAAAAGATTACTTAGAATACTACTTCATACCCACTAGGATGGCTATAATTAAAAAGAAATAACAGGTGTTGGTGAGGGCGCGGAGAAATCGGAACCTTCATACGCTGCTAGTGGAAATGTAAAATGACACAGCCACTGTGGAAGACAGTATGGCGGTTCCTCAAAAAGGTAAACATACAACTACCACATGATACAACAATTCCTCTTCTAGGCACACACCCAAAAGAATTGAAAGCAGGGACTCAAACAGGTATCTTTACACCAATGCTCTTAGCAGCATTATTTACAATAGCTGAAAGGGAGAAGTAACTCAAGTGTCAGAAGGACAAATGGATAAAGAAAATATGGCCCAACCAGACAATGGCATATCATTCAGCCATAAAAATGGAATGAAATACTGCTACATGTTACAACCTTATGCTCAGTGAGAGAAGCCAGACAAAAAAGGCCACGTGTTATGTGATTCCATTTATATGAAAATCCAGAAGAGGCAAATGCATAAGACAGAAAGCAGATTAGTGTTTGCCAGGGACCAGAAGAGTGGGCGATGGAGAGAGACTACTTAATGGACATGGGATTGCCCTTTGGGCTGACGAAAATGTTCTGGAACTAGATTGTGTTAATGTGCCCAACCACACTGGAAATGTACTAAGTGTCACTCAGTTTTACACTTAAAATGACTAATTTTATGTTGCGTGAATTTTACTTCAATAAAAACAACCCCCAAAATACATATTATTTTATATTATTATATATTATATTATGAAAGAGTTTCAACCTAACCAGCTAGAGATGTACGTCTTATCTAGAGCCCCCCACTTGAAGAGGAACTTTGGAAAATTAGACCATGTTCACTGCAGGACAATCAGGAGGCTGTTCTTTTAAACTTTCATTAAAAGTTTTTAAAAATCATAGACTTTTATTTATTTATTTTTTTTTGGGACAGAGTCTCACTCCGTCACCAGGTGCCAGGCTGGAGTGCAGTGGCGCGACCTCGGCTCACTGCAACCTCAGCCGCCCGGGTTCAAGCAATTCTCCTGCCTCAGCCTCCTGAGTAGCTGGGACTATAGGCGCACGCCACCACGCCCAGCTAACTTTTTTGTATGTTTAGTAGAGACGGGGTTTCACCATGTTGACCAGGATGGTCTCGATCTCTTGACCTCGTGATCCGCCTGCCTCGGCCTCCCAAAGTGCTGGGATTACAGGCGTGAGCCACCGCACCCGGCCGACATTTTTATATTTTGTTTGTTTGTTTGGAGACAGAGTCTCTCTCTGTCATCCAGGCTGGAGTGCAGTGGCATGATCTCAGCTCACTCAAGCTTCTGCCTTCTGGGTTCAAGTGATTCTCCCACCTCAGCCTCCCGTGTAGCTGAGATTACAGGCATACACCAGTACGTCCAGCTAACCTTTGTATTTTTATTAGAGACAGGGTTTCACCATGTTGGCCAGGCTGGTCTTGAACTCTTGGCCTCAAGCGATTCCGCCTGCCTTGGCCTCCTAGAGTGCCGGGATTACAGGCATGAGTCGCTGCACCTAGCCTCATTTTCCTCTGTATAACAAAGGAGCTTGACCTAGCTCGGAGTAAAAGAAGCCTCCCTCCAGGAGGCTACATAGTAGCTCAGGATGGAAAACATTTTAACAATCACAGTTGAGAAATAATAGTGGTGAGCTCTCCATCATGAAAAGTACTCAAATAAGACTGAATGACTAATAGGCATGGACAGGATACAAGGGATTACTGAATGTGGAGAATGAGATTGGATGAACCAAGTTCCCTTTAACTCAGAGATGCTTTGATACTTTTTAACAATCAGCTGGGAGGGGAGATAGCAAAATTCTAGCCCAAAGTGACATTCTTTTTTCCAACAGGGTACCAAATTCATTATTACTAGGCAATTGGGAAGTGTAGAAGTAAGAAAAATCATTGTCAGCCAACACAGATGAAGGGGTATTTCAATACTTGTTGAACTCTGTGCGTGATTCAATTTTCAATATCATCTGCAGACGCAAGGACACACTGTCAGATTAGCTATAATCTTTGGCGTTGATTATGAGTTCCTGATGCACTGCTGTGAACTCTGATCTAGATTCACATATGTGGGTAACATAGTGACAGTGCAAAGTATAGAGCATCCCATGAAAGACACAAGCTTTAGAGGTAGACATAGCCCAGACTTCTGGATTGAAATGCTCAGTAAAACCAAAGAAAAATCATTTGCCAACTGCTCCGACTCACAGGAGACATCATGAAATGACCTATGTTTTAAAGGCAGGATCTGCTTTTCACCAACTGTGAACTCCAGAGGCCCTTGGGATGCTGCCGTTTTCTTTTTTGCCTGCACCCTCCTCACTTCTAGCCTGCAATTCCATAAGACACACCACAGCATGTAGACCTTTTCCCTGTTCTCTAAATTGCAGCCAAATTGGACCTAGATTGTGAAAGTGAACCCCAGAATGGACCCCTGGTTGAGGACTTGCACCTGTTTCTTGTAGCCCACACCAGCCACTGGAAACATCTTCTATAGAAAGTAACATGGTGGAGTAGATGGAGTTTAGACTTGGGTAGAGCTGAGCTCAAATCCAAATCTAGTCTGTGGGTGTGGTGGCTCATGCCTGTAATCCCAGCATTCTGGGAGGCCAGGGCAGGAGGGTCACTTGAACCCAGCAGTTCAAGACCAGCCTCAGCAATATAGCGAGACCCCTATCTCTCCAAAAAAAAAAGTTTTTTTAAGATTAATTGGGCATGGTGGCTTTGTGCCTGAAGTCCCAGCTACTTGGGAGGCTGAGGTGGGAGGATGGCTTGAGCCTAGGAGGTTGAGGCTGCAGTGAGCTATGATCAGGCCACTGCACTCCAGCCTGGGTGACAGAGCAAAACCCTGTCTCTAAATAAATAAAAGCTAGATTTGCCATGTACTCAGTGTGTGATCTCGGACCCGCAATCTAATATATCCAAGATCCAGTTCCTTCATTAAAGGAGCACAAGGAAAGATTTAGACACCTTAAGATAACAAGGAAAGTGTGAGAGGGAATCTAGGGTCCTCATCTGATGCTCAGGAAGATCATCAGGAGAAAGCCAAGGGCACAGAGAGCCAGGACACCTCTCTCTGTCACCTGCAGGTGACCGGAAGAGCTCCCAGAAGAGTTACAAAGGTCCTGTTTTTCTCCCCTCCCAGAGGACAATTAGCCCCTTAAACATCTTGCAGTCAGAAATTGCGCTTTCTCCTCTTCCATCCCCAAACTGAACATAGTAAAACAAAGGAGAAGGAAGTTGATCAGGTGCTTTCTTTATCTCAGCTTCTTCTCCAAGGTCTGGCAGCTCTTCCTTGTAGGTCTTCCTGGCTGCCCCCATGCCGGGCATGGGCTGCCCTGCTCTATAATTTCCCTTGTACTTCCTGTCTTTCCTTCTTCCATTAAAGTTGCCTACTGTCAGGAAGGCTGATCTCAAGTAGGCATTTCCAAAGCCATCTAAATTCACACTAAAGATATGAATAATCTTTAGTATTTGGGGCATTTGCGGTCTTAAGAGGTATGCATTTAAACTCCAAGTATTTTTTCTCATTAAATGATGAACAGTCCTGTAGTGCAGGAAAGTTATCTTTGTTAATTGCCTGTTGCTTCTTGCTACTTTGGGCTACTTTCTACTCGCTTACTACTCAAGAGCTCCTGACCTCCACTCCTCACCAATAAGTAGACAAACAAACCACCATATAATAGAATAATGAAAATCAACAATTTCTTTCCACCTTTCAGAGCAGATGCAGAGCCAAGGGAGGGCACCCCTGCCTAAAATAATATGAGACAAAATTTCAAACCAGGCACTTTCATCCCTTTCTTTACCTCAAAAGTTTGGAATACCCCTGCCCTAAAGCTGCTTTCTGGCTACCTCAGTGACCCCTCTGGCTCCCCAGGGTAAAAAGAAGGGATAATAATGACAACATTGCCAACAACAAGATTCACATCAATAGCTACCATTTATTGAGCCCCAAATGATAAGTGTTTTACTCGTATTATCTCCTGTAATCCCTGCAACGATAATATGAGGTAAGGATTGGATTATATCCATTTAACAGATGAGGTATGTTGGGAAATAAAGTCTTAGGGGCCCAGAAGGAATAGAAGTAAACACTCAATGGACTCAGATACCTTATTTTCAAAAAAATGTACATTTATATGAAATGCATATACATGGTAAAAATTAAATAGAACACAAGGGCTTAGATAAAAAAAAACAACAGTCTCCTAGACCTTTTCTCTTAGCCAGTGGCCTCCCCTCCCAGAAACAATCTCTTTTAACTATTTCTTGTTTTGGTTCTTCTGGGAAGTAATTTCCACAGTCTAGACTCATGGAGGTCAGGAAGCTTGGATTTTGGCATGTTTTTAGTTGTCACGGTGATGGGGTGTGGGGGAACTACTGGTATTTAATGGACCCAGAACAAGGTGACAGGCCTCCTGCAATGCACAAGATGGTCTTGAACAATGAAGACATGCCCCATTTCTCACCCTGGTTACTGTCCTCTGGACATTCATATAGATGAAAAATCTGCTTCTAATTATCAGTGTATCTCCATCTCACATATAAACATGAGATATTTTGGGGTGGTTTTAAGACATGGTGATTTTTCCAGGGAGGTTATTATCTTCTAAACTGAGGGAAGGTTGCACTGTGTTTTGCTGGGAAGTTTACCAAGTTGTTCTCCATTTTGGAACATTGTGACTTGGAGGGCAAGGGCACTCTTGATATTTGAATTACCAAACAACACATCTCTGTAGGTGGCCTTTTAGCTGTCCCATTCATGGGGATTTTATAAATAGGTTGCTCATTAGGTGACTTTATTACATCTTCCACTGTCATTGTATCTGAGCACTTACACATCAAGATAGACACTATTTGTGCAATTATTTTCAGTTCTCCTTCATAGTTAAGGAATTATATTGAGTTTTTTTCTTTTATTTGGATTTGAGGAGCTCAGAAAAGGCATTACAAATGTTTGTTTAAGAGCAACATCAGATCCAATGGGGTTGAGAACAATGGCCCCAGTCTTAAAAATATGCTTAATCTTCTCTTTCTTGACTTAGCAATTTTAGACAGTATCTACTAACTCCATGACATAAAAGATGAAGATTTATGTTACTTACATTAGCCCTCTTCCTAAATCTCTATTTTCAATCAAATTTTGACAGTATCTTTTGACCTCCACTTGAGAAGCTGAGGATATTAGTGATGTCGCTTTTTTATAATGCACTTCATGCTTTTCAGAGCAGTTTCAGATTCACACTAAAACTGGGTGGGGTACAGAGAGTCCTCAGAGACTCCCCTGCTCTGTCGTGCATAGCCTTCCCCCACTATCGATATCCTGCATCAGAGTGGGACAGTTGTTATAATGAAGGGATCTACACTGACACATCACTTCACCCAAAGTCCATAGTTTAAATGAGGGTTCACTCTTGGTGTTGTACATTCTGTGGGTTTTGGCAAATGTATAAAGACATAGATCTACCACTGTAGTATCATACAGAGTGGTTACACTGCCCTGAAAATCCTCTGTTCTCTGCCTACTCATCCCTCCTTCCCCACTAACCTCTGGCAACCACTGATCTGTGATGCTGCTTTTTCATTCATATTCTCCCGTGTTCCACTTTGTATCAACTACACTTTTACATTGTCAAGGTTTGCTAACATTTCCATTTAGATGTACAAATGGAGCTGTCTTTTTTCATTTTTTCCGTAGGTGACCAGTTCATGGACCTCCCATTGGCTTGAGAAAGCAGCCGTCTTGCTGAGAGATAGGAGAGAAGTCTATGAAGGATAGAAACCATGCCTGATGTACCAGGAAAGGAACTAGTGTAAGCAAGAGGTAAAGAGGAGATTTGTAAGGATCAAACATCAAGCCAGGTTTCTGCCCTTGCAGGCATTGTACTGGAGAGACAAGATCCCTGAGTGCTTATGAAACAGGAAGGAGTGAGGCACCCAAGTGAGTAAATGTCCACCAAAAGACTATAATTAATATCACTGTGTTGTATATTTGAAAATTGCTAAGAGACTAGGTTGTTCTTCTGTTGTTGTTGTTGTTTGTTTGTTTGATTTTGGACAGGGTCTCACTCTGTCACCCAGGCTGGAGTCCAGTGGTGCAATCTCAGCTCACTACAACCTCTGCCTCCCAGGCTCAAGCGATTCTCATGCCTCAGCCTCCCATGTAGCTGGGACTACAGGCACATGCCACCACACCTGGCTAATTATTTTTTCTTTTTTTTTTTTTTTGTAGAGATAGGGTTTGCCGTGTTGCCCAGGCTGGCTCTGAACTCTTGGACTCAAGTGACCTACCCGCCTTGGCCTCCCAAAGTGTTGGGATTACAGGTGTGAGCCACTGCACCTGGCCTAGAGAGTAGGTCTTAAATATTTTCATCACACACACACACAGAAATAACTAGATGAGGCAATAGATGTAAATTAGCTTGATTGTGACAATCATTTTACAATGTACACACATATCGAAACATCTCATTATACATGGTCAATATATACAATTTTACTTTATCAGTTATACTTCAACAAAGCTTGATAAAAAAGATTGGAACAGACAAAATGCATCCTTATGGTTTATAATTATTTGTACTCCTAGATGAAGTATTAAAAGTCTGCTAAACCACAATTTTTTTTTTTTTTTTTTGTCTTTTAGAGACAGGGTCTTGCTCTGTCACCCAGGCTTGAGTACAATGACACCATCATAACTCATTGCAGCCTCTGCCTCCTGGGTTCAAGCATTCCTCTCACCTCAGCCTCCCAAGTAGCTAGGACTACAGAAGTGCACCACCCTGCCTGGCCAACTTTTTTGTTTTTGCAGAGACAGGGGCTCACTATATTGCCCAGGCTGCTCTTGAACTTGGGCTCAAGTGATCCTCCCATCTCAGCCTCCCAAAGTGTTGGGATTACAGGCATGAGTCACTGCATCTGGTCCCTCAGTCAAATTTTAAAAATCAGTTGGAAATATGATTTTATTGATAGTTTAAAATCAAATTATTAGAAGACTATATCTACTGTGGAGTAAGGTACGCCCTTTTTTCCTCATTATAAAAGTAATTCTTTCTCATTATAGACATCCGGGAAAACACAACAAGCGGTATAAAAATGAAACTAACAATTCAATTAATCTCACATCCCAGAAACATTAATATTTTGGTATAAGTGAATATATGGATATATTAGTTAGGGTTGGGTCACTGTTATAATAAATAAGCCCCCAAATACAGAATGGCTTAAACATAATAGCAGTTTATTTCTGGATCACAAACATGTCCAAGTCAGTTCCAAATTGTCAGTGTGTGGAGGAGGATGGAGGCAAAGTCATTCAGTGACCTAGGCTGGTAAGACAATTTCAACTTCAACCCATGGCTTCCAAATGCACCCTAGGGTTCAACATCTCATTCCTGCTGGGAGAAAGGAAAACATGTAGAAGCGATATGTTGAAGGTTTTAGGGATAAGCTCAGAAGTGGTGGACTTCAATTCTGATCTCTTTGGCTACAACTCAATCATGCAGCCCCATTTAACTGGCAAGGAGTTAAGGGGAAATGCAGTCTGGCTGTGTGGCCAGATAGAAAAAAAGTCGAAAAAGTAAGTCTCTACCATAGTGTGTAGACACACACACACACACACACACACACACACACACACACACGTATACTGTAACACGACTAGGATTATGTTGTATATTCAGCTTTTTATTTGGCTTTAAAAAAAAAATCTCTGAGCATTTTCCTACATAATTCTTTGCAAACAAGGCTACATGATATCCGATCATACAGATCAGGGTTTCTCAACCTCGGCACTGTTGACATCTGGGGCCAGATCATTCTTTGTTGGGGGGGAGGGGGAGCTATCCTCTGCACTGTAGGACATTGAGCTGCATCCCTGGTCTCTACCCACTGGATGCCAGTAAGCCCCCCCATCCTCTCCCCCAGTTGTGACAACAAAACTCTCTCCAGACACTGCTAAATGTCTCCTGGGGGGCGAAATACCTCCCAGTCAAGAACCCCTGAACTAGGTCGACTGTCATTTATATAACTAATTCCCTTCTGTTGAGCAACTGTTGCTTCTTTTTTTTTTTGGTTTTGTTTTGTTGTTTTGTTTGCTATTACATCTCACTCTGATAAACCTCCTTTCACATTAATTTTGACCAAAACAGTTGTTATTTACTTAGGAGAGAGTCCCAGAAGAGGGATTATTAGGTCAGAGGCTGTGAACATTTTGAAGTCTCTTGGTAGCACAGCCAAACGACTTTCCAGAAAGGCTCGACCAATTGACTCACCCACCTGCAGTGTAGTCTTGCTTTAATTTTTAAAGATTTCGGTTACCTGGGGGAAAATGGTTTATTATTTTAAGATAGCATTTCTTTGAATACTAGTGAAATCAAATATGCTAGCCATCATCTGCATCGTCTGTAGTAGCCTTCGCTAATTTCCCAAATGCCGTTTTTTTTTTCCTTAAGGGTTTTAGGGACAACTGCTTGTTGAAATCAATCCATGACACTTCCAAAGTGAGGGAAAAATTTCTACTAAAATGTGGCTTTCCTCTGACTTTGTATACACAATTGTTAGAACTCAGTTTTTATCACAGCATCCATTGTGACTAGCTCCAATATTTGGACAGCTGTTCTTTCCTTTGGTTTAAAAAAACAATACAAAACAAAACAAAACTAAGACTTCTAGGGAATGACAGAAAGTAGACCAAAGAGTTTACTTTCATCTCAGTACACAAAACCTTAGAGTTCTTGGTTCCAGAGAGGCTCATTAAGGTCATGTCTTGCCAAAATACTATTTCAGATGGTCATGCCCGAGTTTCCTTCCGTTGTTTTCACAGTCTCCTAGGAACCCCTCAAGATGTAGGAACTGACCAAACTCATCCTTCCCTCAACTAGGACTCAGCATGAATTCCTCATTGCCCCACCCCCGTCCACCTTTGTCTTTCTGTCCCTTACAGGCAGCCTCAGTTGCTGTTGGACTCCTACATACACTTGCCCTCAGGAATGGCGCAAATGGATTACTTTCTCTTAACAGGAGAACAACAAGTTAAACCTACGAGCTCCCCTGCTGTTTTATTAGTGCATGAATATTGGTTAGGAATGACTATTCCCGTGGGATTGTGAAAATGAGCCACTGATCCGCCTAGCACAAATCTCTGTCCTTTCATGTAAAATATTATTAGGCTTTCTAGAGCTCTGCCTTGATAAAATCTTTCCTAATCCAATAAATTTCAATAGATGAAATGTTTGCTCCTCCACCCTTTCTCAGTCCTAAAGCCTCTCTTTTGGCTTAAACGTCCCTTAAGTGTACTATCTATTGTCACTGTTTATGTAACCCTCTGTTCAAGTAACATGATGTATTTTAGAACAATAAAAGAACACAACAGAAAAATATCAGGGGGGATATGAGGCTCAGAAATGTCACAGAAAGCGTTAGTCCTACAAAAATTGCAAGGGTCTCATGACTCTTCTAATATCGTTGGAGACAGGAAAATTCTTCTCTAAGGAGACAGAAGGAATTTAAGCCCTGGACACTGTTAAACCATTTAATTCACTTAAAGGCTCAAGTGTGAGGCCTGAGCAGCGGGAGAAATGATTGATGGGAGCGAGCTCTGCAGTCTCCAAGAGCCTTCAAGGGGTGGGCTTCCAGGGATCAAGAGGGTTGATTTCGGACACCACCAAATCCGATATTTTAGATTGGAGGGTACTACCTGTGTCTAAGTCATTCGTCACCCGCAAGTTACTTATGTCAGTGTTTTGCAACTTTGGATGCACATTCGAATCACTGGGAGGCCTTTAAAGCACGGATGCCTGGGTTCCACCCGCACAGGCCATGATGAAGTCCGGTTTCCAGAAGATCCCCAACTGAATTTCTCCTCTGCAGCCAGGCGAGGTTGAGACCCACTGAATTAAGTAACGACCCGTATCTGAACAAAAGGAACCGAGACTGTGGATTGAGGCAACGCCGCTGAGAACTAAGTGTCCTTGGGCCAGTATCCCGGGCCTCAGTTTCTTTATCTATACAATGGGTGTGGCTAGGATATCAAAGCCCTCCCACCCCCAACCTCCCCCGGCCATAATAGTTTTTCATCTGGGATGCCTCCGCGATCCTAGAAGCCCACTCCCCTTTCTCCCCATCCCCCCTCGCTGGCTTTTCCGGTTTCCGCGCCCCTCGGCGCTCTCCTGGGGGTCCCAGAGGAAGCCGCGAGCTTTGCCTGCAGCCTCCGCGCGCCCGCCGCCCCCAATCGGGCCCTTGCTCCGGGCGCACAAAGCCCCCGGCGCTGACGTCAGGGCCCCTCTCCGCGCGGCCGGCCCCCAGTGCAGGCGGAGCCGCGTCGCGCTCCCACCCCGGCCGGGAGCTAGGAGCCAGCGGCCAGCCCCGCGCAGTGCAGCGCAGCCCGCAGGAACCTGGCCCGCGCACGTGCCCGCCAGACCTACAAACTTGTGCCACCGGCTCTGCCCGCCCCTGGGGAGCCCGAACGCCCGCAGCCCGCACCCCCTCCCGCCCGTCTCCAGCCATGGGTAAGCGAGCGCGCTGGCACCTCGCCACGACCGCGGCCTCGCGCCCCCACCCCGGGAGGGCGCGCCCCGCCGAGGGTCCCGCCCAACCCCGTTCAGGTGGCGCCTCCTCGGCCACCTCCGCGACGAAGCCGGGACGCGGGAGGTGGGGTGGGGAAGCGGAGACTGGAGGTGGGAGGGGCGCGGCGCAGGTGTCCGGAACGCCCAGATACGCCTCCCTGCCGTATCCTAGGGGCTTTCCCCGCTCGGGCTGCGCCCAGGCTGCACCCCCCCCCGCACGTGCGGCTCGCCGGAGCCTGAGAGCTAGGTCCCCGGGAGGAGTTGCAGAGAGAACAGACGGCGCGTCCCAGGCTCGTGCTTTATTTTTAAGGGACCGGTAGAGAGTAGTTTCTTGCCTGTTTCCCAGGACCTTCTCCCTGTCGCCCGAGCTTGAGTCCAGTCCTGCCCCGCCCCGCCCCGCTGTGGTTCTGTTCTCCTTTAGCCCGCGCGAAACAAACACCCGGTTCCCCCAAGCCTGGGGTCTTCCGGGAGCTCATTTCGAAACCATGACCCTTGAAACCAGGAAAGTGGCAGGAGAGAGGGGACAGGTTGGGATGGGGGCTGAGTCTTCTTTGTTCCTTATTCCAACTATCAAAATGCGGCCCGGGCGCAGGTGGAGACGGTGTGCTGAGCGGGTTCCAATGCAGCGGGGGAAGGACGAGCAACGGCAAAAGCCTCAGCTCCGGAGGGTGGAAATCTGAAATATCCAACCTGGCCCGGGCTGGTTTTAGGCGGCCATAGGATTCTTTTTTGTCGCTTCTTAACACCCTGAAATGCTGCCGTCAGCAACATGTCGTTAAATGGGACTCTATTGGGAGGAAAACTCGTCAAGAGTGCTGTGGAAATCAACCTCATTCCGCAGCACTCCTGGAAACGTGTGACAGCTGTGCTTGGGGAAGGGTTTTTCTCCTTGCTCCGTTATCCTTTTCTAGTGACAGACTCCCAGCCACAAGCCACAGACTACGAAGAACATTCCTAATGAGGACGTCAGTGGGTTTCACCATTGCGGGTTAATGGCGAGGGCTTGCGAATTCCTTGCCCACTCCTACGCCCCCCCCCAATCATCTATGCCCCTCTTTCACATTATCTCTGCTATTAATTGTGTGTGTGGGGGGAGCAATAATTTTGTACTGATTAAAGTTTTGGTGAGGAGTAAGGAATAAAGAGGGCACTTCTTTGCATTTCAAAGGAAGCTCAAAAAATTTTCCAGTTTACATGTTTAAAAAATTTACTAGGTGATCAAAATATGAAATGAGGTAAGGCCCACCAAATCCAACAGGAAAAGTTCTTACTAAAAAGTTAAGCAAGAACTGGTGTGCGATCCTTCTAGAAAGGGCAGAATTGAGTGGCCTGTAACTCCTCCCCGGTTGCTACTTAATGCCCCCCTGTGAGCAGTCACACCATTCAACCTCCCTTTAAATGAGGCTCATACACAAACATCAGAGGATACTGCTACTCAGCCCTGTGATCACTTTGGCGATAATTGCCACCAAAGATGTTGCAGTTACGAACAAGTGTAGTATTGAGGAAAGCATAAGCTACTCTTTCTGAAATCGCTATTTATTTATTTGAATTTAACACTAGGCGTTTGGATTTGTACGTGAAATTTGAGTGTGGAATTATCACACGGGACCTTCTTCAGAATAGCTTTCACAGTACTTTGGACCGATTTAGGGGTAGCGGTGGGCTTCATTTTTAAATAGGTGTGGAGGTTAGGTGCAGTTCTCATGAAGCAAAGGTCCGAGCCACAGACCTGTTCTTAAGTAAGTACTTTGTGTTTTGGACAATTGTTGGCTTCACACTTCAATTGCCAATTTATGTAAATTTGTGCATACTTTACTGGTTCTGGCAGTATCCTTGGTTTTGGTTTTAGTTTTTACATTAAAAAGAAAGTTCCCTTCACGTAAAAAGGAAACATACTAATTTCCTTTTGTAGATTCTTAGTAAATACACCACAGGGCCATGAACTGGTTTTATTTTTCCAGATGTATTTAATTACCGTACATACCCTTATGAATGTTTTAATTGAAATAATTTAATGTTGGGAAAATTCTGACCATTGGCCCGTTAAGTCGGGCCAATTAGTTCCTTAACCTGGGATCAGTTAATTTACTGGTAAAATAAATGAGGTTTGGAGAAATAAAAGTCCCTTCAGACTCACATTTTGAGGTATTTACAATCTTTAAGCTAAAAATAAAATAATGAGTAGTGGTGGTATGTATAATTTTACTTTTCATTACATCTTGAAAGGAAACATGTATTTTCAATTGTTAAGCCATTTTTTATAGCCTTAAGATATAATTCACATATCATATGATTCACACGTTTAAGTATACAAATCAGTGGTTTCTAGTGTATTCAGAGTTGTGCAGCCATCACTATTTATATCTAATGTTAGAACACTGTCATCAACCTCAAAAGAAATCTTATACCCATTTAGCAGTCACTCCTCATTCTCTTCTCCCCCTCAGCCCCTGGCAACCACTAACCTACTTTCTGTCTCTATGGATTTGCCTCTTCTGGAGGGTTCAGGTAAATAAAATGACCCAATTGATGTTCGAAGTGTGTTGGACTCTTTAGTAACTTTGGTGGTTTTGCACAATGAGATGTTGCGGTATTGTTTGTATCCACTACGCTACCTAAATGAGTGTGTTGAAACTAAACATTTCTCTGGCTGAAGGGTTCCATGTTTGGCTGCACATATTGTGAAGGTGAGTGAGCATGCACACACACACAGTACACACACACACACACACACCCCCTTCGGTGTTAACTCCGGTTTTATCTGATAGAAACTTGCATTGCCCAACACAATTTTGATTCTGTTACCTTGTTCATAGTCCCGAAGGCATAGCAACTAACAGAATTCCATGTAATAACCTCTTATAAGGCATTTGTGAAATATCCATCCTGCTTTAATGTGGCTTATGCATCCAGAGAGAAATGCTGATTTTGTTTAATTCTTTGCCTATAATTTATTTATTTTTATTTATTTATCTTTTGGAGACAGAGTCTCATTCATTCCATGTTATACTGCAGTGGCCTGATATAATAACTCACTGTAGACTGGAACTCCTGGGCTCAAGCGATCGATCGTCCTACCTCAGCCTCCTAAGTAGCTGGTACTATAGGCATGTGTCACCATGCCCAACTAAGCTTAAAAAAAATTTTTTTTTTGTAGATATGGGGTCTTGCTATGATGTGCAAGCTGGTCTCAAACTCCTGGCCTCAAGCGATCCTCCCTCCTCTGCTTCCCAAAGTGCTGGGATTACAGGCGTGAGCCACTGTGAGTGGCCAGTTGCCTATAATTTTAAATGGAAACTGTATACTAAATGATGAGATAAAACAAAATATTGAAATAGTTGTTTTGACCCATTTTGTGGTAAGGAAGCTTTTTTTGTGTGGTAAGGAAGTTTTTATAAGGGTTGTGTATTTAAATGTCAGTTTCAGGAGCATTTTAAAAATTTCTGTAGTGGAGTTAAAAATCGAGCAGTTCTTTTTAATGTGTGTGCAGATCATCTGGTGATCTTGTTAAAAAAAAAAAGCAGTGTCTGATTCAGTGGGCCTGGGTGGGGCCTGAGTTTTGCATTTCTGACAAGCTCCCAGGGGCTGCTCATGCTCCTGGTTCCCGGAGCCAGGAAGCAAAGAAGGCTGGCAAGCCACAGACACCTTGGGTAAATAGTTTTCTCTTCTTTTTTTTTTTTTTTTTTTTGAGAAAGAGTCTCACTCCGTCACCAGGCGCCAGGCTGGAGTGCAGTGGCGAGACCTCGGCTCACTGCAACCTCCGCCACCCGGGTTCAAGCAATTCTCCTGTCTCAGCCTCCCGAGTAGCTGGGACTACAGGCTCGCACCACCACGCCCAGCTAATTTTTTTGTATTTTTAGTAGAGACTGGGTTTCACCATGTTGACCAGGATGGTCTTGATCTCTTGACCTCGTGATCCATCCGCCTCAGCCTCCCAAAGTGCTGGGATTACAGGCGTGAGCCACCGCTCCCGGTCTAGTTTTCCTCTCTTAATTTTAGTTTACTATAAAAGAATTTGATGAAATTCTTTGGTCTTTGCAGGTCAACCAGTATGTAATTAAAAAAAAAAGAAAGAAATGGGAGAGTAATGTTATGCTTGAAAAACATGAGAAAACAGCTCCCTGATTGTCTAAACACTACTTGATTGCATGAAGCCAGCATCAGAGGTGTCACCTGTAGTTGGGTTAAATGCTGGCATCTCCGATATGCATGCTTCCAGCATGATTGGCTCTTCTCCAAGGGAACTGGTGGAGGAAATGATAATGTTCTCCCTCTTAAACACTTCCAGCTTTGGCTTCTCCTGACCTCTTCTCCTTAAATCCCTTTCTTCCCCGACAGAGCCACTCTCAGAGGCTGCACTCAGAAAGAAACACGCTGAAGACCTATACATGCAGTGCTTGGTTCTGGAAGCTTGCTCAGGAATTCCAATGTAGTGGGAGATAAAAAAAATCATATCCTAATGAATAACTGGGCAGGAAGTGATCCCAGAATATGCTAGCTTCCCTCCCCTCTGAGTCTAAAGATCTAGTAAGGAGCCCACCCTTGGATCTTGGAGAGAATTCCCTTTCAACATTGGGACACAGACTGACATTTCGAGCAAACCTCATAGTCCAATGCCACGGAGTAGTGTTTGTGACAAACAAGAAGTCTTTAATTCTTCATTATATTTTTGCTCTACCAAAAGCTGTTGACCCAACCACTTGGCTTCTCCAAGGGCTTTTTAGAGAAAATCCTTATCTGCTATATCCGGGACCAAGCAGCTGGATGATTTATTGAAAATGCCAAAGGGATGAATCATTAAAAGTGCCACATCTGTATCCTAAACATTTTGGTTAACTTTAAACATTAATTTGCTGATATTTTGTTGTAGAGTCAAGGCCTTTGCTTTGAATGCAAAGACCTGATTGGAGTTCCTTGAAGTCTTTTCTTACAGAAATCACAGCCAAAATTCATTGGCTTCTGATTTTCAGTTTCAGATTCTTACATTAAAGTAGAATGAAAACTTAAAGGCATTGGGAACCAATCTGTGGGCAGAATCCCTTTATATCACCTACCCAACTCCCCTTAAACCTTTAAATTTGCCTGTACTTATTTTTGCAACTATTTTCTCAAGTGACTCATTTTTGTTAAGACTCTCCAAAGTAATCAACCTGGTTTTCAAAGAAAGGAAAAACTCTCTTTTGGCACTCATACTTCATTAGTTTATGTAATATTGAATTAAGTTTCATAATTCTAGTAACAAGTACAACTGGCATAAACAGGTTTGGAAACAAGCACCACTGACTCTTCTAAGTCCACTACCGGTGGAGCAGTACATAGATACATTGGAAAAAAGCCTAGAACCCAAGTTCTGGACAGTAATCAGTATGGTTTAGAAAAAGAATGGAGGATACGGGGTAAATGGGTGGGGTCCCTTAAGTAAACATTGGTAAGAGAACATCTGGTACCTTTTTTGAGCCATCATCATCCATTTAATAATTTTAACGTGATGGCTGCCTTACTAGTGTTTTTAATATGTCTCTTTCTGTTCAAATACCAAATTTGTTAAGAGCAGAGGGTGGTTTTATAAATTGTTATACACCGGTGTTCATTGGAATGATTAACATATTGTAGGTGTTCCACAAATACTTGTTTAAAAAAATCAGGATCTATCATAAGCATTTTATTAAGGTCTATCAACATTAAAATGATAGATTTCAAGGTATTTAAAGTAACATGTATTGCAAACTCTATGGTAAGCTATGCTAAATTAAATAGGGCAAATGACATAAATTATTGTTCTTTAATAATATTAATACTTTTATCACAGAATGACAATTTCAGAGCTTGAAGTTGCTTTAGAAGTAATTCAATTGCTGCCAGGCATACACAGACACAAAAACAATTGAAAGAGCACTTTGGATGTTCTTTCATTACTTTTTTTTTGCCCTCAAGCTTTTTTCTTCTCATGCTATAAAATACTTTTCTTTCTCCGGTGAAAGCTACTTCTGGTCAGGTTTTTGAAGTTCTGGAAAGATTGCGGTGGAAGACTTTGTTTCACTGAAACTCATTATTGCCCTGAGGATTAAAAGGCAATGGGAGCTTTGTGTCTCCATCCTCACCGTGTGTATTAGGGTTAAACGAGTACCTACCACAATGTCATGCAACTAGCATGTGCCAGTCTCTAAGCCTTTGAATTCCTGTCACATGCTCATCACCATGGGGCTCTCAGGGAATATTGGACAGCTGCTCACTCAGCAAGCATTCACAGAGTCCTGTTCAGATGAGCCAAGTACTGTGCTAAGTCTTGAAGCAAAAAATAAACAAGACTGTTCTCAGATAACCACAGTTATTTCTGAAAGGCAGATACACAGCTATAATAAAATTACAAGATCCTGTAGGAAAAAAGAATATCTGTCTGAGGAAAAAGGGGGGTGGTGGTATTCAGAGAGGGATCCCCTAAGGAGGCAGTTACTTTTGATCTGAGAGTCATGAACAATGAGCACGATGGTGGGGGTCAGGGTGTCCAGGTGTCTAGGAGAGGATGTTCCAGGCCCTGGATACAAGTGTGTAAAAGCAGAAGCCATGGCAGAGGCTGCTGTGTGGGCATGTTGAGGAGTTGGGAATGGCCTCAATGTGGGGGAGTGGCGAGAGCTGAGGCCAGGCCAGATTATAAAGTACCAGGAAATAACTTGGTCATTACCTTGTTGGTCACAGAGAATCAGGAAGGATTTTAAGCAGGCACATGGCAGCTGGAGGGGAATACAGTCTCCCCAAGGGGATAAAAGAAACCCACTGAGAGAATCATTTGTGTCTAACTGTAAAATTTCGGATAAAAGTTTAGAAGGAGTTCTGAGAAAGGTGAAACCTTGTGGCTTATATGAAGTTTCCAGTGGAGACTTAGATTTGAGAAGTGTTGAAAAGGGTGGAAGGGGATTAGGATAACCCATGAAAGACAGGGTAGGAGTGAGTGAGGTTTATGGGGGAATTCTGAAAAGAAACTGGCCTGGCCATAGCAGAGAGTAGGTATGGGGGAGAGTAGGAAATACAAGTTGACTAGGAGACTGAAAGCCAGATGGGAGTAATGAATTTTAGTTGATTACAAATGGACACATATAAATGAATCTTGTAAAAATGCTTTAAATCTTGTTCATTGTCTCATCCCTCTTGAAAGAGAGAAGAAAGGGAAGTATGAGCTTTCTGGGATGGAAAGATATTGGGGTGATCTTTGGTGTGATCCCAGAGGGGTTGAGGATTGGACAGAACCAACTTTCATGCCTATTTACTCGATTATTAATTTTAAAAGTGGCATTATTTTTCTAATTTTTTTTTTTTGAGACAGAGTCTCATTCTGTCACCCAGGCTGAAGTACAATGGTGCAATCTCAGCTCACTGCAACCTCGGCCTCCTGAATTGAAGCGATTCTCCTGTCTCAGTGTCCCAAATAACTTAGGATTACAGGTGCACACCACCATGCCTGGCTAATTTTTTGTATTTTTAATAGAGATGAGATTTTGGGCCAGGCTGGTCTCAAGCTGCTGATTTCAGGTGATCCACTCACCTCAGCCTCCCAAAGTACTGGGATTACAGGTGTAAGCCACTATGCCTAGCCATTTTTTTTCTTAAATATTTGCAAGAATATTTAAGTGGAGCCAGTTGGGTCTGGAGTTTTCTTTGTAGAAATACTTAAGTTATGAGTGTTTCTTTAGCAGAGGAATATTCAGATTTTCTCTTTGTTTCAATTTGGTAAATTGTGTTTTTCAAGGGCTTTGTCCATTTTATCTAAGTTATTTGTTGGCATAAAATTCATAATTTTTTGTATTATCTGTTTAATCCTGTTATCTATAAGATCTGTAGTGATGTTCCCTTGTTCGTTACTAGTGATGTAGGTAATTGGTATTTTCATTATTTTTCTTCATCTTTCTAAAATTTATTTTAATAGCTTGATACTTAGATGTAATAATTATATCTGATAGATAAGTTGACCACTTAATGAAAAAGGTGTACATTTTCTAGTAATCAAAAATAAAATTTAAATATCTAAAAGTAAGAATTGCTTACTTGGTTAGAAAAAAAAATCTGCCAAAAGAAAAAGTATTTAAACTTGATCTTTGGAATTTTACTCTTAATGGCTATATATAATTCAACATATTTGAACTTGGTATAACAAGATCTATTATAAACAGTCTTGGGTTAGAGTAGATCTTGAGTTGAGCTTAGTATTTGCTTGGGTATTTATTTGTTTAGTTTTTGTAGGATTGTTAAATTCTATTTTTTTCTTTGGACCAGCTGGAGATAGATACTAAAATAAAAGAAGTCCTTTTTTTCTTTCCTTTTAAGTATTCTTTTAGAGCAGGGTTTCTCAACCTCAGCACTATTTTGGGCTGGATGATTCTTTACTGGGGGAGTATGAGGGCTGTCCTGTGCATTGTAGAGTGTTTTGCAGCATCTGTGCTCTGTACATACTACATGTTGTAACAGTCTCCTAGTTGTAACAACCAAAAATGTCTTCAGACATTGACATATAACCCAGGGAGGGAGAAGGGGGAGCACCATATTGGGAACCACTGCTTAAAGAATAAGAGGGATTGAAAACCTTTTGTGTTTCACAGTATCATAAAATCTGAGGAGTAGCTTCAGTGAGAACTTGGTTGAGCACATCTGCAGAATAGGATTTCTGGTTTAAAAGGTTTTTCCTTCCAAAAGGAATGGTTGATTTTTCTAGCTGAAGGAAGTTTTTTTTATTTTTATTTTTCAGTCTTTTTCTTACATCATCAGAGAATCTGGAGATATAGTGGGGAGCCTTGCAGACTACCTAAGTCATTCTTCTTTGGGATAAAATGGTGTCTAAACCATCTTGATAATGAGACCAGCCTCCTGGGGAAATAGAGTACCTGGCTTTGCTTAGTAACTTGTTCTAATGATTAGTGCATTTTGTCTCTGAAAGGACTGAAACTGTGAAGATCCTTTTGCTTACTAAAATAGTGTTCATCATATTTTGTTCTCCTCATTAAGTGGGAAGACATGAAGGATCTAGTCACATCCTTAGTTACCTTGATGGCCTTTCCAAATTTAGAATTCATCTTCTTAGCTGTAATCAAATCTACCCAGATTAAGCCCTTAAGGCAACCTTCCTGCATGTTCCGTCCTTTGTCATGTCTTCATTGCGTTTGTTCATGTGTTTGAGAGATGCAGGAGTTGCAAGAGAAAGGACTGATTGCCCCCTTGTTTAGAGATCCGTTTCCTATAGCCATTGATCTCTCTGCCGTTTGTATATCCCTGCCCTAACAACCTAGACTCCTCCCTGCAAATGGAGACCATAAGTCAGTGGTTTCTGAGACATCTGACCAAACTTGCAAAATAGTTCCAGTGTAAAAAGAGCAAGACCATTGGAAGCGAGGGGGCAGAAGGAGCCTAGAAAACCTGCTATACTGTATGTTCATTGGGTCACTGTTTTAGATCTGGAAATGTTTCACAATGTCTTCCTGAAAGAACGTTTAAATGGTGGATTTTAAGATGGGCGCTTAAATTCAGGCATCTGTTCCTTCACACAACAGGCAAAGAATGGAGATGTAATTAGCAATGTAAGTCAAACTCTAAGATAACTTGATTTGATGCAGCGCGTTATATTTTCCTTTTTTTTTTCTGTCATTTGGCATATTCTGACAGTTTCCATGGTAAGTAAAAAAGAATTCGGGACATTAAAGGGATGAATTTCCATCCCATGAATGATTACCATTTTGCAAAGCCACTGTACTGGTTTACCAAAACCTGTTTTGAGCTCTATTATATAAAGTCACAAATATTTTTAGATGTTTTGTAAGAAGCACAAATATTATAAAATCTTTAAAAATTGTTATTGAAGTGTGTGTGTGTGTGTATATATATATATATATACACGAAAGTGGCCAAATCATAAGTGTACAGCTGATAAGTTTTTGTAAATGTAACCAGCAGGTAGATTAATAAGCAGAACATTACCATCCCCTTAGAAGCCTCCTCAAGCTGCCTTACAGATATACCCGATCAAGGCTAATCACCTCTAATTTCTGTCAGCAAAGATTTGCACTTTATATAAATGGAATAATACAGTATGAACTCATGTGTCTGGCATGTCTTGCTCAACATTTGATAACATTTTTTTGAAACAGGAGGATGTTTTCTGTTTGGAAAAGAGATCTGCTTCTAAATCATTATGGTTAAAAGCATTTATTAAATGCCTTTGCGTGTAGAACCATATGAGAGAGTACACAAATCACTGGTTCCTACCCTCTATTTTAAGTGGAAAGCATTGACACAGCAGCTGTGAGAAGGACTTCGAAAATCCTTGATGTTAGATGAGATAGATACATGAAAAACATGTATATAGCTGGAAAGATGACAAAAATCAAGTGTCCGCATTAACCCCTCAGAAATGGAAAGTACATTTTGAGGAGTTGTGAATGAAGACAAAGCTATAGGTGTTGCATATCTATTCAGGATTTGATCAACGTGAATGCTTGCTAGCTTCAGGACATATGGATGTAACAGATGTTGAGGCCTACCTCCTCCCAATTAGTTTCCTGTAGAAGGTTAAATTTTAGGAATTGTTTGAATTAACAGTAAGTGAATCTTTGGCTAGTGGATATTCCAAATGAAGTAGAGATATGGACAAAGGCTCAAAGGCCTGGGACGACTTCTGGTTTTCATCCTGAAAATGGAACTACATAGGAAATTGTGTTTGCCAGTTGACTTTTCTTCCTGTTTGTTTGGACTTAGACAGTAATACTTTCCCTACTTTCCTTCAGTGAGGAGAACTTTGTCATCTTGTTAACCAGAGTAAATGATGCATTCAGCAAAATTGAATGCTTTGTCACTACACTGAGCTGGCTTTAAATCATATGGTGTTACCACTACTTCTCAAGTGGTGGTATCAATTTATACTCCCACCAGCAATGAATGAGCATTCTGGCTTCTCTGTATCTTTACCAGCATTTAACATTGTCACATTGTTTAATTTTTCAAATATCTGATAGGTATGAAGTGGTATTTCATTTTTTTTTATGTTGAATTTCTCTAGAGAGGTTGAAAATTTTGTGTAGGTTATTGGCCATTTGGATTTTCTCTTTCCATTTACATCCTTGCTTGTATATGTCTTGATTTGTAGTAGTTCTTTATGCCTTCTGTATACTAAGCCTTAGTTAAAATGTGTTTTCAGTATCATCTTCCTCTCTATGGCTTATCTTTCAACTTCGTTGAACACATCTTTTGTTCTACTGAATCTTTTTTATTATAATAAAGTCCTAATTATCAATCTTTTCCTTTAATTTTTTATAACTTGTGCTTTTTATCTTTGCCTTGTTTTAAAATTATTTCTATCCCTGAAGTCATGAAAATATTCTTCTAATCTTCAGTATTTTCTAAAGAAAGTTTTTCTCAAATCAAACTTTTCACTTTTCAGTCTTTATTCCATTGGGATCTATTTTTGGTATAGTTTTAGATCAAAAGCTATTTTAAAAAATTGTTTACTTCCTATGCAGAAATACCATGTACTTAATAAATAATTCACTCTTTCCCCACCATAATATCTATATCTGTACTCCCTACTATAGGTTTGAGTACATCTCTGGATTTCATTTTGTTCCTTGGTCTGTTTTGCCAACTCTGTGCTATTATTACACTGTCTTAATTACTGTTGATTTAGAATAAGCCTCGCTATCTCTTAGGAGAAATTTTCTCCTTTTGCTCTTTTTAAATGTGTGACCTCTTCTTGATCCTTTACTTCTGGAATCAGATTTTCATGTTCCACAAACATCCCTGTCAGGATTTTGAGTGGGGTTGCCGTGAATCGGTAGAATAATTTCATGACAGTCAATGTGTTTGCTATATTAAATCTTTCATTTGTGTATATGGTATATCTCTTCAAACATTTAGATTTTCTTTGTACCCCAAGATAATGTTTTTGAACACCTTTAAAACTTATTTCAAGGTCCCTCATAGTTTTTGTGGCTATTTTTAGAGGTAAGATGTAAGGTAATCCCAGTGCTTTGGGAAGCCAAGGCAGGAGGATCACTTGGGGCCAGGAGTTTGAGCAACATAGCAAGACCCCATCTCTACAAAAAAAAAAAAAAAAAAAGCCAGACATGGTGCTGCTCACCAGTAGTTCCAGCTACTTGGGAAGCAGAGGTGGGAGGATTGCTTGAGCTGAGGACTCTGAAGTTACAGTGAACTATGAACATGCCACTGCACTCCAGCCTGGGTGACAGAATGACACCCTGTTTCTAAAAAATAAAAACAAGTAAAGCAATTAGGGTTAAATCTAATTCCATGCAATGCCATGGTTCCCTTCCATAGACCTGTGACTTTTGAACGTCCAGCTGGATGGACAAACTTGTTCGGATTTGTGAAGCATAGAAAGTGTGAAGGGAAGCATAGAAAGTGTGAAGGGAAGCTGATTCTGAGTTATCACATACCAGCCTGGTCATAAGAGCTGTATGTGGTAGCTTTGTGACTATGTCCCAGAACCTGCTGAGTAGCAAACGTATAGGATGCATCATGAGCTTATGCATCCTTTGAATAGAATTTCATCTCTTCCTGGAAGAGAACACAATCCACCATCACTGAGGGAAAACTCGGTTTAGCTGCTTACTTGTGCTATATTTTCCAACTAGTCATATTTTCATGAAATATATTGATCTCGTTGTCATATTGATGCAGAATGAGAAGTCAAATCAGTTCTTCTGTTATTCCAAGAAGAAAATCTGTTTGCCAATGAAAGACAAAGCTAGTGGGTAACATACCAAAATTAATTTTGCTCACCTTATATTTTCTCCAAGAGCAGGGAGCCCATGAGTCCTGGAAGCCACATGTTGAGTGTTAAAACTTCCAAACAGTGATAGAGTTCACCATTTAGTGAAGAAGGGACCTCATCAAAGTCCACAGGAGTCCTGGAGATGGGATCCTGTTGTTTAGATATTTATGCAGAATATAAGAAAAGAGGAAATCGAGTTTGAGTTAGATATGCAGAGTATCCTTCCATTGAAGGTGGTTGTGGCCGGGCATGGTGACTCATTCCTAATCCCAGAACTTTGAGAGGCTTAGTTGGGAGGGTCACTTGAGCCTACCAGTTTGAGACCAGCCTAGGAAAAAACATAATGAGACCCTATCTCTATTAAACTAAATTTAAAAAATAGCCTGGCTGGTGGTACGCACCTGTAGTCACAGTTAGGAGGCTGAGGTGAGAGGATTGCTTGAGCCTAGTAGATCAAGGCTGCAGTGGCTATGATTGTGCCACTGTGCTCCAGCCTGGGCGACAGAGTGAGACCTTGTCTCAAAAAAAAAAAAAAAAAGGATTGATTTATACATTCACCAAATACCTATTAGACTCAGTGCTAAAGTTGTGATAGAACGATGATTAAGACATGATTTTCACAACCAGTGAGTGATTTGGTCCCATGCAGGTGAATTAAGGCTATATGCAGATGAGCCTGCTGTGTAGCAATTACACCCAGTGTTGGCTAGTGATGACATGTAGCAGTTTCTGCCCTCAAGACACTTTGCCTTCGGTGAGGATAGTTAACAAGGTAACACCTGTCATGATCCTATGTGGAAAATGTTATGGATAAAACATAGGTGGAGGACCCACAATGCCATTGAGTGGAGGTAATGCCTGGGAGGAGCCTTGGAGGGTGAACTAAAGCGACATGAGATATTTTTACTTAAACCAACCTTTACCATGTCATAACATAAGAAAATAAAAATCTTCAATATGTTAAAATGAAGATTTCTTCTACAAGAAAATATGACCCGACATGCACCATTACAGAGACCGACTTTACATTCAAGATGCAAATTCTTGGTTGAAAGAGAAAAAAGGCTAGTTTTTGTTAATATCTTAGAGCGATGCAGCTAAAGTAACCCAGAAACGTTTAATTGGAGCTCTTCTGTTCAAGTGTTACTTCCATGTTTGGAGATATTATTCATGATCATGAAATTTTCTTGGTCAATTCAAGATTACCTAGTTTCCCTGAAACATGTAATGGAAAACTTCTCCTGGCATATTTACATAGCTGCTCACCCTGTGAAGAGAGGCCAGCACTTGGGCTGTAGCAATAGCTCGACTTATCCGGAAAGCAGTTTATTCAGCCGTCAATGAGATTATGTGTGTGGCTGTTAGCCATCCCTTCACAGAAATATTCTTATTCCTCAACAAGGCCTCAAACTTTTATTTATTTAAGGGCAACAAAATCGCAAATGTAGATTCTCCTAAAACATCTCTTTGGAAATGCAGTTTTTCACAGGGTGCTGTTACTCCCTGGCTGCTGCTGATGGCTACAACCAAACTGGACTCCCAGATATTTTCCACATGTCACCTGCTGTCCCTGGGCAGCGCTATCCCCCACCAGCCAGCATACTTAGGTGCACTTAGGTGTGGTGTTTTTGTTTGTTTGTTTGTTTTGAGACAGAGTTTCATTCTTGTTGCCCAAGCTGGAGTGCAATGGTGCGATCTCAGCTCACTACAACCTCTTTCTCCTGGGTTCAAGTGATTCTCCTGCCTCGGCCTCCTGAATAGCTGGGATTACAGGTGTGTGCCACCACACCCGGCTAATTTCTGTATTTTTAGTAGAAATGGGGTTTCACCATGTTAGCCAGGCTGGTCTCGAACTCCTGACCTCAGGTGATCTGCCTGCCTCGGCCTCCCAAAGTGCTGGGATTACAGGTGTGAGCCACCACTCCCGGCCAGGTACACTTAGGTTTGAGTAATCCTGAAAGGCCTCAGGTATAAAAATCCCTTTTTAAAATTAACTTCTTTTGTCAAATGTTTCTCTCCTGCGGTGGTCTCTCAATGTAGAAACTCTAAATTTGGATGTGAAAGTGAAGTTTCTTTTTATTTTTTATCTTATTTTTAGCATTTAGGGATTTGAGTAAAAGTGGTGGTATTTCTACTCTGTGATTGAATTGCAGTTTCCTCAGCCCAACATGACAAGTGGCATATCATTAAAAAAATCTCATGCATGAAGTAGCTATGACAGAGAGTGGGCTGTTGGTTCAAAAGATTGGCCTGGTTGGAGGCTTGAAGATGTTGGACTTTCTGCCTGGCAGTCTCTTCCCTCATGTGCCTACAGGCAATGTTTGGAAAGCCAGGGACTGGGGAGAAATTGAGACTTCAAATTCCTTAAGAAGCACTAGTGAGGTTCTTTTTGCCTCAAGAAGGGTTTGTCAGTTAGACTGATGGTTCTCAACTAGGATAGATCTGCCCCCCCTCAGTTGGCAATGTCTGCAGACCTTGTTGTTTGAAAGTCTTATTTTTTCATTATTTATGTAAAACTGTTATTCGTGAACATTATTTAAAATAAAAATGTTGGTCTTTGAGGGTGAAATTAAGAATGTAGAAATGCATACCTTGGTTTTCCCGGAATTGAGTTCATCCTAATATGAAACAGCAAGAAATCAGAACCCTGTTTATTATAGTATTATTTTTATATTTGAAAGCAGGTGTTTGGTCTTTTTTTTTTTTTTTTTTTTGAGATAAGAGTCTCACTCTGTCACCAGGCTGGAGTACAGTGGCGCAATCTTGGCTAACTGCAACCTCCACCTCCCAGTTTAAGCGATTCTCCTGCCTCAACCTCCCAAGTAGCTGGGACTACAGGCACGCCCACCACGCCCAGCTAATTTTTTTGTGGTTTTTAGCAGAGATGGGGTTTCACCATGTTGGCCAGGATGATCTCAATCTCTCAACCTGATGATCCGCCTGCCTTGGCCTCCCAAAGTGCTGTGGTTACAAGCGTGAGCCACCATGCCCAGCTTGTTTTTTTTTTTTTTTTTTTTTTTTTTAAATTTTGAAAGCAGATGTTTTGTTCTTGAAAATATTATGAAGCAAAAATCATAGAGCTACATATTGGCCAGTCAGGAAACTCTCTTCTTCCTACCTCACACCCCACCTCCAGACTGTTTGCCTAATCCCTCTTCGTGATATCTTTCTTACTGGTATAACAGTATTTGAAATCTCTGATGAAAACTTTGGCCTCAGCTGACCCTTCCCTAAAGTTGAAGAGTGGTTAGGTGATTTCTCCAAATAAGGAAATGAAAGAAGGGGGTAAGCAATACAGTTTGGGGTGTGTATCCTTGCCCAAATCTCGTATTAAAATGTAATCTCCAGCTTTGGAAATGCTGCCTGGTGGAAGGATTGTGGGAGCAGATTTGTCATTGAATGGTTTAGCAACATCTGCCTTGGTACTGTCCTACTCATAGTGAGTTCTCATGAGCTCTGATCTTTTAAAAGTGTGTGGTCCCTCCCCACTCTCTCTCTCTTGCTCTTGCTTTGGCTATGTGACGCGCCTGCTTCCCCTTTGTCTTCTGCCATGATTGTAAGTTTTCCAAGGCCTCCCTAGAAGCCACGCAGATGCCAGCATCATGCTTCCTGTGTAGCCTGCAGAACCATGAGCCAGTTAAACCTCTTTTTTTTTTATTAGCATATGAGGTTTAATTGCATACTTGCTTATGTGTGACAATTTCAATAGATGTCAACAGAGGATATTTGGTCTCACGTTACATTCTGGTGCCACTTTTTTTTTTTTTTTAGTTTATTTATTTTACTTTAGGTGCATACTATATCTGGTATTTCTTCCCCATGTTATCCCTCCCCCACCCCCCCCCCTCCCTCCCCCACCTCCTGCTGTCTCTCCCCTACCCTCCGCCACCGCCGCAACTACCCCCAGTGTGTGATGCTTCTCTCCCTGAGTCCACGTGTTCTCCTTGTTCAACACCCACCTATGAGTGAGAACATATGGTGTTTGGCTTTCTGTCCTTGTGTCAGTTTCTGAGAATGATGGTTTCCAGATTCATCCAAGTCACTACAAAGGACACGAACTCATCGTTTTTTATGGGTGTGTAGTATTCCATGGTGTATATGTGCCACATTTTCTTTGTCCAGTCTATTGTTGATGGACATTTGGGTGGCTTCCAGGTCTTTGCTATTGTACACAGGGCTGCAATGAACATACATGTGCATGTGTATTTATAGTAGAACGATTTATAGTTCTTTGGGTATATGTCCAGTAATGGGATTGCTGGGTCAAATGGAATTTCTATTTCTAGATCCTTCAGAAATCGCCACACTGTCTTCCACAATGGTTGAACTCAATTTACGCTCCTACCAACAGTGTAAAAGTGTTCCTATTTCTCCACATCCTCTCCAGCATCTGTCTCCAGATTTTTTAATAATCGCCATTCTAACTGGTGTGAGATGATATCTCAGTGTAGTTTTGATTTGCATTTCTCTAATGATCAGTGATGATGAGCATTTCTTCATATGTTTGTTGTCCTTATATATGTCTTCTTTTTTTTTAAATAAATTACCCAATCTCAGGTATTTCTTTACAGCAGTGTGAGAATGGGCTAATACAGTAAGTGAGAAGGAAAGGAAAATTTGCACAACTATATATCATCTTTCCCAGGTAATTGGGAGTTTTTTCTGCTTTCATTCCCATGAAGAAACGTCTCTATAAATTCTACAGAAAAGATCTACTCTTTTGTTATTGTCATAGTCAGCTACAGTGATGCCTTGGGGAAAAAAGAAGACTGCCACAGTTGAAGCCCAAGCCCTGAATGGCTAAGGTAGTTATTTGCTGTGCTGCTGCTGCTTTTGTTGATACCACCAAAGGCATGACTTGAGGCTTGCTTTCCTAGCCAGCTTCCCAGCTTTCATTGTGCATGTTCATTGGTCAAATGCAATTGCAAGTACAGGGGCCACAATGACAAATAAGACAGCTTTGGTAGCCTTAAGGAAGAGTCCACAGTCTGATGGGGAGATAAAATTATAAGGGTTATAAGCAAAACAATAGCAATTTTTATTGTGTTCAAAAATGCATTTTCTTCTGGTGATAGGATAGTCCTAATACTGGTCTACATTTCTACCACATATGAATATGTAACATATGCATTTCTCTCTTCTTTACATAGTAGCTGGCTATCTTAATGATTGTATTAACAAGTTTCAGATTTTAGTTATATCTAAATGTTGCTACTTTTGCAAGTGAGCAGCCTACTGAAATGTATTCAGTTAGGAAGCACCTAGCCTTTTTGAAAGGGCATTTTCTGAATGTAGCAAATTACCATTGATGGTTTAATGCAATTAGGAAAATGGAAGTGGTTTGCAATAAAACTGATTAAAACCATGAGTTGTGTCACAGAATAAACTGTAAATGATATCACTAACTATAATGCCATAATGAGACACTGTCATTATTTGGTACTTCCTCCTTCAGAAGCCTGGTAACACCATCACAGGAGCCTGAAAATGAATTAGGTCTTTGTTTGAATGCTGACATATTCTAGTCTCACATATTTTAGTCTCAGATATACGATGCTTCATTTAATTATGTCTGTAAATTTATTACCTACAGAAATTGTCTTTAGGGTCAAGGAGACAAGGTATATGTTATTGTTCCCATGGTAACTTTGTACTTAAAATGGCCGGCTGCGCTTACTTTGATTTAAAAATATCTCCAGTTTGATTGCTGTTAAAACCTCTGTTCATAATTTGCTCACGTCCAGTGACTCACTCCTCCATTTAACTGGCATTTCAGCAAATGACTTGATCACATAAATTGTTTGGAGAACTAACAGAAGGTTATTGCTCTAGTGCACTAAAGATGTTTTAGATTTCTGTCATTTAAGATTTTGAATATTTCAAAAGTAGTTTACATGTGTTTTTGCCAGATTAAGAGTGAAACAGCCTTAACAGAATGTTTCTTTTCTTTTCTTTTTGAGGTAATATCTCACTCTGTTGCCCAGGCTGGAGTGCAGTAGCAGTGATTACGACTCATTGCAGCCTCGGCCTCCTGGGCTCAAGCGATTCTCCTCCTCAGCCTCCCAAGTAGCTGGAACCCAGTTGTGCACCACCATGCCTGGCTAATTTTTGTATTTCTTGTAGAGACGGGGTTTTGCCATGTTGCCCAGGCTGATCTTGAACTCCTGAGCTCAAGCTGTCTGCTTGCCTTAGCCTCCCAAAGTGCTGGGATTACAGGCATGAGCCACTCGACCTGGCCTCATGTTTGTTGATAATTCATGGGCACAGTGATGAATTGTACTTTGGTGTAATATGGGATGTTTCAAGCTAGCAGCAGTTATAAGGCAGATGTGCCTACTGGCTTTTCACTTGGTGTATAACACTGGACTTGAATGTTTCCGTCTATTTGTATCTCCCCCTCATGGAAGTCCCATTTTAGCCAATCTGCTGCCTTATTTTTTAATAGAGCGTCCTTACACACACACATACACATACACACACACACACACACACACAAATACACATTCTTTTCAAACAAACCTAAGCAGTGCAGACGTGCTGCATTATTTTCCATCCAGTAGCCTGGAATGGGTGCCCGAGAGCCTCTGCCTCAAGAGAAAGGTGCTGGCCTTTGTGGCTGCCCTTAGCCACTTAGAGTCTTTTTATACGTGACTATTTTGCAGATGGCTGGGGTTTCCAGCACACTTGAAATTTGAGATAAGCAGAGAGATAACAATTTATGTAGATATATCTGAGCCTGAATTACATTGTGTATCCCCGTTGGTGACTCCAAAGTCTCCTGCTTCAGAGAGACATGAGCAATGACAATTCTGTCTTGTTTTTTCTTTCCGTTTAGATATCCATTCCAAAAACTTGGGGACAGTGTGGAAGAGAACTGCTTCTACTGTGAGCTTCTCTTTTATCTATCTCTTGCCTTTATGGAAATCTTTTGTTGGCAGAGTGTGTATGTATTTCTGTGTTGGCATCTTATTTGATGGCTCAAACAATCTGCCTTGGTCTCTGAGAGAAATAAAATTAGAGCCTGGCCTACATAGGGCAAGCCCAGAGACTTGCTGCCTCAGGCACCCTTCCTGCTCTATACCTCTTGAGGTTGGATAGACCCAGCTGAAAATCTGGCCGAGCCATTCAAAACCTCTTAGGGCATGTTCAAGTCGCAGATGCACTTAATTATTAGACATATTCTAAATGCAGGAGAATGAGCTTTAGAGAGTTTTGAATTTGGGACAAAGGACACTGTTTTTATGAATCAACTTGATTTTTACAAAAATCAGGATGCGTGTATGAGTCAAGAAAATGAGAGGGATATACACACACATATACGTAATACATATATACGTGTACTTCCATGCCTATTATATATAAAATGGGCAGATGTGTTATAACATGCAGGCAGACATGTATGTATAAGTATGTGGTGTGTATATAACAAATAACCATTGTACACATATATACATATTGTATGCACACGATGCATATATACATACAAACATCTACTAGACCTTACTATGTGTAAGTCCTAATTGTTTCACCTGAATCGACCAGTGTAATCCTCACTGTATCACAGATGTGACAACTGAGGTCACATGGCAAGGGAGTGACAAGGCCAGTATTTAAGCCCAAGAATTCTGGCTCCAGCTGTGTTTCTCACGTCCTCCTGATGGAGAGGATGCAGTCAATGTCATTTAAAGGCATGATTGATTTGGTTTGTTGGGTGTTGGTGCTCATAACCACAAGGGGACCTTCTGCTGAAAGAGAGTGGAGAATGCCATTTCTCCTACCTGTTTTCTTTAGCCAGTACCGGAGAGGGGATAGGGGAACCTGTGGCTCATTTTAAAATGGTATCACTGATGGCACAGGCACACCTTTTTTTTTTCACATTTTTTAGAGATAGGATCTGGCTCTGTTGCCCAGGCTGGAGTGCAGTGGTGCAATCACAGCTCCCTGCAGCCTCAAATCCTGAGCTCAAGTGATCCTTCCTCTTGAGCCTCCCAAGTAGCTGGAACTACAGGGGCACACCACCATGCCCAGCTAATTTTTGTATATTTGATAAAGATGGGGTCTCAGTATGTTGCCCAGGCTGATCTTGAACTCCTGGGCTCAAGTGATTTTCCTGTCTGGGCCTCCCAAAGTGCGGGGATTACAGGCATGAGCCACTGTGCCCAGCTGTTGCACACTTTTGTTGGTGGGTTAGATCTGGGTAAAGCAGTCACAATCAGTTGGGCCAGATCTGGTAAGTAAGGTGGATGACACACCAGAGGTCTGTCATTTTAGGACTCTGTAAAAATAATATAAATTGTTGATCATCTCCGGAGGCGCTTACAAAAGAAGAGTGTGAGCATCTTTGGCTGCCAGGTGGCTTGAAAGAACAGTTTGTTGTGCGGATGCTTTTGTAATTATTTTTTAATAAAACACAGATAATTTCATTACTTCATTATACTCTATTAGCTAGGATATAGATTTGTTTACTATAATAGAACCCTCCAGAATGTTACTCACCATGCCAGAAGTTTCCATCCCTCTGAGGTGGAAGTCCAAGTTGGCACAGAGACACTCCTCCACAAAGGGGTCGGAGACCTAGGCTCTGTCTTATTTTATCATACTCAACTCCTGGCTTTCATTTCATGATCTAAGACAGCTGTTGCAGTTCCTGCCATCACCCTCACATCCCTGCTAATAGGAAGAAAAGGGAGGGCAGGCCCTTCTCTTTAAAGGCCATTCTGTGGACATTGCATCTGTCACTTTTCACATCCCAGTGGCCAGAACTTGGTCATAGGATTACACCTAGCTTCAAAAGACTCTGGAAAATGTAATCTTTAGCTGGGCAGCCAGCTAAAAATATTATTACCATAGAAGATGGGGGAGTAGATATTGGAAAACAGTGAGGAGCATCTGCCATACTTAGGTATTAAAAAAGAAGTAAAGCTGGTTAAAAACCTATCACATAAACCTTCGGATTTTAAAAAAATCTCAGATGTTCGAATAATTTGATTTTTCTTTCAGAATAGTGATACACTGACAATTCATGTTCCATATTAACATTGCAAATGTAAAACTTTGAAAGACCCATGTAGCTTATGGTATAACTATTGAGAAATCCATGATGAGGCAGGGTACAGTGGCTCACATCTGTAATTTCAGCAATTTGGAAGGCTGAAGTGGGCAGATCTCTTGAGCTCAAGAGTTTGGGACCAGCCTGGGCAACATAGCGAAACCCTATCTCTATAAAAAATAAAAAAATTAGCCAGGCGTGATGGCACATGCCTGTGGTCCCAGCTACTTGGGAGCCTGAGATGGGAGAATCGCTTGAGCCTGGGAGGTTGAGGCTGTGGGGAGCTGTGTTCATGCCACTGCACTCCAACCTGGGCAACAGAGTGAGACCCTTCCTTGAAAAATTCCTGATGGAGAAAAGGGAGAGCTTTTCACATAGTTGAGAGTATGAAAGCATGTTGAGTATAAATTTTGGTATTTTGTGAAATGCACCTAAATTAAGACTGAACAAGCCAGAACAAGAAGATACCCAAGTGTTTATGGTTAGCATTTGAGGTTGGTTCAACCTCTGCTTTTGATTCATGTTTTGGCCAGTATAAGTTGAGGAAGGATGCATTTCCTAATATGAAATTATGCTAGTTTGAAGTTACATTGAACACTGAGGCCTAAGCCTACCTCAAGGTCAGGTACAGTGTAGTGATCTAAAAAAATGGAGGCTGGGCATAGTGGCTCACACCTGTAGTCTCAGCACTTTAGGAGGCTGAGGTGGGCACACTGCTTGAGCCCAGGAGTTTGAGCAGCCTCGTCAAGATGGTGACCCCCCATCTCTACAAAAGAATATGAAAATTAGCTAGGTGTGGTGGTGCATGCCTGTGGTCCCAGCTGCTCAGGAGGCTAAAGTAGAAGGATCACTTGAGCCTGGGAGGTAGAGGCTGCAGTGAGCCAAGGCTGTGTCACTGCACTACAGCCTGGGCAACAAAGTGAGATCCTGTCTCAGATAGATAGATAGATCAATAGATTGATAGAAAGAAAAAATGGGAGGACTGGAATGTGCTATAATTGTCCTGAACTTTTTATTCAAGGTAACATCTAACGTCTTCCTGTGTTGTAATTATAAGCATATGGCTCTCAGCTACACAAACTTTTGATTACATATATTTAACACTTTTCATCTAAATAAAAGGTAACTAAAGTATATGCTGTATTTTCCTCACACTGACATAGATGGATTCAGTGATTTTGCAGATTTCAAGTGGTTTTCTTTGCGCCAAGATAGGGAAACAAACAAACTGGAAATTTGTAATTTTCCTCTTATAGTAACCATATGGGGAGTCATTTTTAAATGGCCAAGATTGTATCAAGTGCTGAAGGCGATGATTATCCTACTGGCACTCGTAAAATGAAGCGATAGTTTCTTACAATGCTCCATCCTTCCACTGAGGGAAAGTAGGATTTCCTGCCCTCCGTAAGTTAAGTACCCAACTATTGCTTTCATTGCCTGAGCAGTCTCTCTTTTGCCTTCACATTATTGGCTCTCTATTTAGATTATCATTTTAATTAATTTTTTTTAATTTGAAGAAATACTGACCTTTTCCAGTTGTACCTATCAAAAGGATTGCTTCAAAAGCATCTTATTCCTTAGTCTTTTACCAAATTATTCTAGGCACAAACCCGATAGTAACATCAAAATCATAAGGAACAAAGTAACGGAGGAGGTCAGATTGATTTGGGGTGTTAAAGCAAGTTTCTGCAATTGGGTTTTCAATGCTATTAAAGCATTTTGTGTACTAACTGCTTTAAACAGTAGCAACAATTACATCTTTTATTGGTTCTGCATCTCTTGGCTGTCTGGAACTATAGAGATTTTGCAGCTGTGGAATATATATCTATAGAGAAACTACACAAAACTTGTACTTACTTTAGCAGTGCTTTTGGAATTGAATTTTAGAAATGGAAGTTAATATTTTGGATATTATTCTTGGATTTACTATAGATTAAGCCCATTATTTGGTAAGTTTGTCACCTTTGTCTTGGCCTCAGTTTTCTGTTCTATGAAAATAAAATAATGAACACCCTATGTGGTTGGTGCCTGAGGAAGGGCTTCTGGTGGTAATGTCTTAAAATGTCACAAATTCGTGGCAGTATTTCAGGTCAGCCAGGAGATTAGTTATTGGTGAGTGGAGTTCACATTTGCCTTACCTTGAAATGTTTTCCAACACTTTGGTAGCTAACTACGTCCTCAATGTGAAGGGAAATGTGTAACAAGTTTTTCTTTGGGAAATATTTTTATTGACTTAGCTCCATTTTTGTGAGTCACATATTCCAGCTTATAGCAGAGCCTGCTGTGGTTACTTTGCCAGGCAAATACCCAATAAGATCACAGAGCTCAAGCTTGTGTTATGTAAACCTCTTGGTGTGTTCTTTTATTTCAGGAGGGCTTGAGATAGACTGATGAGCTGTTAAATGATTGGAAACAGAGCCTAGTTTTAGAAGTGAATTTCATTTGAAAAGTAATTGTAAAGGCCAAAAATGATAGACCTTTCATGGTCTCTGTAGCTACCTTTCCAATATGATGGTCACTAGCGTTTAAATTGAAATTAGTTACAATTAAATTAAACTCAAGTACTTTAACCACAGTAACTACATTTCAAAATCTTCAGGTGACATGTGGCTTGAGACTACTATATTGGACAACAAAATGTAGTAGATTTCCATCATCTCCAAAATTTCCTCACTGGACAGCACTTGTCTGCAGGCACCTAAGAAAGAATCATGGTATATATAGCAAGAAGGAGGCTTGAGATGGAAGTTAAGAGACGATGCTCTTCTAATTTGGGCCCTTAAAAGTTCTGTGACCATATCTGAACCACTCTAGGCCTCAGTGCAGACATGAGTACTGCAGTGACTACTTCTGTATACTTTTGTATATTTATATTGCAATGCTAGCATGAAGATCGGATGTACCAGTGTAATTTTATGGTTTAGAGAGTGGACTTTGGAGTCAGATTGCTGCATTTAAATACCAGATACTTCTAAATTAATATCTGTGGGCCTTGATTTTGTAATCTGAAAAGCTGAGGCAATAAAATACGTCCTTTGCGTGATTAAGTGTTAAATAGTTTCATACATGCAAAGTGCATAGAACAATTGCTAGCCCATGGAAGATACTAAGATGTTTTAACTACTATGTATTTCATATATTGAAAAGTATAAGGAGCTATGAAAAGCTTTTTGTTACAAATGGCAGTTTTGCATTTTGCTGTTACTTTATGTGTATTTGAACCTCCTTGTAACATGTTATACGGGAATGCAAATGTGCCACATGGTAACTTCTTAATGCTTAGTTGTCCTGCATAAATTAAGCCCCCTTTAGAAAGTAAATTACTTATAATTTAGAATGGCATACTCAAGGTTTGTACTTAATTCACCTGTATAATTGGTTCTTCCCCAAAGAAATTACACAAGCTTGACGTGAATGTTGAGAAATTCTAGAGCAAGAGGAGAATCTCCTTCACTGTTATTTGTTCCTACCTCTCCATTTCCTTAAGTTGTAAGACGAAGTAAATCACAAGGGCCAGTATGTTGTTTGGAAAGGTTTTGTCACACCGCACAGGTGGCTCGCATCTGTTTTCAGTGGGGTGGTTTAACTTGATGAGGCTAATGCAAAGATACAGTTCTCAGAGTCCACCTTGTATTTGACATAGTCATCAACGGTCTCCTTTTGAACTTCTTTCTGCATGAGGGGAGATGTGCACTAGCCTAATAGCTTTACCTGACTGTACAGTGGAGTCACCTAGAGAGCTTTAAAAACACTAATGCCTGGTCCCACTCACAGAGGTTATGATGCTAATTGTTCAGGGGGTATGCTGGGCTTGGGAATTTTTTTTTTTTTTTCTTTAGAGATAAAGTCTTTCTAAGTAACTAAAGGTGTGATGTGCAGTGTGAGGATCTCGGCTCACTGCCATCCTATGCCTGCCGGGTCCAAGCGATTCCCTGCCTCAACCTCCCAAGTAACTAGGATTACAGGCACCTGCCACCATGTCTGGCTAATTTTTGTTTTTTTGGCAGAGACAGGGTTTCACCCTCTTGGCCAGGCTGGTCTCGAACTCCAGACCTCAGGTGATTCACCCGCCTCAGCCTCCCGAAGTGTTGGGATTACGGCGTGAGTCACTTGGGGATTTTTAAAACCTTGCCAGATGATTCTGATGTGCAGCCAGGGTTGAGAAGTGCTAGGCTAGCCTGCACTGAGTGGGGATGTGGAAAGGATACTTTTTGAAGTATAGCCCAAACATTGCTGGTTATAGGGAGCCGCACCACCCTCCAGGATAAGGATAGCTGGTGGCTTCTCCAGGTCTTCTCCAGTTCCACATTTAAATAAGTAATATAAGATAAGATGCAAAGCGTACTAGATAAGGAGCCTATAATTAATGCAATCCACCTGGAAGGGGGAACTAGCCATTTAATTAACAGGTGCCAAAGGCCTTGCAGATGGGTTGGAGGGGGAAGATGAGTGAATCTAAAAGGGGAAGGCAAACCTTTTAGTTACTTTAAATGAAACAAACTAAACAGGTATAGGCTACGGGAAGCTTAGTTCAACAGGCAACACGGACGTTTTGGTTAACATGGCAACTGCAGTGGTCAAGTTATTGAGCAAGCCCACATGTAAAAAAAAAAAAAAGAAAAAGTGAAAGAGAGAGTATGCTATTAGAAACCAGTCCTATGTTTGAATCTGGCTTTATGTTTCCTCCTGGGGATCTAAGGAGCATGCTCATTAACCTCTGTAGAGCTTTGGCCTCCTCTTCTTATTTAGTGGGAATAAGCAAAGGCACCCACTAATTTAATTGTTGTGATAATTAAATGACATGATTTATGAAAATGCAACTCTAATGCCTGGCTCATAGTACCATGATTATAAAAAGTGACGATTAGCATGCATTATGTAATCTTCATCATCATCCTTGTGATGAGCCTACCCGAAGAGCCTATAGGCATGAGCCGTGACATAAATTGAAATATCTAGCATGGACTGTCTTTGTTGTTGGGATATACCATATGGTAATGTAAGTTGTTAACAATAGGGCTGGGGCACGGTGGCTGCGCACCTGTAATGCCAACACCTTGGGAGGCCTAGGAGGGCAGGTGAGTCTTGAGAATAGGAGGTGGAGATGAGCCTGGCCAACATGGTAAAGCCCTCTCTCTACTAAAAATACAAAAATTAGCTGGGTATGGTGGTGCACCCTGTAGTCTCAGCTACTCAGGAGGCAGAGGCACAAGAATCACTTGAACCGGGGAGGTGGAGGTTTAGTGAGTCAAGATCACACCACTGCACTCCAGCCTGGGAAACAGAGTGAGACTTTCATCTCCAAAAAAAAAAAGAGAGAGAGAGAGAGATGGTAACAATAGGGCAGACTGGGTGTGAGGTATTGTGGGAATCCTCTCTACCATCTGTGCAATAATTGTATAAATCTAAAACTGCTGTAAGGGTTAAAATATCATTGCCAAGGTAGTACTTGCTTTGTTAAGTGGGAATAGAATATTTGTTCATTTTCCAACAAATATTTGTGTGCCAGCTTTTTGCTCAGTAAATCTAAAGTTTACCCCTCATGAAGAGCAAAAATGTTTTTGTGTGAAATATTTCTGAGCCAGATGTTTCTAAGATACGTATCTCTATGTGTATGCTTATTTGATCCATTTAAAATTTCTTTATTTTGAAATAATTTTGGATAGAGGAAAGTTGTCAAAATAGTACAAAGTTTCTGTTAAACCATTCACCAAGCTTCCCCTAACCTTAACAACTTACATAACCATAGTACAACTATCAAAACTAGGAAATTGACACTGATACAATGCCAGTAACTACAGCATTTACTTCGAACTTCCCCCAGTTTTCCCCTTTACTGTGGCAGGATCCAGTTCAGGATCTCACATGGCATTGAGTTGTCCTATCTGCTTAGCTTCCTCCAACTTGTGATGGGTTCCTAACTTTTTCCTTGTCTTTCGACTTTGACTTCTGCAGAGTACCAGTTAGGTATTTTGTAGCCGTGTCCCTCAATTTGGATTTGTCTACATTTTTTCATGACTACATGAAGCTTGTACATTTGGTGCAAAAATGCCACAGATGGATGTTGCACCCTTTGCAGTGTATCATATCAGGGGACACAAGATGCCAAAATATCTCATTGCTGGTGATATTAATCCTGATCATTTGGTTAAGGGGGATGCCTACAGATTTTTATCATTTTTTTTAAAACTTAATTTTTTGGAATGGTTTCAGATTCACGGCAAAATTAAGCAAGATACAGAGATTTCCTGTATACCCACTGCCCCCACACATGCATTGCCTCCCCCAAGTTTTAATCTATTTTTATAAGTATCTTTGATAATAGATACCACTCATGTGCCATATCACAATATAAGAGTGAGATGGGAGGAATTATGCCCACACATTCAGTGGTTTCAAATAGCTGTGCTTTTGACTTTTTATATGTAATTTCCATAATTTGCTCTCTTTAATCTCATTTGTGCTCTCAGTGATAACTTCTCCTTATTTTCAGAGTTCTGCCACCAATAGCAGTTGATAAAGCAGAGAATCAATCTGTTATAATTGTGTGTAAAGTAGAAGCAAATAGGCTATAAATCAAAGACTTGAGAGAGTCTGCTGGAAAAAAATACATTTAGTGGGTGTTATTTGAAGCATTTTCTTGCCAATTTAAAAAAATGAAATGCAATATTTACTAGTCCATTTTAATATTAAACAAACCTGGATTTGAATCTAACTGTACGTTTTTTTGTTTTGTTTTGTTTTTGTTTTTTGAGATGGAGTTTCACTCTTGTTGCCCAGGCTGGAGTGCAATGGTGTGATCTTAGTCACTGCAACCTCCGCTCCCTAGGTTCAAGTGATTCTCCTGCCTCAGCCCCCCAAGTAGCTGGGATTACAGGCATGCACCACCATGCTTGGCTAATTTTTTATTTTTAGTAGAAGTGGGATTTCACCATGTTGATCAGGCTGGTCTCAAAATCCTGACATCAACTGATGCACCCACCTCAGCCTCCCAAAGTGCTAGGATTACGGCATGAGCCACCACGCCTGGCCGAATCTAACTGTAAGTTTAAATGGTTAAGAGTAATTTGTAAAGTCAGACGAACCTGGGTTTAAATCCTGATATTACCCCTCACTAGCAAATTATTTAGCTTTTCGAAGTCTGTCTCTACAACCAAAAACCATCTCTTGGGTTGTCATTAAAGAGTAAATGAAAAGATGTAGGAATGTGTTCGGTGCTGTGTCAGTATGTGAAAAGACCCAATTAATGTCAGTTGCTGTCTGATATTATCCTCCATAGGGCTTTTGTAGTCTCTTAAGAGTTGACAGAGCACAAAAGGATAAGTAATTAGCTTTACACCCTAATTAATCTGCAATTGTGCTGTAGAACTACCAGAAGACATAGAAGCAGAAAAAGCATAGCGACCGTTTTGTACATTTATTCCATCATATTTATGTGTAGTTGAGATCATTCTTAAGTTAGTGGTCTTGCTTTTATGACCATCATTCCTGAATCAATCTGGACATGACCAGAGAAACACAAAAAGAGCATTTTTTCCCCATAACTACCACAGAATTTACTAGTAAAGAGGGATCTATTGAGATTAGCTTATGAAAATTGTGCTTTTGGATTCAAGTTTGGGAATATCTACGTTAAAAAGAGTTTATGAACTTGGGTGATTTTTCTTTCTCAATAAATCTTTGAAGTACTAGATATTTCTAATGAATTTGAGCCTAAAATATGAAGATCACATAGGCTAGACATTTCTTTTAAAACCCATAAAAATTCTATATTTGCTCTATGTCTAGAATGGTAAGGTCTAGTTGGGTTGTGATTTGAAAGATAGAGTTGCAACATGAGTGATATAGAGTACCTCCATTTAGTTTAAAATTTCATCTAATCACAAATTATTTCAAACTGATAATCTTTTTATAGCCTAGCTCTATGGTTAGTGTATGTGTGCGTTTTTAAAAATATGTATCAAATCTTCAATACTTAGTGGCCAGTAGAGTCACATTCAGCTACCCTCCTCACCCCCTCCCGGCAATAGGGACATGGTGTCCTAGAAACAGCCAGACCTATACTGGATTCCATTTTAGTGCTGAGCCTCCAGAATGGTCTCTAGAATTAAATTTGGCTATTAGCCCAGACTTACTCAAATTGTAACAAGCACTGCTTTGTATTTCAGCATGCTCCCTAGCCCCCCAACTTTGTAACTGGTTAGGGGAGGGGAAGTGGGAGGAGGTGCATGAACAAAAAACAAAAGCAGCTGCTGGAGAGAAAACCCAGTGAAAGGGGGTGAAGAAAAACAATTCGGCCACAGCAGCTGTTCAGATTCTCAAAGAAGAGCCTTCACTTTACATTTGATCTCTCTAAAGTTTTTGAAGGTTTTGAGATGTTCTTTATTTGGGAAGAAATGAAATGAAGTCTATGAAGCTGGTGGATTAATGCATAAATGAAATTGATTTAAGAGGCCAGTTAACTCTTGAATCCACACAGCCCTGGCCTCTTTACAATTTGGAACTATTGTTTCATACTTAGCATCAGGATGGATTCAGAGGGTTTTTTTTTTTTTAATCCCATTGTTCATGAATGGAGGATATAACTGGCTCACACCAAATCTTCTGCACATCCAAGATCAAATAGGGGTTTTTAAGCTTATAGCAGTAGAATAACAAGGACATGTACAAGTCTGGGAAAACTGGGAAGGCAGGCAGCAGTAGATACATCTTGCGGGAAGCTCTTATGATAGCAACCTGCATGTATTACTGGTCTGAGAAATCAGAATTACCCAGGCAACATGGAAGAGGCAGAATGGCTGGCTCAACTAGAAAACTCATTCTTGGAGGCGCTCCTCTTCATGTTGTACAGATGGCCTACGTATGTGCAATATTTACATCATTGCATTTCTTAGCACCATGGGTGAGTTTGGCATTTTACAAGGTAGCTGACTGTGAAAGGTAATTTTATCATTGGATATAGGAAATATTCCATGTCAGCCACTGAGTTTAAGAAACTGTAGAGAACTAAAATTGATTCTTCATAGAGCTACATTTGAGTATGGAATGATTTGGTATGCTAGAGGCCATAGCACATCTGTGAGCATCAAAATAATTTGATTTTCTCATTTTTTTGTTTGTTTTTTGAGACAGGGTCTCACTCTGTTGCCGAGTTGGCAGTGCAGTTGCATGATCACAGCTCGCTGCAGCCTCAACTTCCTGGGCTTAAACAATCCTCTCCACCTTAGTCTCCCGAGTAGCTGGGACTACAGGCATACACTACCATGCCTGGCTAATTTTTTAATTGTAAAGATGGGGTCTCACCATGTTGCCCAGGCTGATCTCAAACTCCTGGGCTCAAGTAGTTCTCCTGCCTTGGCCTCCCAAAGTAGTGAGATTATAGGTGTGAGCCACCGCACCTGGCCTGATTTTTCTTGAAGGCAGATGTGGGCCTGAACTAGAGGAAGCCTGCTCTGGGCCTCATTCTGTCTTGATCCCAGAAATAAATTTCTTCTGTAGCCTTACGTTTTAGAGTTCAGGAGACCTGGAGGATGGCTGAGGTATAAACTGCTTGCCTGGTCAAACCTTAAGGATCTGCGTGGACTCCCTCAGGACCCATGCCCTGGGAGTGTCAGGCCTGAGCCCCAGCTGGTCCCAGAGATTTAATTCGTAGCTCACCGAGGTTGTCCAACGCAGGGGTCTGCAAACTGTGTCTGTAAAGAGCCAGATAGTGAATATCTGTTGCAACTAAACAGTCTTGTCATAGCACAAAAGCAGCACTAGATGATACGGAAGTGAATGGGTGTAGCTGTGTGCCGATACAGTTTGATTTGTGCTACGGTTTGCTAACCCCTGATCTGTGGAGAGAGCGCTCCCGAACGAGTCCACACGACTCCAACAGGACTCTGGGGGATGGAACTCAGGACGGATTGGGATAGGAAAAAAAACTATCTATATTGTCACTAACCTCTCTAACTGAAGCAGCGTTTATTCTACTTATGAATACAGGCGACAGACCAGTCACTTAGCAATATGCCTGTAACGTTGGTCATTAATAGAAATCACAGGTAATTTCCTATCCCATTACACTTAGTGCACATATCTCAAAATATCATTCAACTCATCACTACTTTGGAAGTGTGTGTTATACCTACACTAATATTAACATATGTATTCTACATTTATATAAAATTAAATGATTACGTATATTTATTACGTATTATATATATTTCAACTTGTTGTAACAAACTTCAATTTAGTTTTCTTTCTAATTGCTATATATATTTTCTTGTGCATTTAAGAATATTGTTCTGAAAGGGGGATCTGAAGGGTTGAGCCAGCTGCCCAGGGAGTCTAAGAAGCCCTGTCTTTACTGGTGTCTTCGTCTTGAGGAGAACATCCCCTTCCTCAAATGATCCTATCCCTCTCCTCCAGCCACTGAGGGGCAGTCATCTCTAGCTCTGCGGAGATACCACCACCCTGTTTCCCCACTATCATGTTCCACCCCAGCCTTCAAAGCCCTGCATGAGCTCCATCTCATCCTTTGTTCCTCTGGCTCTATCACCCTGGGTGCCAGACACAGGCATTCACCCCCAGCCCATCTCATGGTGGTGTCCTATTTGTTTAAGCTTATGTTTTGGCCCTAGTGAGAGTCAGTTCTGCAATCCAGTGTATCCAGTGATCCCTTGTGGGAGAGGAACCACTTCTCCTGCACGAGTAACACATTGGTGTTGGATGGTGGTGTTCACGATGATGACCTTGTGCTGTCCTGACTGTGCCTGGAGACTGGCCCTGCATTGGAGAAGATCCAAGAGCCTGTGTGGCAAAATGATAATGAACATGAACTTAGGGGCAGAATGCTCATGTGTCTATTGTGGTAACTACGTGCTTTGGGCAAGTGTCTATACTCATTCTCCCTGAGCCTCAATTTCCTCATTGGTAAATTGGGGGATGATACTTACCTTGCAGGATGACGTCAAGAGTAAATAATACACTGACTCTAAGAAAAGTGCCTGGAGTGGTGCTTGGTGCATGGCAAGTGTTTAGTACCTGCGAGGTAGTATTTACCTGGGCTGGTTGATGGATGCTGGGGGGTTAGCCTGGAATAAATTGAGACTCTGAGGTGGTCCTATGAAACCCAGAGATGCCCTGAGACCGGGGGCGGGAGACAAATGGAAGGAGATATCTAGGCCTGGTGTCAAGGGGCTCTCACTTTGCAGAGTCATAATTGGCAGTGGTAGAGCCAGGAGAAGACCCCTTGCCAAAGCATGGGAGTGAGTCTGTCCAAGTCATCTAGCCCTTAGTGAGATCCTTCTAAAGCTGAAGCTCGGATCCTGACATCCATGTCAGGTTGTGGTCATTTCTAGGACCCGGGGTCCAGCCTCAGAGAGCCCTGGGATAGCTACTAGGATCACCTGGTGGAATCAAACTATGGATAGACTCATTAATATCCAACTGGGTACCCTTCCCTTCAGCCTCCTGCCATCTTGATGGAGTCTCATGCTTAGTAACTTCTCTATGAAGACTGGGGTCAGAGTGGGCCTGCTGTTGTTGGCTGTGGTACTGCAGGTCATGTGCTTTGGTTGGCACCAGGTAACTGTCATTGGAATTGCAAAGGTGGTGGGAATAAAGAGAGACAGGGTCTCTGTGACTGGATTGAAGTTTGGTTGTGAATATGGGTCATGAGCCCTGAGCTGGGTGGGAGACAGCAGCTTGTGGTTCTTCTCCTGGTTTCCTCATGGATTTTCGGCTGGCTGTTGGGCAGCTCCTTCAGGTGGCAGCTGTTGTGGCAGAATAGACTGGTGCTGGACTGAGGGGCAGAAACCTGGGCCTCATGATCTTCTCAAGCCACTTAAACTCTCTGTGCTTAAGTGACTTCGTTGGCAATAGAGTAATACCCTCCCTGAAGAATGGATGAGGCAATGTTTAGGGGAAAGCGTTTTATGAGCAAGCCATTTTCATTAATGCAATGGGGGGGAACATGCTATGTCTAGCTCAGAGGGGCTGAAATGGTCAAAGAGATAATCAACATAAACACTAAAAAAAAAATCCAATCCACACTTATGGAATTGCCTTTAATAACAAATTGAGTGAGGGTAAACATTCATGTATTTAAGGCCTGGAGTATTTTCCAATTGTTTTTGAAGGTACCCATTGTCAGAAGAGGAGTAAAGACCTCATTAAATGGGATTTTACTTGTATTTCTATAGTAAAGGATTTTTATTAAAGAAGATTCAAACTCACATGGTGGACTGAGTCTGCCAGGAAAACCATACACTTATACTGCTGTTCCATAGTCAACTAATATTCTGCTTCCACTAAAAACCTAATGATCATGTAGGAATTATGAACTTAGACCAACAAATGCCAAGTCTTGATGCTACAAGTGTATAGTTCTAGTGTCATTTTGTGTTGTCACTTTTTGCTTCTACGCAACACTTAGCAATTCTTTTTTTAAAAACAAAATTTAATATTAAAGGTCATTTAATTAATTTGCAATGATAAATAAAATCAGCACCTAGACTTAGGACTTCAGAGCATCTCTTTCCTGGTTGGAAAAGCTCCCTGGAGGTCCAAATTGTAGTCCTAGATTGAGTAGGGATTAGTAGGAGAATTTACTGAAGGGGCCCCATGCTCAGTTTCACCAAGTTCACAGCCAGGTTCTTACAGTGTGCATCCTTCAGGTACAAGTGCGTATTCTCTACTCCAGCAGCAGACTTGAACCCAGAGTCCCCAGTACAAGGAAGCACATATTTTGGATTTTGCAGTGTGACCTTGTCTGGCTGGCTAGACTTTAGGGACAACTGGTCCTCGTCCTGGCAGGTTTAGGGGGAGAGTGAAACCAAGTCACATGACTCTGAAGCTCCTTCAGATACCACAACAGGAGGAATGGATTGAGCAAGAATAATTTTTATAGACTTGGAAGTTTGAGTCTTTTTTTTAGACAAGGAAGTGGGGCATTCCAGACGGTAACACAAGAAACCAGGGAGATGAGAGCCGATGAAGCCTTGAGGGAGGAAATGAAATTCTCTCTGAATTTGGAGAGGCGGCTGCTTTCCCTCACATCTTCCTGTGTCTGTAACTACCTTATTGTTTGGGATGCTTATTTTCTATTTTCTCTGCATTTTTTATAGCTCAATGACCACTTGACCATTTTATGTCGAGGCAGTAATGAGTGTTTCCAATCCAGTGCTCCTTACCTCTTAGAAGAAGCATTATGCTTTCTTCATGATTATGAGTCAATCTATGTTCAGATTTACATTCAACTAATATTTTTCAAGCACTGCCCAAGTAATTTCAAAGATATGCTATCTGATCCTCAAAACAATTTTATTTTAGAGATTTGGATAAATGAGGCTCCAAGAGGCAAAGGGATATTTCAAGTCATACAGGAGTTTGCATATAGCCTCCTCTCTGCAAGTCCAGAACCATATCTGCAGCTGCCTCCTGTGTTCAGCACATTGTATGACTTTTGTAAATACTTGAACTCTATGGAGACTCAGGAATGGTGTGAAATGTTACTAGTTGGAAGCATTGTCAGAGAAAATGGGCTAAGAGTTCCATTTGCAGACTTCAGACTATAGTTGATGGGTCTGATTTTGAATTAAAACATCCTTTAGAAATAGATCCCCTCCCCCATTTTTTTTTAGAGACTATTTAAGGTTTAGAAGTTAAGCAGCTTTGGAATACAGCAGGCAGACACTTCTCCTGCAATGCTTGCTTTGAAACCATGAACAGTATGTTCATAATCAGATTCTTGCATTTGCTTAATGCCATTTTTTCTTGGTGAGACATTAGGTGAATGCAGAAAACTGCACCCACCTGAACTACGTGACATCAGAATATGCAAAACACACGCATGCATAACCTCATATGTCTACAGCTACCTCAGCTTACCCCATGTGTTAAGAGCCATACCTGTCCACACCTGGTGTTATGACATTCCCTCCAATTTCAGGTAACCCTCCTTCCAGCCTTTCCCAGTAACTCACCAACTGCGGCCCTCCAACACCCACCCCACAGCCAACTTCAGGCCTTTTTCTAGGTGAAGTGATAAATTTATTGTTGTGTTTATCTATTTCTTAACCATTTAATGTGTGTAAAATGGTGCTACCATTTTTATTAGGTTCTACTCTTTTGTAAATGTCACTGATGAAATTTTTTAGTGTATTCCTAATCTCATTTTTCCCATGAGCCCTGTGTTTTTTATTGTGCATTTTACAAAGAGTGATGATTCTTTAGGACCACCTATGAGGCATTACAGAACAAGTGACTGTGTGAAGCTTTTGCACTAAACCTTCCATCTAACTTCACTCCATAAAATGAGTTATTTCAGGATGAGATAACAGAGTCTCACCTATTTGCAAATACTTTATCATATCATAAAGTTCTACTTAGGATTTATTCAGAATCCACACAAGAAGGAATGGATTTGCTCAAGGAACAAAATTAATGACATTTAAAAATCTTACAACTGGAGAGGATGGTTAATGGGAAAAGAGCTAACATTTCATGAAACTAACTTTATGCCAGATTGTGTGGGATGCCTTCTATTAATGACTGCATTTCATCCTAATGTCAATCTGCTTAGGCAGTAGGGAATTTGGGCATGGAGAGAGTGAAAGTTGCTTGATGTCCCTACAGCTCCTAAGTGACTGGGCTGGGAGTCACCACGGAGGAGCATCCCATCTGGAGGTGCGATCACAGCAACATGGGCCCCAGACTATGCGTGGTCCTCGGTTCTTGGTCCTCGGTGTTCATCGACTTCCCATTCCATACTTTGGGTGTTTCCGTCTTCTGACACAAATAGACTACAAGTGGGTTCTTGTGGGTTGTTACTGACAATCCATTCATTTACCCAGGCTACATTTTTGTATCCATTTTTCTCAACATTTTAATTTATTATCGCCCTACAACCCAGGAGAATTTTTAAGCATTTTTTTTCCTAATTGCCTCCCTATGCAAACTTTTTTTTTGAGACAGAGTCTCGCTCTGTCACCCAGGCTGGAGTGGAGTGGCATGATCTTGGTTCACTGCAACCTCCACCTGTCAGGTTCAAGTGATTCTCCTGCCTCAGCCTCCCGAGTAGCTGGAATTACAGGCATCTACCACCATGCATGGCTGATTTTTGTATTTTTAGTCGAGGCAGGGTTTCACCATGTTGGTCAGACTGGTCTCGAACTTCTAACCTCAAGTGACTTGCCCGCCTTGGCCTCCCCCAGCCCCTATTCAATCTTGACACCCCAGATACACTGCATATCTGTCTATGCTGTGTGTATATTTCTGTGTATATTTGTGCTTTATATGCATTAAAGAGTAAAATTGTTTTTGCCCCTCAAGAAGCCATTTTCATCCTATTAGGGTGATCTTGTGCATGTTGAAAAGCCTATTCTATATCTTCAGTTCTTTTTAATCTGTAGATCTGCTTTTAAAATTAGTATCATGCTACCTTAGAAGCATATACCTGAGTTTGTAGAAGACAAGCCCCTTGTCTAGGCTGTGATTCCTAGTATCTAATGACGAGCCTGACAAGATGACATGGCCAGGTGACTCACATAGAGCTAAGATCTGTGAGAGAGTGAGGCCTTAGAGGGAGCACCTGATTTCCCTTCTTTCAGTTTCTCTATATTAAGAAATAAAAAGCACACATTAAGCCAAACATAAATGGAAAGAAATCAATGGTTGAATGACACCATGCTTAGGCTTGTCAGCCCATAGTTGGTACCTTTCGTTCCTAATCATCATCTTTCTAAGATACTAAATTATGGATTCCAACCAAGGTGATTAGTGCTTCTGATACTCTAATGTGCATTGGCCTCACCGATGAATCTTGTTAAAATGCAGATTCTGATTCAAGCGAGCCTGGGATTCTGCATTTCTGACAAACTCCCAGGTAATACAACTGCTGCTTGGTCCCAGAACCATGCTTTGAGCAGCAGTAGCCTAGAATGCACAGTGGCATTTAAAACTAGCCCTCAAACTATTTTAAGAATTTCAGAAAGCCGAAAGCAGTGCTTCTCACTCAGAAGCGATTTGTTTCCCAGGGGCCATTTGGCAATGTCTTGGAGACATTTTTGATCATTGTAACCAGAGGATGCTACTGGCATCTAGTGGGTGAAGACCAGGGATGCTGCTAAATAGTCTACAATGCACAGGACAGCCCCCATCATAAAGTATTATCTGGCCCAGAATATCCGTTGTGCTGAGGTTGGAAACCCTTGCCTAAAGGAAATCACACATTTATTCCCAGTAAAGCAGCACAGACAGATACAAATACCCTCTCTCCTTGGCCAGAGTGGTATTCAACTCAGTGTGATAGTCCCAAATAGTTTGTAGTGGTAAAGCTCTGCAATTCACATGAATAGATAACTCTAATCGCTTTAAAATGGGGAAGTTAATTGTAATACAAAGAAATGCAGTCAAGCAGATAAAAAGGAAAACACTTTTGGAATCATGAGCTGTCAGAGGAGCTTTACATGTACCAAAGGAGACCGTGCTGATTGAAGTATGGGAATGCCTGTCCCTTATTGGGCAGGAATGGGGTAGGCTGACCAGGCTGGGTATGCGTGGCCAGCACTGTTTATTGGAGTGGTATTTGAGTGAGCCCATCTGGACATTTTTGGAACAAACGTGGGACATTCCTTTGGACTTCTAACTATGACTTGCAGCTGAGTAGGAAAGTAGTGCAATATTATGATCCACAGATTGAAGATTCTTTTAAACAACAGAAATTATCAAGAATTCACTGTGGAAGATTTTCCCACCAGAGAGTAACCAGATTAATGTGTAGATCTAGGTATGTTTATTAACAAACCACTCCTGTTTCATGGGATGTACATGTGGCAGCATCCGGATTATTTAATGTATTAATATAGTCAGTTTGTATATGAATAATTTAAAACAGTAGCAAGAGATAAAAGTAGCTCATTTGAGGATAGGTTGTTTGAGAGCTTTTTTTTTCCTGTCAAGTGTAATTTTACTCTTAGGTTAAATGAAATTTATTAAGATGCAGTTTGCTCCTGAGAGGTATTTGTAAGTTTAGCCACAGTCTGTCTTGGACGATATTATGACGGTAAGTAAATGTCACCTGGATGATACTGATTACAAGGGAAAAAGATGTGTTGGGTCAATTAAAGTGGTTTAAAAATGTGTTGACTCTGAAGAAGAAAAGCATCTAAAATATACAACTCTTAACAAATCTCAAGGCCAGTGGGACTTTATAGACCAAGCCCAGCTGTGTTGAGCCTGTGTATTGTATATACTTAAGACAAGCAAAATCCAGACTTTTCCTACAAATGAAAACATGTCTGCTGAGCAGTTGACTCAATCATCTGGAATAAATGTTCTTTATTTGTGTTTCCATGGGTAAAATCAAGTTAATGAGCTGAAACATCGCAATTTATCTTATTTAATTTTAAAACTCTAGATTACCCTGTCTTTTATCTATCTCTATGTAATTCCTATGTTAGAAAAAAAAATATGAAATTGTTAATATGACCAGGGTGCAGTGTAATCCCAGCACTTTGGAAGGCTGAGGCAGATCACCTGAGGTCGGGAGTTCAAGATCAGCCTGGCCAACAGGGTGAAACCCCGTCTCTACTAAAAATACAAAAATTAGTGGGGTGTGGTGGCTCACGTTGTAGCTCTGTGCTACTTGGGAGGCTGAGGCAGGAGAAGTCACTTGAACCCGGGAGACAGGGGTTGCAGTGAGCCGAGATCACGCCACCGCACTCCACCCTGGGCGACAGAGCAAGACTCCTTCTCAAAAAATAAAAATAAAAAAGAGAGAGAGAGGAAATTGTCAATATGGGGCCATGTTTTACCTACAAAATTAGCAATTTCATATGGTTCTGTCTAATATTATTTAGGAACATTTTAATTCTTGCATTAAAAAGTAGCTTTTATAGACATGCAGGTTAATATCTAGGCATAATGTGTTTTCTGAACAGCTGACTCAGTTTTTGTCTCTGTACAGGAGATTTCACATCAGTAACCTTTTAACTTGGGGTAACAACTTTCACAGGAGTCATGGTAGTTCCTTCTGTTATTTTTCTAGCCATATGGAGGCCTCATTTCTCTTAATTCTTAAAATGGTGAACTGCTTATCTTCTAGCTGTATATTATTTACATTTTTGTTCATAAGCACCATATTTAAGATTTTCTTTTATTTTTAAGGAGAAAAAAGCCTCAGTGAGCTATGATGATGACACTATACTCACCCAGGCTGGAGTGCAGTGTCATGTCATGAGCATAGCTGACTTGCAGCCTCGACCTCCTGGGCACAGAGATCCTCCTGCCTCAGCCTCCCAAATAACTAGGACTACAGGTACATGCCACCACACCTGGATAATTTTTTTCTAAAAAAAGGTTTTCTAGCAAGAGAATCTCACTATGTTGCCCAAGCTGGTTTTGAACTCCTGGGCTCAAGTGATCCTCCCACCTGGGCCTCCTAAAGTGCTGGCATTACAGGTGTGAGCCACCATGCCCAGTCCCATGTTTAAGATTTTTCTAAAACCCTAATGTTAAGATTTTCAAAAATGCTAATTGTATCCTAGTGTTTCTGCCCCAAGTACCAGACACCTAGATCTCAAGATATTGACAGATATTTCTTGGGAAGAAATGAGAATTTTGAGGTCACAGGAGTGTCTAAAACATCAAGATTTTTTAAATGGTTGCTTTACAGCTAATGTTCTAACATTCATTATTGTTTTCTATGATACCGATACTAATTGAGGAACCTTTCAGAAACATACTTTACTGTTGAATACCTATAAACATCTCATGGAACTAGCCAGTCCTTAGTATATAGTCAGGAAAATTCTGTTTTACACTAGTCACTTTCCAGAAAGGTTTGTTAATAACTGGCTATGTAATTATTTCCCCAGAATATGTTGTTCTTTGTGGGTTTTTTCACCCCCCACCCCCAGCTTTTGGTCTATTCCAAAATACACATGGGCTTGACCTAAGAATTTTGCTAAAGGAATATTATTCTCCTCTGGGGGAAATGAAGCAGCATGTTTCAACATAAGCTTAGAAATCTTAAAACAACTAAAAATGAAAAAAAAACTACCAGGTCATTATTATGTTCTGCAAAAATTAGATTTACTGGTTTTACTGTAGCCATTGTCAGTGCCTTACTAGGGGATAGGATCATAGCAGAAAGATGCTAAGGAGCTTATGGTCCCCTGGGCTGTTGTGATTATGTGGATATATTTAGAAGCTACAAAGAAAGCAGAGCATCAGCTGAGATGCCCCAGTAGACACTCTCAAATTCAGATCTCTCTCTCATTATGAGAAAAACCCTCAAAAGAAAATATTCACTTGGCAAGGAATGAAGAGCTTTTTTCTCACCAAAATGATGTTGTAATGTTTCAGGGATAACAGTGACTGCGACTTACTTCTTATTGTCATTTATATCTCCTAGGGCTGAGCAGTTGTCAGAGAGGATAAGAGATAGGGGGGAGTGTATGGGAGGCTCACTTTGGTTCTCTGCTTATATAAACCTCTACATTTTAGCAAATTTATGTTTCATCCTTAAAATGAGTTAAAAACAGCAGATTCTTTTGTTGCAGATGCAAGATGTAACATGTAAAGTGATTCCATAGCAAATTGCTATTTAGAAAAGAACCTAATGTTGTTTTTAACTGACTGTTTGATCTCCTATATTCTTTCTTATGTGGTTTTATGAATTTTTGTTTCACTTATAAATAATTGGTAGCAAATGAATGTATGAGGGTATGATTTAATTTGTAACAAGATACAATAAAATCCCTCAGCCTGTGACTCAACTATTTTGAGAGGACAAATATGCTAAATAGGAATATTCATTTCTAACCCTATAATAAATGAAATGCACCTAAGATCCATGGCTGAGAAAAACTGCCTTATACAAATTCGCATAAGAGAGATCAAATGTAGTGAAGGTTGCTTGATAATCTTCTATTGTCTAGCTTGTCTAATTAGCTAGATTTCACAGTATTATGTCCAGATTTACCACAGTAATACTGCATAGCTTTTTTGGAGTCCTTGATCTAAGAGTGAGGGTCTAGTTTGAAGAAGAGGGGGTTCTGTGTCATTCATACAGTGGCTGTGATGCACATCCATTTAATCTGTGGGCTCGTTTAAAGGCACAGTGGACTGAAATGTTTTGGAGTCACCTAGAGGGGATCAGTGTATCTGGGCTTTGCTCCTCTGTCTTCCTTATGCATGTGGAAACAGTGAGTGTTGTTCCCTGAGATGTCCTGGAGAGACAACCTTTTCCCAAGTGACAGCGAGTTTCCATCTTGGAATCAGCTTTGCTTATCCTGGGGAGGATCCAGGCCTGGCGCCAGCAAATTCTCCCCATAAGGTCTCTGAGGATGTGGAGGGAGGGAATGCCCTGCAGAGTTTCAGCCTGTTATTCTAAATCTCCAGGCATGTTTAAGACCCCTTGGGAGAAGAGGAGGGAGACCTCCATCCATTTACAACATCTCTGCACAGAAGGCAAATTCTCTTCTCCTTGCGTAGTACCTTAATGGCAAAGGCATACCTGCACCAGGTTCAGTTACCTTCAGTGAATGAAATAAACCAGATCTGTGGAAGGCTTCCCTTCGCTTACTTGGGGACCTCTAGTTTGTGAGTGAAAGTAAAAGATAGCAGCTAGTATGTGACTTTTGGTATATGAGCCCTTATTTGTGGGGTATTAAAAATCATGGGCTATCCAGGGACCAGTAACTCAGGACACACACAGCATTTCGTGGTCCCTGATGTCTTTCTCCATTTTGGCTGCTGCTTTGGCTATTCAGTCAAATTTGACCATTTTTTTTCTCATTTAGATTGACTCTTAGATACAGAGCAGGGAAAAAGAAATGAAATTTAAGCTTGTTCATTATATAAATTGTCATCAACTCCAATAATGTGTTGGTCTGAGAGAAGGTGGAAGCAAATATTTGGCAGGGAGAATGTTGTTTTTCGTAGATTCAGTGTGGCTAACACACTGTCTCATGCTTGTAGGTAACTCAATTTAACCTATGAGGAAAATCTAGTCATTTGAGAAACTAAGATAATTAGTTATATGCTTTTAAGATGGAGTTCTTAGATGTGAGATCTTGGGGGGATTCCTGAGACCATGTTTAAGAAATGGTACGTTTGTACTGAAAATCTTTAACTTGATATTAAGTTATGATAAACACAACTGCTAATTCAGGTATGAAATTTGGGGATCAAATCTGATCATAAAATGGTTGTCTAGATCAGAGTTTGGCAAACCATGACCCATGGACCAAATCTGGTCCACTATCTGTTTTTGAACAGCTCACAAGCTAAGAATGATTTTTAAATTTTTATTATTTATTTGCTTTTGAGTCAAGGTCTTGTTCATGTCACCTAGGATGGGGTGCAGTGATCAATCGTAGCTCACTATAACCTCAAGCTTCTGGGCTCAAGTGATACTGAGTACCTGGGACTATAGGTATGTACCACCATGCACAGTGAAGTTTTTTTTTATTTTTGTAGAGACAGGGTCTTGCCCAGGCTGGTCCCGAACTCCTGACGTCAATACTCCTGCCTTGGCCTCCCAAAGAGCTGAGTGTACAGGTAAAGATTTTGTTATTTGCAAGGAGATTTTCAGAGGAGGGACTAAAATGAAAATCCACCCTTTATTTTACTGGGTAAACAGTATTAAGACCCAGATTTTGCCAGTAGCAGTGGCATGTTCCTGTAGTCTCAGCTACTTTCAGAGGCCAAGACAGGAGGATTGGTTGAGCCCAGGAGTTTGATCCAGCTTGGGTGACATAGTGAGATCCCCATCTATAAAAAAAACAAAACAAAACAAAAAACAGATTTTGTCTGAAGAAGTGAGTATTCTTGGACTTCTCAAAATGCCAGTTTGGGGACAGTTTTGGTAGGCCACTTGGTACATAAGCATGCACAGAAATCAACTGTGTGGGTTGTATTAGGTTGGTGCAAAAGTAATTGTGGCTTTTACCATTAAAAGTAATGGCAAAACCCACAAGTATTATGAACTACATTAATCCATGTGAAAGCGTATTTATGGAGAATACCAACATGACTTGTCGAGTTAGTAGACAAATAATGACTGAACACTCAAAGGCAGCATGATTATCCTCCAGCTGTGCCTATGTGCTGGTTTAGTTGGCAAGGAGATTCTTGACACCGTTTTAATATTCAGCTACCTGGACAATCACTATCATTTTGGACACTCGCTTTTCCTTGAGAAAGTGATTTCCAGAAAAAGAAACTGTCAGCACTAAGAGCTATGCTGGACAGGAGGCTCAGATGTTCATTTTCCTAGCCCTGAAATGAAATGCCTCTTAGGTACACAATTTGCTGCCCAGGTCTAGAGCCGAGCCCAGCAAGAAACATGCCCAGTGCATGGTAGGCAGAATTTTCTGCCTGTGGACTTTCACAAGGCTGCATTGTGGGAACAGAAGCTGCTCAGATTGTTCATTGTTCTGTGGCTCCTATTTGGCAGCCAAAGAGAATTCATTATGCAGTGATTGGCATACTTTTCTTCTGTTTTTTCCCCTGTCCTGAGTACAGCAGTGCATCCGTGCTCTCTGTAACCCCTTGCTTCACCCCTTACTGTTCTAGTCTTCCCCTCCTTGCCTTCCTCCCAGCCTCACTGTTTTCAAAAACCTGGAGACAAGCAGACTTAAATCATATATGAAGTGATTAGGGGATCAATTTCCCCCCAATGGTGAGGAAACACACTTTGTTCTCACATCTGGGTGGGTGAGCCTGCCAACAAATATTAAACACCCACGGAGTACATCGCAGTGCTTCGGTCCCCCCTTTTGGGACCGCAAGTTCAGACAAATGTCCACAGTGGCGAACATGCCACATTGCTCCCTCTGTGTTTCTGCCCCCGAAAGTGTGGCCTCCTGGGCTGAGAGGGAAGGAAATTGAGAAGCAGCTCTTTTGGAATTACTATTTGCAGGGTTTTTTTGGTTTCTATCTGACTTGCTTTGTAAAGCTGGAAGAAAAGATTAGCATGACTCCAGACTACTATTTTTTTTTTTTTATGAATTCCAGAGCAGCAGTTCTCAGCTTTTAATATGCAGTTGAATCACCTGGGGATCTGGTTAAAATCTGGGGATTCTGATTTGGTGGGTCTGGGGTGGGGCTAGGGACTCCACGTTTCTAATGACCTTCCAGATAATGCTGAGACTACTGGGCCATGGACCACCACACTTGAATAGCAAGTATTAGGTTGGTGCAAAAGTAATCGTGGTTTTGCCATTTTTTTTTCTTTTTTTGAAAGTAATGGCAAAAACCGCGATTACTTTTGCACCAATCTAAACACTAGTGCGGCGGCTCTCAACCTTGGCTGCACATTGGGATCACCTGGGGAGCTTTAAAAATTACTGATGCCAGACCCCACCCTCAGAGATTCTGATTTAACTGGTCTGGAGTGTGGTCTGAGCATAGGGAGTTTGCACAACTCCCCAGATGGTCTTAATATGCACTATTGTGGATATGTTGCAGCTTTACAGGTGTAAGAATTGGATTTGTCCTCTTAAGTAAGTCTTCTTTTTGGTCCTAAGTCAATCTGAGTTGAGTTCTTCAGCCTTTGAAAAAGCATCCTTCTAACTCAGTGGTTCTCAACCACGGCCAATTGTGCCCCCCAGGGGACATCTGGCAGACAAGTTTGGTTGTCACAACTAGAGTTAGGGTGTGCTACTGGAATTAAGTTGATAGAGGCCAGGGATGTTACTAAACATCTTACATTGCAACAGCTCTCCACGGCAAAGAGTGAAAGGGCTCAAAATATCCATGGTGCAGAGACAGAAACCCTGGTATAGCCTTACCTCACTCCTGCCCCTCAATAGGCTGGGAAGTTCAACACTTCCTTCTTGAATGACTATTGAGAGTAATTAACTAATAGTGTTACAGGAAAGGAGTCCTGATCCAGACCCCAAGAGAGGGGTCTTGGATCTTGCGCCAGAAAGAATTTGGGCGAGTCCACAGAGTAAAGTGAAAGCAAGTTTATTAAGAAAGGAAGGAGTAAAAGAATGCGTACTGTGGACTATTCATGCCTCCCCTTTCTAGACCATATAGGGTAACTTTCTGACGTGCCATGGTATTTGTAAACTGTCACAGCGCTAGTGGGAATGTAGCAGTGAGGACAACCAGAGGTCACTCTCGTTGCCATCTTGGTTTTGGTGGGTTTTAGCTGGCTTCTTTACTGCAACCTGTTTTATCAGCAACGTCTTTATGGCCTGTATCTTGTGCCGACCTCCTGTCTCATCTTGTGACTTAGAATGCCTTAACCATCTGGGAAGACATCCCAGTAGGTCTCAGCCTCATTTTACCCAGCTGCTATTTAAGATGGAGTTGCTCTGGTTCACATGTCTCTGACAATAGCATGTAGCTAATAGCATTTCTTTCATGTCTAATTCTGTTTACAGCACGCTGCTGTGGCAGGTATTCTGAACTGGAAAATCAGTCTTCCTCCCTATAAAATTAGGCTATTGAAATACAAGCTTCCAAAATCCTTTTAGGTTAAAAAAAAATGTGATTGGAAGGGGGAATGCGGAGTAGTTTAATGGTTACAGATTTCTGCTTCTGGTGATTAAAACGTTCTGGAAATGGGTGCAGGTGAGAGTTACATAACTTTGTGAATGTCCTTAATAAGCCACTGAATTGTGAAGTTCATGTTATGTATATTTTACCACAATAAAAAAAAAGAACCCATGATTCTGAGATCTTTCATTGGACTGTAAACCATATGCTTACCTGCATCTAATGTGAGACCATCCCTGCTCCGTGTTCTCAGCATCCTAGATTCGTTTCCATATTGGCACACACTGTGGCTTGAAATCACACGGATTTATGTGATTATTTGAGTAATGCCTTTCCCCACTAAACTGTCAGCTTCATGAAGGTAAGAACCAAGTCTGTTTTATTCTTCATGATGTTCCCAATGCCCAGAAAAGTTTTCCTGGGGATTTAGTAGGCATTCTGCAGATATTTGTTGGGTAGATGGTTTAACTACTAGTGTATATGTTAACCTCCCCTAGGAACAGGAATTAGCCATTATGTATTATTAAATACATTTGTATTAATATCGTATGTCTCCTAGCCCTTTGCTACTGGACTAATTGTGGAATTGAGAGATTATGGCTAAGTACTATTTTATGATGTTATTCTCTGGGAATTGGCTTAACTAGAATCACCTGGAGTAGTTTTATAATTATTAATGGCTACACCACGTGGATTCAGGTTCTTCAGCTTCTGTTGATCTGGGGTGGGGTCGGGCATGAGTAGTCTATATAAGGTCTCCAGCTAATTCCAACGTGCATCAAGACTGAGAATCACCGTCTGAATCCTGGCTCTCAAAATGTCCCAGGACAGAGGCCCCAGGTAAGTTGTTTGCATATTCAAGGCGGAGAAGCCTACAGGTTCCTTTTAGTTAAGAGCCCATTGTTCTAGTTGGCCTAGAGAGCTGTTGACTCCACAATGAAGAAAGTGTTGTATATTTCTGGAGGCAGAGAGAGGTCTGCAATGCAAAAATAGTTTACAGAGAAAGCAGTATTGTTATCATCAGAATCAGTTGGGATTCTGTTTAGATCATTGGCTTCAGAGAAAAAAAAGCAAAAAACATTTTTTTCTACTTCTAGTCTTGGTTTTCACCACCAAACAAAACAGGAAAGTAAAAGGGTGGTGGGGGGGGGGGGGGGAGGGTGGCGAGGGACTGCAGGAACCAAATGGATAAAATAAAATAGTCTTGTCTCATGCAGAAGAAAAATAAAAGACAAGTTCCATCTTTTTCTGCTAAAGAAAAGAATGTGTTTCCTGTTTGCCCTCGCCGAGAGCCTGGGCATAATGCGGCAGTGTGCACAGAGCTGCTGAACAAAGAATACAGAAATGGCTGAGAGGACAGAGTTTGAACCGCCAAATACTGGCTCAGTTAGAAACCATGTGACAGATGCAGCTTCTGCTATTTCATTTACCAGGGCGAAACATTCGTATGTGTTTCTCTATATCCTCGGAGGCTTTGAGTGAAAGAAAATAGAAGGTAATTAATTTTACCATCCAGAGTTTTGCATGTACATTGGAAGATCTGTTATGATTGAAAGCCTTAAAAGGCTTAAAAATACCAAGCTTGTTAACCAGACGGCTTCTGCAAGAAAGTAGGCTTTACAGTAAGCCCTGGCTGCATAAAGAAATGTTCCCAAACCATGACGTTTTCCGTTGGTGTTTATAGCATTCCATAGATTATGTGAGATGCTATTCGAATCACAGAAATAGTTGGGTACTGAAACTGTCTTTAGGGATCATCTAATTCGGTGGTTCTCAATCTGTTTTTCTGTCCTTAACACACCCGTAGAATATAAAATCCTGCACTTGGGAGCACCAGCTGTGTAATGCATAGCTTTTCAAGCTGGGTGGGGCATAGCGGAATCAGGAGGAGTGGAGAGGAGGCCATTTTATAACAGAAAATCCCCAGTAGTTCTGAGATGCCCATATCCCACTGGTTCTCAAACTTCACTGTATGTTGGAATCAGCTGGGGAGATTTGCACGTACTGCGCTCTGGGTTCCACTCACAGAAATTTCCTGATTTTTCTAGGGAGCAGCCTAGTGAGAGACTATGAAACTCCCCAGGTGATTCTAAGTGCAGCCAACTAAGTCTCATTTCCTTACAAACCACCACTCTTGTCTTTCTCCGTTGCAAATGGCTATACTTTGAATACTTATATAGGCTAGAGGTTGTATGTTTCTGTCACATTTGTTTGCATCTTTGTCTCTTTGATCTGGAGTCTTTAGTTAGGAACCCGGGCTCAGTTATCTAATTTCTGTGGGAAAATGCAGCCCACTTAATGATAACTTCAAGGAAGAAAGTAAGCCCAGGGGGAGTCATCTGTGACTGGTCTGTGATGGCAACAGACTGGTGGGCTTCTGAGACTTTCCTGTGGACGCTGTTGCCTCTGCAGTCACTGGGAGAAATGTGGTATTCTCTTGTTACCAGTGTGTCTTGTGTAATTGAGATGGTAGGAGGGGGCTTCCATGCTATTTACTCCAACATGCTTTTCTGTACCTTCCCAAAAATGTCCCTACAAGCCCTCCTGAAGGAGAAACCCAAAGTGATGAATTTAACTCTTCCCTTTTTGGTCCTCATCATTTGAGTTTATCTTATGTCATTGTTACTAGCAGGGAAAACACAAAGCATTTATCAGTGGACAGATTGGCATGGATAGGATGGCAGTTAATGTCGTTCGAAGATGTCGACTCGGGGCCAGGCACAGTGACTCACACCTGTAATCCAAGCACTTTGGGAGGCCAAGGTGGGCAGATCACTTGAGGTCAGGAGTACAAGACTAGCCTGGCCAACATGGCAAAACCCTATCTCTACTAAAAATTAAAAAAAAAAAATTAGCTGAGGGAGGAGAATCGCTTCAACCCAGGAGACAGAGGTTGCAGTGAGCCGTGATCATGCCACTGCACTCCAACCTGGGCGACAGAATGAGACTCCATCTCCAAAAAGAAAAAGATAAAGGCTCTGTTAGAGGGGGCATTTATAGACTAGTACCCAACATCACACATCAAACATTGAGAATAAGAGTTTCTAGATTTTGGTATTCTTTTTTAAAAATTTTTTATTTAGTAGTGACTTAAGGTACAGAGACGTGGCGCCTAAGAGTTGTCAGTCTCTTTGGTTTGATGTTGATGGTCAGTCCTGTTCAGGACCGGGGGAAGTGACTATGTCAGCAGAAGAATGACTGCTTAGGGTTTTGTGGCCTCTTTTAATGTAGGCTAAGTGAGGAAATGTCTTGAAATCCGGGTACAGAGATGTGGAATGACTGGGATTATACAGACTCTCCCTTCCATGCCCTGTAATGTCCATAGTGCTGGGAACTTAAATACTGCCTCTGTAGAAGCATTTTTCAGATACTCAAGTCAAGTAACTGTATCCTGACGCGCACAGTACTATAAACATAAAGATGAAAAAATGCAGGATTTAGGGGAAATGTTTTCGGATTTCACTGGAGAAAAATGTGGTAGCCTACAAAGATAGCAATTAAGTTCCTAAAGGCATTTGGGTTAAATTAATCAATGATTAAACGTGAAACTTCACAGTGAGATTTTGCTTTCTAATTCATTAGCTTAAATTTGAATAAATTTGCATCCCAGCATATTTAGAAAGGTAAATCAGTGAGGTCTTTTTGTACCAAAAAATGATGTGTTTTATGCTCAGGAGTTATAGAATCAGGAGAAGGTGGTAGATAGCGAGGTCAAAATTTTATTTCTGCTGCCAATTTAACATATTACAAGTGTATTGCAAACACATACTTATACATTTTGTGCTTCCTAGGTATTCTTTGTGTTTTAGCTTAACAAAAGATATGTCAGCTTTTCATTTGGAGCCATTATCACATTGGAAAGCAGTGGGAGTGAAAAACTAAAACCACTTGAAACTTGAACATAAAATAGTGTCCGGCTTTCCCCTAAGGCAGCCTCGTTTTTCTGCCATGCAACCTTTGCTTCACTCATTCTTGCGGTCACTGGCTGCCTTGATTGCACTTCGTAGGCTCCATCCATCATGCTTGTCTGCAGCAGTGACTTAAGATAGAGGGGAGATGGGACCACAAGATGCCTGGCCCTGGGGGGTTGTTGTTTATACAGTGTCAGGGTCATAAGCACCTTTGCATCCTTCTGAAGCAGGTGGCATCTCCCCCGCCACCACTCATGCATCCTCCACCAGCCTCTGAAGATCTTGCTGAGGAGGAGGGGCCAGAAATAGCAAGGTATAGGATGGAGAGCAGGGCCACATCTAGAAGCCCTGGCCCGCTCACTTTCCAATCAGACTTCACATGCCTTCTTTCACTATTGAGAAACTGTAAGGGTTAATTTTGGGGATGTCATTTTTGAATGCCTCTGTTTGCCAGGGGGAAACTGATTAAAAGAAAAAGCAAAGGGATATGTAGCTTTAACTTTCTGGACTTCTGTTTGAATAGCTAAGAATTCCTTTTTCTGAGGTGGCAAGTAAGATAATTATTAGAATATTTGGTGCTTATGTTAGCTAATATGTTTGGGATGAAATAAAGTAACAGTGAAATTTTATTTTTTATATGATGCCTATATCCTTTATGGTAAACCAATCCTCTGTTTATACTTGATAATTATAGTTTATTTATGCACAGTTTATGACATTGTAAGAAAAGTGATACAGATAGTTATTTTCAAATGTCCTGTTCTGGGAACGCAGAGTTGGGGAACAAGAGGCCTTTCTGTACTAAGAAACTATTGGATGTCTCCGTCGGTGAGGTGACATATGAAGAATACATAGAGATGTTCAACGAATGTTATTTTCTACCCCTTTTTCTGGGTTTTTGTTTTCTCATATAATTTTGGGCAGGTCATGTGCTCTGTTAGGTCGTGTTATTTGAGCCCATCCACTACATAGAGCCTTCTCTCAATATTTTGAATACTTATGCAGGCTAGAGGTTGTATGTTTCCTTCTGTCACATTTATTTGCATCTTTGTCTCTCTTGATCTGGTCAGGAACCCAGGTTTCATTATCTGATGTCTATGAGAAAACTCAACCCACTTAATGACATGCTGCATTATTTTGTACTCTCAGGGGAAAATGTGGCAAGAAAATGGAGAGTGCTTTTTATTTCTTCGTACACCATGGTTCCAGAATCTTTTCATGAGAGTAAACAAAAATGAGGTAAAATCTGCAGAATCCAGAGAGTTTGCGTTATCGATTGATAGGTCCTTAAAAAGATTTTCTCTTTATTTCAGAACAATGCTTTATGACAATCACACTCACTACTCTTGAAATTGATGAAGAACATCAGATTATGTAATCTTGTGCATTTGGCTAAGTTAAAGGAAGCCTGATGAATTCATTTGTCATTCAAAGTCTGGAGAAATCTATACTTGTTTCCCAGTAAAAACCTGACTGAGAAGTCTATTATATTTCTGACATGGAGAACTATTCTAGATATTTTATATAATATGAACTATTCTAGACCAGCACTGTCTGATATATGTGAGCCGCATATGTAATTTTTTTTAAAGTTAGCAGGGTATTGTAAATTATTTAAAAGGTTAAAATCAAGTGAAATTAATTTAACAGTATGTTTAATTTTGGGGTTTTTGTTTTTTGGCTTAGAGACAGGGTCTTATGCTATCACCCAGGCTGGAATGCAGTGGTACAATCATAGCACACTGCAGCCTCAACTCCTGAGTTCAAGTGATCCTCCTTAGTAGCTAAGACTACAGGTGTGCACCACCACTCCTGACTTATTTTTTGTTTTGTTTTGTTTTTGAGAGATGAGGTCTCACTATGTTCCCCAGGCCTGTGTCAAACTCCTGGGCTCAAGTGATCCTCCCACCTTGACCTCTCCAAAGGGTTGGAATTATAGGCTTGCATGCCATTGTGCCTGGCCCTAACAATATATTTCATTTATCCCAGTATTTCCAAAATGTTATTTCAACATGTAACCAATATAAAAATTATTGAGATATTTTACATTATTTTTGAAATCCAGTGTGAATTTTACACTTAGAGCACTTCTCAGTTGAGATTAGCCCCAATCATATGCCCACTGGTGACATGTGGCCAGCAGGTACCATGTTGGATAACACAGCTCTGGACCTTCATTCCTAAACCCAGATAGTGAGAGATTGACAACCATTCAAGACTCTTGCTCCAATTTAGAAAGAGGACTTAAACATTAAGAAAGAAGCTCTCTGAAAAGAAATATGAAATGCCCCCTCAAATAGTTGATATTAGAAACTAAACCACTTTCCACATAAAATCTTTCTTTTTGTCTGAAGAGCGCAGTGGGGAACTAGCAATTTGTAAAATGTTTCCATGCAAATTGGAAGAACATTCTGCCTTCAGATTGTACTTTTGAAAAACCAGATCAGGATGACATGGAGAGGCAGATGGTTGTACTGTCGCTTTAAAGAGAATAAACTCTGTAGCTTCAATGCCTGGATTCACAGCCAAGCTCTGCTATTTAGATTGGTGCAAAAGCAGTTGCAGTTTTGGCCATTGCTTTTGATGGCTAAAACCGTAATTGCTTTTGCACCAACCTAATACTTGCCTGCTTTGTGATCTTTGGCAAATTCCTCTTCATGCATATTTGTCCTCACCTGCAGACTCAGGACACTAATAGTGACTATCTCCTAGGGTTGTGAGAATTAAGTAAACTAATAAACACAAAGGCCTCAGATGGGTACTATGCAGTGAGCTGTTCTATGTAGCTTTAGCTATTAAATGACCATCATTATCCTCATTGAAAATCTGTGCTCTTGACCTATATCTTTTTTTTTTTTTTTTGGAGACAGAGTCTTTCCCTGTCATCCAGGCTGGGGTGCAGTGGTGTGATCACAGCTCACTGCAGCCTCGGTTTCCTGGGCTCAAGCGATTCTCCCACCTCAGCCTACCAAGTAGCTAGGACTAGAGACGTGCCACCATGCAATGCTATTTTTTAAAAAATATTTTGTAGAGATGGGGTCTTGCTATGTTGCCCAGGCTGGTTGCAAGCTCCTGGGCTACAGCAGTCCTCCCACTTTGGCCTTCCAAATTGCTGGGATTACAGGGCATGAGCCACGCATCCAGCTCTATATCTCACTTTTGCACTCTCTACACTCCAGTTAGTGTTTCAGTTGCCAGGCCTATAGTGGTAGACACGATTCCTGTTCTCACATTTTATATTCAGGGATGGGAAATAGGCAATAAACGAGACAAGATAACAGGCAAATGAACAAGATATTTTCAGAGTGTGAGCAGAGTGTTCAGAGTCTCTAGAACAGGTTAACATGACCATGAGAAGCTGGAGGTGATGTCTGAGCCAAGACCTGCATGACTTGGTGCAAATTTGAGGCACAGCATCAAGCCCAGGGAACAGCAGGTTGCAAAGGCCCCATGGAGAAACTGATGTAATGTATTTGAACACCTGAAAGCTGGCTCCCGTGTTAGGAGTGTAGACAGAAGGAAGTCAAGACGAGGTCAAGAAGCAGGCAGGGGCTGGAACCTCAAAGGCCTTGCAGAGCTTGGTAAAGAGTTTGAAATTTTATTCTAAAGAACCTTGAAAGGTTTAAGGCAGGGAAGTAACAGAACCCGATTTGCCTTTTTAAATAGTCACTCTGGCTTCAGGAGATTTAATAGGAGCAGGAGAGAGAGGACCACCACTATCTGCTTTCAAGAATATAAGATTGGACATAGCTCTCTGTCCCCTGCTTTGAGCATAGCTGATTCCCCTACAACGATCCCACCACTGGCCTTGTATTCTGAAAGGGATCATTTTCTGCTTGTATGGGAGCATAGTGAGACGTGTACCCTAATGTGGCCTGCCACTTCAGACTGTGACATAACCATGTACATGCTTGCACATTCCTAGAAGAATCCGTGTGTTAGCAAAAGGATCGTTGTGCTCTTTGCAAAGCAAGAGCAAAGACTCCTCACAGAGGCTGAAAATTGCCACTGATGAGTCAAATGGCCATCCTCTATTCTTCTTAAAAGGCAGGCTCTGATCCCTCCAAGTGCAACTAATTTTCAGGTAGTACTAATGGTTTTCTACTAGTGGTTCTCAAAGTGTGCTTCCTGGACAAGCAACATCAGCATTACCTGGGAACTTGTTAGAAATGCAAATCCTCAGGTCCCACTTCAGGAGACCTACTGAATCAGAAACTCTGGAAGTGAGCCCAGCAATCTGTTTTAACAAGCCCTCCAGCTGATGCACCTCAAAATTTGGGGAATCCCTGTTTTTTTGCTGATAGAGATGGTTGCTCAGAGTAAAAAGCATTACTAAACATGGCTGAGGAGCAGAGTGATGTTCCTTTCATTGTAATCTTTTAATGTAATTGCTGTGTTTGGGTAGCTTTTGGAATCAAGTGTTTGAACCAAGCCTTTGTGTTTGAAGCTATTCATGTTTTATTTGGGTTCTTTTGTTGGATGCTGCTGTATGGTATAATATTTACAAGGTTTCCAGGCTGGCTTCTCCTTATTGGAATTTTCAGAGTTGATGTAATTACATCCTCCCTGAGTCGAGTTTAACAGTCTAAATTGGAAGAAGCCTCTGGCTGTCCTGACAGAAAGTTCCCACTGAGGAGCCGAGATCGCGCCACTGCACTCCAGCCTGGCGCCTGGCGACAGAATGAGACTCTGTCTCAAAAAAAAAAAAAAAAAGTTCCCACTGAAAACAACCAGCCGAATTGTATTTGAATCGAAAAACCATTGGTAACAAAGCCAGTTCTCAGTTGTCCACAGGTAGACTGTTTATACTACAGCTTCCCTTCAGTGAGTTTTTAATCCCTCAGTGGTTCATGTTGCCAGCCAGTCTGTTCTTATGTGGATCTTCATCATAAGTTATGATCTACTTAAGGAAAGCAGACTGATTCTTAGTTTAGCTACATCATAAAAGGTATATCTACTTGCTGGGGGAGGGAGGGGAAATAAATATTCCAAATATAGTACTATTTGTCAAAGCCAAGGATGTTCTACTGTGGGGCTGTTCTTATATCCCTGTTGTATCCGTTTCTTCTGGCCGCTCTAACACATGACCACAAATTTAGTGGCTTAAAACAATGCAAATTTGTTATAGTTCTGGAGGTCAAAAGTCTGACACAGGTCTCACTGGGGTAAGATCCAGGTGTAGATGAGCTGTGTTCTTTCTAGAAGCCCTAGGGAGAATCCGTTTCCTTGCCCTTTCCACCTTCTAGAGGCTACATGCATTCTTTGGCTCTTGGCCAATTTCCTGCATCTTAAAAGCCAGGAACTGTGGGTTCAGTTTTTCTTACATCGCATCACTTGGACCTCTTCTGCCTCTCTCTTCTACATTTAAGGACCCTGTGATAACCTTGGGTCTACCTGGTTGAGTCAGGATAATCTTTGATCATCTGATAACCGTAATTCCATCTGCAACCTTAATCCTCCTTTGCCATGTCATGTAATCACAGGTTCCAGGGATTAGGATGGGGACATCTTGGGGTGGGTGAGGGGTGGAGGGTATAATGCTGCCTACCACACAGCAGGCCACTAAACTTCCTTACGGCCTCAGTTTTCTTAGCCATGTAATGAGATTAGTAAAACATTATTGAAGGCTCTCCTTGAGCATTATAGGAGATACATGTGAATTATCTGGCACAGAGCTGCCCTTCAGCAGATGCTGGTAGCCTAACACATTTTTATGTTCCCAAAGTGTCTACATAGGTTCTTTTAAAAATTATTTAAATGCTTCCTTCTCACTTCCAGACCACTCTGCTCTCTTCTTCGGTACTCCTTCCCCCCCACCTTCCCATTGGGTGGTCTCCCTGATCCATGCTGATAGGAATAATTAGAGCATTTGCAAGTGGAAAGGATGGGGAGAAAAAACCTTCTTGTCTGTAATCAGTTACTATTTTTCCCCATACTTTAAACTCTGAATAGAATATTCATAAGAGTTTGGGGGACTCCTTTGATGTTTTTTAACAGCTTTATTAAGGTATAATTTTCCATTCATTATTCACCAGCTTACTAGATTTACTTCTGACCCTGTCAGATCCTGGTTCAATCAAACCAACTGTCGTTGACTATTTGGGGGGATAATGAGCAAAATTTGAATATAGGTATATCTTAGATGATATTAAGAAACTGTTGTTAACTCTTGTATGGGTGATGATACAAGTGTGCTTATTCTTTCAGGATACTGAGATATTTCGTTGTGAAATGTCAGAAGGACTTAAACTAGAAAAAGAGGTGAAGCAAATATGGTGAAAGGTTTGTTGTTGTTGTTGTTTTTGAGGGAGGGTCCTGCTCTATCACCCAGGCTAGAGTGTAGTGGCATGATCACGGCTCACTGCAGCCTCAACCTCCCTAGGCTTAGGTGATCCTCCCACCTCAGCCTCCCAAATAGCTTGGAATACAGAGATGTACCACCATGCCTGGCTAATTTTCATTTTTGTTGGTTTGTTTCGTAGAGATGGGATTTCACCATCTTGCCTAGGCTGGTCTTGAATTCCTGGGCTCAAGCGATCTGCCTGCCATGGTCTCCCAAAGTGCTGGAATTACAGATGTATTCCACTGTGCCTGGTTGATTTTTTAAATATTAGATATAATCAAGTGATGCAAAGGACCCAGATGGCCAGATGTATAGTTTCTGCAACAACTTTTTTAATACTGCACTTATAGGACTTGGTTCTCTGTGAGCTCTTACTAAGTCTAGTCCACCCCCTCCCCAAACTCTGCTCTATCCACATAGCTCATGCTTTATCAGACGCCCTAAGGAAACTGTCTACTTCACTATCCTTATCAAGTTTACATGCTCCCACACTTTTGGGGGGAACATAATTTACATTTTAGAGAACGTTGGGATCTTTTTAGTTTGTTTTGCCCCATATCACAATTCACTCTTCAACTGCTAAATGATGCATCCCACTTCTAGAAAGAGAGCCTTACTTATTGGGACAGAGGGCTGCTCTAATCATCTGCAGTTCTAGCTGGTACGCATTTCCCAGTAAATCTTGAGCTGCCTTGGAGTGGTGAGGGGATGTTTTGTGAGAGTGTAAGGTCAGGGAAGTGTCCTCTCCTGCCCTGTGACCCAGGCCTTGCAATGACACTGAAATACACAGCTGGAAATTGTGTGATCCAAAAAATGGTCTTGTCTGTGCACTTGCATGAACTCCAGACCTGCCACCCAATCTGGGAGTTGAGATGGTGCTCCCATATTACTCTAGTGACTTGTCTATTATTCCAGGAGGTGACACAGCATCATGGTATGTGCATGATGTCACCTCAAACGTTGCCAGACAACAAGCCCACTCAAGTCGGACATACAGCACTTTATAATGGAGGCTGGGTTCCACTGAGAACAGCCATTCTCTTGTCTACTGTCCCCAGTGATTATAGGCAGATGTGCTGTGACTTGAGCTTGCACAGGCTTAAAGTTCCTTCTGCCTTCAGAGTCAGCCATCTTCACAAATGGAAGATTGTTCCAGACCACCATTGACCATCTGGCTGGATCCATCCCCACCATCTGCCCTGCCTGCCTCTCATCCCCTAATGTTTTTGATAAACAACTTAAAGTTCCCTGTGACATTATCTACTGCAGCAGGGCTTTTGGTACGATTCCTGGGTATGCCAGGAACATAGGGCCTATGGGTATTCATAGAGAACATTTGTATGTCAATAATATTAACAAATAAGACTTCCATTTTGAAGATAAAGACACAGAAGTGTTGTACGTCCACTTATGTGTCTCCCCTTGATGAATAACAAGTCAACAATTTCTCAGTGATCCTCTGAGGACATATTAATACACTTACGGGTGATTTGAAAGTGGTGTAGGACCTAATCTGTAATCTTAAGCTGTGCAGAGCCTTGAGGATGGTCATCATTTGTCATTTATGGCTTCCTCCTTGATCTTTGATGAAAGAAAAATTGCTTTAGGTGCTTATATCAAGTTAATCTCATCTCTGTGACAACTGAAATTACCATTGGTTCTCTCTTTCCATATAACACATTGTTCTAACTCAGTATGTCTCTTTTTGTCATTGTTCTAGTGGAAATCTTTTGATTTAATTTATTGTGGTAAAATATGTCTAACATAAAATTGATCATTGTAACCATTATAAAGTGTACAATTCAGTAGCATTTAGTACATTCACAATGTTGTACAAACGTCACCACTATCTAGTTCTAGGATATTTTTGTCATCCAAAAAAAATGTCTTTGGACATATCTCCTTCCCCCACCCCTGGCAACTACTAATCTTTCTGTCTCTATGGATTTGCTTATCCTGAACATTTCATATAAAGAGAGTCACACAACATGTGGCCTTCCGTGTCTGGCTTCTTTCACTGAGCATAGTGTTGTCAACATTCATCCATGTTGTAGCATGTGTCAGTAGTTCATTCCTTTGTATGGTTGACTGCTATTCCATTGTACAGATAGATGACATTTTATGTATCCATTCCTCAGTTGATGGGCATTTGGGCTGTTTCTACCTTTTGACTATTATGAAGAGTGCTCCCATGACTTTGTGTGTACACGTGTTTGAGCACCTGTTTTCATTTCATTTAGGTATGTAGCTAGAAGTGGAATTGCTGGGTTGTACAGTAATTGGATGTTTAACTTCTTGAGGAGCTACCCATGGCCTTTTGCTCATGCCAGTCCTCTGCCATATGATGTCTGTTCTCTTCAAACCCTTTTTAGGGCTCACCTCCACCTTGATTCTTTTCTTGATAGTCCCCTGCAGCTTCCCCTAATTCATGCATCCTTGCTAGGCCCTATGAGTGCCCCTCGTTCAGCTCTGCCTAGAGAATTTGTGTTGCCCTATTTTTTTTTTTGTGGGGGGGAGCTTTGAGGATGTTTTTCCCACCAACTGCATCCAACTGTCACCGACTCAAGGATGGAGATCGAGACTCATTCCCTGTGCTCTAAGGCACTTGTCACTATTTTTGCCTTTCTGTTGTTGGGCTATTCTAGTAACAGCTGGAAATTACAGAAATAGGTTTTGATTATATTGCTTATCAAGGTCAGGTTTCCACTGAAATACAGGCATCATAGGGCCTAGCCTGTTTGAAATATTAAAATGTCAGGGGATTCAAACATAGGCCAAAGAGGGATAGTTTAAAGTGGAGGAGGGATTGGCATGTGTATAGAGTACAAATAAAGAAGTTTAAAATAACAATAATAGCATTAATGCAAACTTCTTGAGTTTAACCTCATTTAATCTTCACAACAACCATGTGAGATGGAGATTTAGTGCGTGGCTTGAAGCCACACAGCTCTTATGTGGCAATATCAGTATGTTGACTCCGGAGTCTGTGTGGTTTTTTTTGTTTTTGTTTTTTGTTTTTGTTTGTTTTGTTTTTTTCTTTTCAGGTGGAATCTCGCTCTGTCTCCCAGGCTGGCGTGCAGTGGCACGATTTCAGCTCACTGCAACCTCCGCCTCCCAGGTTCAAGCGATTCTCCTGCCTCAGCCTCTCAAGTAGCTGGGATTACAGGCATGTGCCACCACACCCAGCTAATTTTTTTGTATTTTTAGTAGAGACAGGGGTCTCACTATGTTGCCCAGGCTGGTCTCGAACTCCTGACCTCAAGTGATTCATCAGTCTCAGCCTTCCAAAGTGCTGGGATTATAGGTGTGAGCCACTGCGCCTATGCTGAGCCTCCCACTTTAAAAGTTACTCACTAGTTCTTGTATCCCTAGCACCTTCCAGAATGTGTTGAGTATAGTCAGTGCTCAGTGAATATTTATTGAATCTAATTGTCAAGGAATATGCCATTTGCTGTGTTAATTTTCCCCAATATAGTTTTTGTTGTTACATTTTTCTCCTTAAGCCCTAGAAAAGTGTAGGCTTTTTAAAAAATGAAAATGTTTCATTTTATTTCGAGAAAGGAGACTTAATCTTTGTTTACAAACTGTTAAAACAAAGATTTTGACTGCCTCCTAATGTCTTCCTTAATCTCACACTTTTTGATAAAAATAGTGTTAAATATATCCATTGTAAATTGCTGGCAGCTCAATTTGAAATGTCTTTTTGCACAATGTGTACTATTAAGTATTCTCGTGTTATTGCTCAGGGTAAGAAAAGATGGAAGTGTTTTTTTGCCATTTAAAGCAGTTGTCTTTTTTAATGCTGTATTTAATGTTTAAAAGACAAAGTACAGCTTAATGAAATGGGAACTTCCTGTTTCAATATGAAGGACACGGTACTCCAGATATATCCTAAAATACATTTTTTAAATATAAATGTTTGGTGTTCAATCATTCATTAGGCAAAAATGGAGACATTTGAGTCATCTGTATCCCTTGAGCACATTTTCATGGCACATGGAATGAAGCAGCTGGCCCAGGATATAATCATAATCAGTGTCACTGGAGGGCTTACCATATGCCAGACTTGGTTCTAATTGCTTAATGTGGATTGACCCATTTAATCCCAACAGCCCTACAAAGTTGATGCAACCATCCCTCTTTTAAAATTGAGATTAAATTTGCATAGCATAAAATGAATCAAGGTCAACAAATTTATTGACATTTATTCCATTCACCATGTTGGGGGACCACCAGCTTTATTTCCAAAACATTTTCATCACCCTCAAAGGAACCTCATCGTCACTCGTTTAAGAATCAGGGAACAGAGACATGGAGATAAGCCCATTTCCTTAAGTTACCCAACTAGGAAGTGATGGAGCCATGTTTGAGCCCAGACACTAGGACTCAAGGCCACTCTCCATCGCTCTCTGAAGATCTGTGCTTCAGTCCCAGTGCCATCTTATCCACCTCCTACCAACCTCCAGCATGGTGTGGGGGCAAAGCACTTCACTTCTAACTTCAGGTTCTTCAAGTAAACAGCAGTAAGATAATGTGCTGGTTGCCAAGACTGCTCAGGGCTACAAAAAAATTCCTTACGCTATTCTCTGTAGGAATCAAGCTAAAGCTTTTCTTCCTCAAATTTCCCGACCCCATTTCTGCAGAACAAACAGCACACGAGGCAGGCATTCCCCCTCTGTTCTTGATATCCCACCTTTACATTTGTCTATCAGCATTCTCTCACGAATATATCAGATTCCCACCTCTTCACTAGGGCCGAGACTTGTGCAAAGCAAAAGAGGTGACCAGGGTGCAAAATGTAAGGGGCGCTCACTCTCAGGGTCCTGTAAGCTGAGTAAGTGCTCTCTGTCCTCACCTAGTCCTGGCCCTGCCGGGCACCTCCTGCAAGATCATGTTCAGTTGCTACTGCCTCTTATTCCTTGCCTCCCTCTAAAGAATTCTAGGATCCTCCTCACTTCTTGACTCTTTGTCCTGTCTCTGATCATTTATGTCCATCCTTTCGGGGGGATCTTCCTGCTCTGTTCACCCTGTAAATATTGGTAATCTGTGCTTGTCTTCTTTTCTTACTCTGCATATCCAATTGTGTCATCCTGTCCACTCTATGTGCTACTGTCTTTATGTTGATAACTCTCATACCTGCAGTTCTCTTTCACCCTCAGCCTAGGCGACCATATGTCCTGGTTGGCCTGGAAAGTTCCAGTGTATGATTGTTGGCTTGGAATAATTATTGGCAATTCCTCTTGTCACTCTCAAAAGTGATATATACGCCTGGCATGGTGGCTCACACCTGTAATCCCAGCACTTTGGGAGGCCGAGGCAGGAAGATTGCTTGAACCCAGGACTTTGAGACCAGCCCAGGCTACATAGTGAAACCCCATATCTACAAAAAATAAATTAGCCCGGTGTGGTGGCACAAGCCTGTAGTCCTAGCTACCAGAAAAGCTGAGATGGGAGGATCACTTGAGCCTGGTAGGTTGAGGCTGCAGTGAGCTGAAATCACACCACTGCACTCCAGCCTGAGTGACAGAGCGAGACCTTGTCTCAAATAAAAAGGGGACATATGGTCACATACTGCAGCCTTCTCCCCAACACCCCTATTCAGCTAGCACGTTTCACAGGCATACAAAATGCAAAATATCCGAAGTCAGACTTCTCGGGGTCTTGCCTAAAGGCTGCAACGCCTTGATTTTCTCTATCTTAACTAATCATATCCACAAGGAAAGCTGTTGGCTCTTCATAAACTCAGTCTCAGTTTTCCAAAGCTGAAGGAGGACCACCACACCTGGAAGAACAGCTGGACCCAGCAGCCTGCACTTCTGTTCCCTGTCACCCTTCCTTGGAATCAAGGGCTACTGCTCATTTAATCCTCTAGTCCAGGACTTCCCAGTAGAACTTTCTGCCATGATGAAAATTCTCTAGTGTCATCCGATTTGGCAGCCACTAACCACATGTCGCTATTGAGCACATGAAGTAGGCCTTGTGCAACTGAGGAACTGACTTAATAAAGTACTCACAAGTAGCTAGTGGCTAATGTATGTTGTAAAACAGCTCTACCTCAGTACTTCTCAAACTTTAACATGCATAAAAATTATCTGAATCTCACTGAAAGGTGAATGTGCTTCAGTACATCTGCAACAAGACCTGAGCGTCCTCATTCTAGAAGGCTTTCAGGTGAAACTGATGCTGCTGGTCTAAGGACCACACTATGAGGAGAAAGGGGTTAATCTAACTTGATGGTTCTCAACCCTGGCTCACATGAGCCACACCTGGGAAGGTTTAAAAATCTGTCAGATGCCCAGGGCCTTTCCCAAGCCAATTAAATCAGGAACTCAGAGTGTAACCTGGGCATTGACAGGGTTTCAAAGCTCCTCAGGTGATTCTAATGTAAGATGAGCCCAGACTGAGCTGCTCAAATAAGACTTTACTAAAGATTTAGGGTTAAGAAGATGGAATTAACCAGTGAATACAAGTCAATTAGCCACTGGGCTTTCTGTGTGGCACCTACTCGTCTTCAGCCTGAAGTCCCTAATGGAGTCTCTGTATCTGCTTTCTCCCCCGAGATCTCCTGAAGCTGCCAGAGGATGAAACACCTCTAACTTCTTTTGTTTGTTTTTTTAGAGATGGGGTCTTACTCTGTCACCCAGGCTGGAGTGCAGTGGTACAATCATGGCTCACTGCAGCTTCGACCTCGTGGGCCCAAGTGATCCACCTCAGCCTCCCAAGTAGCTGAGACTACAGGCGTGCACCACTCCACCTAGCTAATTTTTAACTGTTTTGTAGAAATGGGGCTTGCTATATTGCCCAGCTTGGTCTAACTTCTTTAAATAGATCTGGAAGGTGCCAGACAGCCTCACAGTTGTAAAAAAATTTCTGTTTTGGCAAAGGGCTGTTCTAGACAATGTGGCTTTTCTGACATGATGCGTACAGACTCTGTAAATTACTTTATCCTTTTCTTTGTGCACATATGTTCATTGTACAGTTTTTAAAAAGCAAATACAGAGACCAGAGCTGTTTAATAGTTGGGTAGCTCCCTGGACTCAGATTCTCCCTGAAGTAGTGTTAGGGGCTCTGTTTTCTGTGTTCATACAGCTCAGTTAATACCTTGTTGGAATGGTTACCATTGCTTCATGATTTCTCTATGTGTACTTCCTCCTCCTAGACTGAGCACTCCTTCAAAGTGGGGTCACTGCCCTATTTCTCTCTGCCTATCCCAGCCACTGTCAGAACCTCCTGGGGAATTCCTCCCTCAGACCTAGTGGTTCAGAATCTTAAGGGACTGAGCCTCAGAATGTGTACCTTTAAAAGGCTTCACAGATGTTCTTTTATTTTCAGATAGGAATGAACATTATTGCCTTAGAGAGTGACATTACCTCAGGCACATGATAAACATTAAGTAACTTTGTTGAGTGCATGAAAATCAGTCTTAAATTCGACTTGTGGTATCTCTAGGCAGATGCCACCTTAGCCAAGTGGTCAAGGTTAATGTCATGAGTAACCTGTATGGACACCATTTGCCCCCCATGCAATACATTGCAAAGGACACAGTATTGCTACTCTGGTTTCCTTCCAAGTAATGTATAACCCCAGCAGAATCATGAGGAAACAGCAGACAAACCCAAACTGAGGGATATTTTACAAAATTTGTGACCAATACTCTTCAAAAGAGTTGAGGTCATGAAAAACAAGTAAAGACTGGGGAATTGGCTCAGATTGAAGGAGACTAAGGAGACAGGACAACTAAATGCAACACAAGATTCTGAATTGTATCTTAGAAAAGGGGCATTAGTGGGAAAACTGGTGAAATCCAAATAAGATCAGTGCTTTAGTTAACATCATTGTACCAAGGTTAATTTCTTAGTTTGATAAATGTTCTGTAGTTATGTAAGATGTTAACATAAGGAGAAGCTTAGTGAAGGATGTATTGGAACTCTTCATAATATTTTTGCAACACTTCTGAAAGTCTGCATTTATCTCAAAACCAACAAAAGGTTAAGTTTAAAAAATTAATGAAGATAATTGAAATGTCACTGAACAAGGCATTCTGGAAGAAGAGTAAGAAGTCTAAGGGGAGACCATTGGTTCGACATCGAAACCAAACTGGATAATCATAGATTACAAGTTGATGGCCCTGTGGTTTTTTCAAAACTCTCTTAATGTTTTTTACAGCTATATTGAGATATGATTTACATACCATACGGTTCACTCATTTAAAGTATATAATTCACTGTGTTTTAGAATATTCACAGGGTTGCGCTACCGTCGTTACAATCTAATTGTGGAACGTTTTTGTCCCCTTTAAAAAAAAAAAAAAACAAAACTATATCCTTCGCTGTGACTCGATGCCCACCCCACCAACTGCTGCCAGGTAACCATTTTTTCCTTTCTGTCTCTATAGATTTTCCTGTTCTGGACATTTATTTTAAATGCAATCATATGTGATCTTTTGTGTCTGGCTTCTTTCACTTAGCATAATGTTTCTGAAGTTTATCCATGTGGTAGCAGGTAGCGTGTGTCGGTACTTCATTCCTATTTGTGGCCCAATAACATTCCATTCTATGAATATGGACCACATTTATTTGTTCATTCATCAGTCGATGGACACCTAATACCTTCGGACTATTATTCTGATGGGTTTGGTTAATCCCAGGGTAGACTATCCTTCCAGCCCCCCACGTTCTATGTATCTGTTGCTCTAGAAGGTAGACTCTTGGGATAAAGAGTAAACACCATCTCAACGCATCCCAGACAGTGTTGTGTACTTATATACATGATTAGCCAATTCGGAATGTCTTTAGTGTTAAGGTAAGAAACGTCCCCAGAGTCCCAGAGAGGGAAAAAATGTGGGTTATGTTATGTTCAAATCAATAATCACTTCAGGGAGTTGTGCAGTGAATTGCTTTATTGAATAAGTGTGAGAAAGGAAAGATATTAGTTGTCCAAGAATGCTATTGCCAAACTTTGTGGAAACAGAATATTTTCTGTGGAAACAGCATACATTTTATTCTGTGCCATGGAATTTCCCCTCATTTGACCCAAGGGGTAAAGAAAAAGTCTTATGCAACCATCTCATTTTCAAAGTTATTCTTTTATATGTAGGCTGGTTAATAACCAACAACAGGCAATTTTATCTCAGATGACTAAGATCTTGCATTTCACTTTTAGTGAGAGCTGATTTACATATCTAATTCATGTTCTATTAGCAGAGTTATGGGAATATAAGGAAATGCAAGAAAAACCCAGGACTTGGATCGGATTTAAAGTCCTACAGTTATATACAGTTGTAAAGACATTCTTCAAAATCCAGAAACCAAACAGACTCTGTCATCTTACTCTTTGCTGAGGTGTTGGCCTTTTATTTTTGAAATCTAGCAATGTTCAGTTCTTGCTATCTAAAAGTTATTAATACAAAGCATTTCCTCCCATCATTTACGTAACACTTTTCCAGCAGTACCTTCACACTCACATACAATTTAAAATGTCTATGAGCAACTTTTGACTTTCTGGAAAATACTTTGCCCCACTTGAATCTTCCTCCATATTCTGATGTTTCACCTGAATGTGAAATGAAGACACTTCACAGAACCTAAGAGTTGAGAAAGAGGCACTGTGCTAGATACTCATGTGCATAGTTTCTGGTCTTCTCACCAGCTCTTCCAGTAACTAACTTGTGGTTATTCTAGAAGTCTACATCCAGAGCAGAACACTGAGCGACAGATGTTATCTGGGTTCCATGTTTATGGTCTAATTGGCCTTTTGGGTGAACACATCATTTGGACTCAAGTTGATGATAGTATCAACTAAGCCTTTTCAGTCTCCTCTATGCTGCCACTGAGCCTTTTCCCACTACCACCTTCCCTCACCCCCCATCTTGAAATCATGCATTTGGTTGCTGACACCCAAGTGTAGGATACAACCATTTGTTCCCATGACATTTAACCTTTTCAGGATCTCCTCATCTTTCTGGTTTGTCTTCCTTTCAGCATCTGGTAACTTTGTCGTTGAATGGGTTGGCCTCACTTCCTTGCTTCATGTTACCTGCAGACTTGATCAGGAAGAGGTGTATAACTTCATCTGAGCCATTGATAAGCAGGGCGAAATAGGGAAAATGCCACTCCCACACCATGCCCATCACTGGAGACTGCCCGGCAGTTTCATAGTTAATTGCCCCTGAGATCTGTTGTGAATCAGCCTAACTAAAGGTCCTGCCCTCTGCATTCCCTTGTGAACAAGAATAGCTGGAAAGCCCTTACAAATGCCTTGCCAGCCAGGCACAGTGGCTCACACTTGTAGTCCCAGCACTTTGGTCCGCTGAGGTGGGCGGATCGCTTGAGCCCAAGATATCGAGGCTTCAGTGAGCTGTGATAGCTCCACTGCAGTCCAGCCTGGGTGATAAAGTGAGACCCTGTCTCAAAAAGAAAAAAAAAAATGCCTCATCATGATTCAGATAGTTTGTGTGTAGAGATTTCCCTCAGCCTAAGAATCTAACCATATAAAGTGAAAGCCAGAGAGGCTGATCTTGCATTTAGTAGTCCCTGAATGTTCTGCTAAGTGCGCACGGAACATTCTTCAGTTGTCTCTTCTAGACTCTTGACTAGGATATATATCAAATTCACCGGTCTGTGGTTTTTGAAGCAATTTTTTTTTTCCCTTTTGAAAACTGCAAATGCATTTCTCTGACTCCGTTCATATTACAGGGGAGAATTTAGTTAGTTTATCTTCACGTTGTCCAAGTGTCTGTGGTTGTAATTTGTCTTTAATGCTAAAATTCATTTAGAATATCTTCTAATCAATTTGGGACCTCAGTTCTCTCCTCATAGATTTTTTTGTCTACTCTTTCCTGGCTGAAGCTCATTCTTTTTTTTTTAATATTATTTTAATTTTTAAATACATAATAGACATATAATAATTGTATATAGTTATGGGGTACAATGTGATATTTCATTACGTGAATGCATCGTGTAATGATCAAATCAGGGTAATTAACATATCCATCACCTCAAACATTTGTTACTTCTTTGTGGTGAGAACATTCAAATTCCTCCTTCTAGCTTTTTTTGATACATTATGGTAACTATAGTCATTCCAGTGTGCATGGTAACTATAGTCATTCCAGACCTTACTCCTCTTAACTGTAACGTTGTACCCATTGACAACCTCTTCCCTATCTTCTAACTCCCCTCCCCCATAAACCCTCCATAGCCCCTAGTAACCTCTATTCAATTCTCCACTTTTATGAGCTCAACTTTTAAAAATTCCACATATCAGTGGGATCATGAGGTATTTGTCTTTCTGTGCCTGGCTTATCTATTTCACTTAACATGATGTCCTCCAAGTGTATCCATGTTGTCAAAAATGACAGGATTTTATTTTCTTAGGACTGAATAGTATTCCATGTTTTTAAGCAGTCAGAAGCAAGTGAAGTTGAGAATGGTTTTTTTTTTTTTCCCTCTTTTGAGACAGAGTCTCGCTCTGTCACCCAGGCTGGAGAGCAGTGGTACAATCTCAGCTCACTGTAGCCTTGACCTCTTGGGCTCAAGTGATCCTCCTACCTCAGCCTCCCGAGTAACTGGCACTATCGGTGTGCACCATCTTGCCCAGTTAATATTTTTCTTCATATTTTTCTGTAGGGATGGGGTTTTACTGTGTTGCCCAGTCTGGTCTTGAATTCCTGGGCTCCAGTGATCTGCCAGCCTCGGGCTCCCAAAGTGCTGGGACTACAGGCATGAGCCAACGTGCCTGGCTGAAAATGGGGCTTCTTTTGCCTGTTGTAATGGAAACATCAACCCGTGAATTTGGCCCATGATCTCTGCTCTTTTTTATCACAATGTCATGAACTGCTTTGCAGTTTACCAAGTGCCCGCATGTGCATGTGATCTTTACAACCACCCTGTGAACCAGTGAGGTTATTACCTGTATTTTAGAAACAAAGAAGCAGAATCTAACTTGCATTTAGTGACATGGAGGGTTGGGTGACTTTTCCAAGTTGTGGAGCCCGTTTATGACCAAGCTGGACGCTTCGCAGCTTTTTCACTACACAGTATTTGCCACATTCATCACATGCAGTAGTCCCCTTTATTCACGGTTTCATTCTCCATGGTGTCAAGTTACCTCTGGTCAACAATGGTCCAAAATAGGTAAGTACAGTAAAATAAGATAGAAAGAGAGACTACATCCACATAACTTTTACTACAGTATATTGTTATAGTTAATCTATTAGTTATTGTTGCTAATGTCTCACTGTGCCTAATTTGTAAGTGAAACTTTATATACAAGGAAAAACACTGCATATAGGGTGTGGTACTATTGGCAGTTTTAGGTATCCACTGGGGGTCTTGGAATGTATCCCTCATGGATCGGTGGGACCTGTACTTTACTATACATTGGAAGCACACCTCTCTGACTTTATCCTCTGAAATCCTTGTTTGCCCTTTAATTCATGCCATTCTCTCTGTCTTTCATACATGCCGTGTGGGAAGGGTGATTCCTATAATCCACTCCAACTTCCTGCACTGCCTTTCATTTCTCTGTGGGGCTCACAGATGAATATATTTCCGGAACATTATTCTGGCATCATCCAAATCCTCTAAAGCAGCCTTCCTTTAAAACTCCAACCATGGAATCTAATTTGCATTTTTGGAATCTTTGGAATATGCTGAAGTCAGAGCTACTCCCTTTGCTGTGCCCCACGTGCCTGGGCACCAGCCCCTTGGCGCCACCACCTGCTGTGCAGGTCAAGACAGTGTCCTCCCAAGATTCCCTTCCCTTCCCCAACTTGATGCCCAAGGGGGTTCTGCACCGGGTCTGGTGCAGCATCCCCCTGGTGTGCTTTCTACAAGAGGGAATTGGCAGCAAGGCGATTCAGAATCAGCGACTCTGCTTTTCACTGAATAAGACACTGCAGATCTGCTTAGCTGATTTATTTACACTACTCTGCATGTCCTTGGAAAGACGGCAGAAGGTTAGGGGGCAGCATCGATTCTTTCAGATTCCTCAAGGCTCTTGCAGATTTCCCATGGTCCTTTGTACTACAAAGTGGGAGGATCGAGCATCAGATGACCTTTTTCAATGTTACTCTATTGGTTCAATGTATAACAACTTTTCCCCTTGTCTTCCCTAACCTCTCACTTCTTTTCAGAAAAAATGAACCACAGCCTGCTATCATTTGTTTTCAATTCTGAATATAAGATATTATAAATTGCTTTAGTGAAAATACTGATTTGATTATCACATATGATAAAAAATATGAAACTGCAACATGAGTGTTTCTCTCTGATTCCTTTCACCATTTCACTGCAGACTTGAAAAGGGACCAGAATGGACCAAAAAGAAATTATCTCTTTGTTGTTTTGCCAAAGACCTTTCCTTTCAAAATACCACACATCCTGGAGTTTCAAAAACTGCTATAATTATCACAAGGCAGTCTTTCGCTGGGAAGAAAGTGAGTGAATTTCCCATTAGGAGATCATGGTTAAAATAATCTCTCGGCGCTGGGACCAAATGGAACTAGAAAGTGTGTTCAAAAGCTGCATTCATTTCTGAAGGGAGAAAGAACCTTTCTCATAATGAGCCCTGGGAAAGCGGCCAGCATGGAAAAAGGTCACACAATTGCCACTTTGGGATCTGAATAACTACTCCTAGCTTACTTTTGCTTGTGGTGTGATAGCTTTTGTGATTTTCTCTGGGGCTGAATCCCTGCTGTCTTCAAGCACAGTTTCCACTGAGTCTGACTGTCTTGGAAACCACTGTGCGTGTGGCATTGTCATTTACCATTTTTATAGGAGACAGAAACAGTTACTCTGGCCCGAGTGACTAAAATGCTGCTCAGTAATTTTTTTTCCCAATAGTCGTAGCATGTGGATAGGACATTTGTTCTTATCCAGAAATGAAATGTATTAAGATTGTGTGAAATTATCTGTATCTTTTGCTGCTCGTTTTTCAAAGATTGCCCTGCAGGGTGTTTTGGTGGAATTATTTATGGAATATGTAAAAATGTTCAAGACCCCTTAGCAGAACTGAGGAGGATGCTATTTCTAAAGATTCTGCCTGCTTGCTGCCTATCCAAGATGTAAAATATTGGTGGTATTAAAGACAGAGAAGAGGGGGAGATTATTTTAAGGCTCTATGTCTCTCTACAATTATACCAATTTTTAAAGTGTATTTCCAGCTGAGCACTGTGGTGCACACCTGTAATCCCAGCACTTTGGGACACCAAGGTGGGAGGATTGCCTGAACTTGGAATTTGAGACCAGCCTGGGGAATGCAGCGAAACCCCATCTCTACAAAAAAAAAAGTAACAAAATTACCCATGCATGGTGGTACATGCCTGTAGTCCCAACTAATGGGAAGGCTGAGGTAGGAGGGTCACTTGAGCCCCAGAAGTCAAGGCTGCAGTGAGCCATTATTGTGCCAGTGCACTCCAGCCTGGGTGACAGAGACCCTGTATCAAAAAAAAAAAAAAAAAAATAGTAAAGTATATTTCTGCAAACTAAATCAGAAGTGAAAGAGACAGCTCTTGGAGAGGGGTTCATATTCATAACACTTTTCTCATTGCTTATTTTCAAAAGCTCTAACATTGACTTTTATATGTTATCACTGCTTTATATTGCCCACCTACCCACCTTGTTGTTCCTGTCATCTAATGTTATGAAAATAGTGTTTGAGATTTAAAGCAGAAGCCATGGGTTGATTTTCAAGAAGTCACAGAAGCCAAGACTGCTGAGCACTCTGTTGTCATCAGAATAAACATTCCCTGACTCCAGTGAGTACCCTGATGTGTGTAGTTAACTCTCACAAACTCAGGCGCACATGAATGACCTCAGCAGAAAGAGTAGGAACAGTGGTTCACCCCATTGTCTCTCCCCCTCTTTCAAGATGGGTCTTGACTACCTTGCCTCCAGGAAGCAAGAATGACAGCTGAAAAGCAACCAGAAGGGTGTTTGTTGCTGTCTGTTCTTGCTTTTGAGCCTCCAAAGACCAAGATCCACTTAATAGACTTTGTGGCATTTTTGCCTCATCTGCTGACTTGAGAACTTAATCCACGACTTTGTCACTACACCCCCCCCCGCACACACACACTTACATGCTTACTCGCATACTCATTCACACTCATCTCTGCCTTAGATTTGACCCCACCGAGCTCTACTGAGCCAGATGAACTAGACTGTTGATTCTCGCCATTTCTGGGTCATGGATTCCTGAATAATCCAGTGAGAAGTTATAAACCGTCTCCACTGAAAAGTGTCTATACAAATGTGTGCAGATTTGGCCTAGGATTCTGCAGGGATCATGGCCAAGGATCCCATGCTAGGGGATTTACTTTTTGCTATATACCCTTTATTTCTGTTTTGAGTTTGTTACTGTCTGTGTATATTACTTCTGCTAATTGAATCTGTCTAGGTTACTTTTTCAATTAACAAATTAATTAATTAGAAGACCAAGAGCCTAAAACAGATTTTTCTTATTTGATTAAGTTCAATATTGAATCCTGAGAGTCCATTTGAAAGCATAGTATTCATTATTGACTATTTCAATTCCAAAATATTTATAGTGATTGCCAAGAACTATTACTGAGAGCCAAAATAATAATAGAGGGCATGATATACAGTTGAATGACTGGCACAATCACGGCTCACTGCAGCTTTGACTTCCTGGGCTCAAGTGACCCTCCCACCCCAGACTCCCCAGTAGCTGGGACTACAGGTATGTGCCACCGTGCCTGGGTAACTTCTGTTATTATTATTTTTTTTTTGTAAAGATGGGGTTCCGGTGCATTGCCCAGGCTGATCTCAAATTTTAGCTAAATTATTTGAACATAGAAAATGAATTTTTGTAAATATATAATAGATGTTAGTGTAAATGCAGTGAAAGGGAACACTTTTGCACTACTGGTGGGAATGTAAACTAGTGTAACCACTGTGGAAATAATGTGGAGATTCCTTAAAGAACTAAAAGTAGGTCTAGCATTTGATCCAGCAGTCCCACTACTAGCTATCTACCCAGCGGAAAATAAATCATTATATGAAAAAGTTACTTGCACACGCATGTTTATAGCAGCACAATTTGCAATTGCAAAAATATGGAACCAGCCCAAATGCCTATCAATCAATGAGTACATAAAGAAAATACCATGGAATACTACTCAGCCATAAAAAGGAACAAAATAATGACATTTGCAGCAACCTGGATGGAATTGGAGGCAATTATTCTAAATGAAGTAACTCAGGAATGGAAAACCAACCATCGCATGTTCTCACTGATATGTGGGAATGAAGTTATGAGGATGCAAAGGCATAACAATGATACATTGGGCTTTGGGGGAGTCAGGAAAAGGTTGGGGGTGGCAAGGGATAAAAGACTACACATTGGGGTACAGTGCACACTGCTCAGGTGGATAGGTGCACCAAAATCTCAGAAATCACCACTAAAGAACTTAATCATGTAACCAAACACCACCTGTTCCCCACAAACCTATTGAAATAAATGTTAAAAGAAAATGAATTTTTTTATTAATGGTCTCATATTCAGGTGGAAAAAATCTCCTGATAGTTGCCAGCAATGGTTACCTGGTAGTATGAAAAGGGTAAGCGTGGATAATCCTCAGGAATGAGGATACCTTCCTGCAGTGTTTTCAGCATAGCTTATTTTGTGTGATTCTTAAAAAAAAACCACATCTTTTGGGGATTGTAGTGACTGCTTTTCCTTGATTAGGCTCCACATGGGAGCCATTTCCTATACTAAATTTTTCACCATACCAAATAATGTTATAACATTCATGTACATTTTAAATGACAGTCATATTTTACGCTTCCCAACAAGGTTTATGTAACATCTTTGTGCACTATGCTTAAAATCCACAAAACTGAAATAACAAAAAGGAGAAAAGGGAGGTTGATGATGAATAAAACTCCAGTGAAGATTGTCTAGTTTTTTTCCTTCTAAAATTCCTTCCTGTGTAAAAGCTACCTGGCAAACTGATACAGTTTTCTTTCAACTCACTGTGAAATATTTTTCTTGGCTTGTGTTAGCACCAAGTGATGTATCCATTGTCACTACTCTGTGATATCAGTTGCTGAGGTGATAAAACATGGATTTCTTTTTTAACCTGGGACTGGCATGGAGGATGGGGAAGAAAGAGAGTCAGGAAAAGGAATGATGCAACTGACAGGCATATATTAGTGAGGTGCCCTATTCATTTCAGTAGCTGTACATCCTCACTTTCCAGCACTATTGAATACTCTGTGGGTGGTAGGATCGTGTGGGGGAAATGGCATAGTTACAATAGCTGACATTTATTGAACATTTGCTATTCTAAGCACATTATTTGTATTAACTCATCTAATCCCCATGGCAACTATATGGATTAGCGGGGTTCAGATCCGGACTCCTCCACTTCTAGCTACATAAACTTGTGCAACTTCACTTTTTTTTAGATGAACAAAAGCTATCCATCTCTTAGGGTTGATGTTAACTTTAATTGAGATGGTAGTTGTATTACATGTATAATCGTGTCTGGTATATAAAAAACTTGGAGATCAGCTGCAGAAAGGTACTAGGAAACTTCGTAAAGTGAGGGAACTGTTGTGTATCTTGATTGTGATTACATAGCTGCATATGATTGTTACGTTTCATCAAATTGTACATTTAAAAATGGATGAAGTTTAATGTATGTAAATTATACCTCAAAGCTAGAAAAACACACTTGCTGCAAATTGTAAGGTTGTATAACATTAGACTCTCATATATTTTAGAATGGTTGAATGGGTTTTATGGAGATCCAGTTTTCAGAGCTACTTAGATTATTTCAAAGGAAGCTTAATGCAGGTGCTATTGAGTACTCTACATAACACCTCTCTGCTATGAAAGGTATAATGGATGATGACAAAGGGACCTGTGAGAGTCTGTATTCTTAAAGAAATTGTAGAGAAATTGCAGACAGTTTATGTACACTAAACCATCAAGAAATGCCTTGAGAACTGAAGATACGTGTCACAGGTGAGCATTGGAGCAGGCCAGAAAGAAGGGAGAGAATTTAGTGGGGATAGGAGTGGCCAGGGAAGGCCTCTGACAGAAATAAGACTTGAAAGTGTTGGATAAATTTTCTGGAAATAATTTGAACAGAGATATGGCAGTCACAATACATACTTAAAAATGGCTAGACTGGAGTATGCTGGTAAAACTCAAGGACTATGAGGTCCGTCAGCTTCATAAATAAGGTATTTGTGAAGCTGACAAATATGGGGTATTTTCAGACCTTCAATAAACAGTGCTCCTCCTTGCCTCAACTCGTCTGAGATATACACAGCCCTTGATGGTCAATGCATGCAGTGCACAATTAGGTCCTCCCTTCTCTGTGCTTCCTGGTATTCTTTCAGTTTCTGGCACATGGAAGGCAGTCATAGTGGCTGAATGAATGAAATCATGAACTAAACCTTATTGCAGTATTGCCCATACTGTATGCTCAAAATACAAAACCTTGCTTGTTTATCTACCTCATTAAAGTGCAAACTTCAGAAGAACTGGGAATTTTGTATCTTGGTATACCCTAACACCTACCACTACACAGTTGGTGCTCACAAAATGCTTATTGAAATAATGAAAGGCAATTTCAGTTTTAGATAACATGCAATTAAATAGCATTCTGTTCCATGAAACAAACCCAAGCCTTTCTTAAAACATTCAAAAGAGGGTGCTGTTGGGTTATGTAAAACATGGGATCAAATCCTAGTCTCTATTGTGGGAGGGCATTAGTCTGCCAACATCTCAGTTTCTTTGTAACAGTACAGAAATTGAAGCAACTTATTATCAAAGTTTCTTCCAGATCTAAGATGCTATGATTCTAAGAGGAAAGAAAATTCAGACCTGTGGGCTGAAAACCAGGGGTCCTTTATTGCTTTCTGTTAAGGTGGAAAGTTATATATGACATAGACATTTTCTGTATGTTTGACTTCTTTATGTCAAATTCTATCTATATAAGTGATAATTGATTAAGGTTAGCTAATAATCATTGCCTCATCCTATTCAATTCTCTTCTGTCTTATCTGTGGTAGGCTGAACAATAGGCCCCCCAAGATGTCCAGGTCATAAGCCACGAAACCTGTGAATATGTTCCCTTATATAGCAAAAGAGACTTTGCAGATGTGGTTCAGGATCTCAAGATGGGGAAATCAGTCTGGATTATCCCAGTGGGCCCAATGTCATCACAAGCATCCTTATAAGAAGGAGGCAGGAGAGTCAGAAGGAGATGTGAGGTTGGAAGCAGAGATGAGAAAGAGATTAGAAAGATGTTACGTTGCTGACTTTGAAGATAGAGAAAGGGGCCACAAGCCACAGATTATTAGTGGCAAGTAGAAGCTGAAAAAAGCAAGGAAATGGATTCTGCTTCAGAGCCTCCATAAGAACTCAGCCCCCAGACTGGGCAATATGACAAAACCCTGTCTTTACAAAAAATATGAAAAGTAGCTGGGCGTGGCAGCACATATCTGTAATCCCAGCTACTTGGGAGGCTGAGGCAGGATTGCATGAGCCCAGGAGGTCAAGGCTGCAGTGAGCTGTGGTTGCACCTCTGCACTCCAGCCTGGGTGACAGAGTGAGAACCTGTCACAAAAAAAAAATTAGTCCTGCAGACACCTTGGCTTCAACCCAGCAGAACTGACTTTGAACTTCCGGCCTCAAGAATTTTCAGAGAGTAAGTTTGCATTGTTTTAAGTGATTTGATATGTGGTCATTTGTTACAATAGCCATAGGAAACTAATAAACGGTCTCTTCTGAAGATTTAAAAATGGCATTCTTTGCTTTCCAAATTTCACTGTGCCTAGGACCAACTGGGGGTCTTGTTAAAATACAGATTCTGATTCAGAGGGGTCTGAGGATGAGCGTGAATGTTTGCAATTATCTAGAGATCCCAGGTGCTGCTGCTGCTGCTGCTGCTGCTGCTGTTTGTAGCCCACACTTTGAATGGGAATGCTCTGGAGGAGGTATTCATTGTCTGGGCTTCTCTGTCCTTTATTGCCTTTGGTCACCATTACTAAAATATTTTATCGTGTTGGGACTCTTTAGTTTCTAGAAGCATGTAGAGAATTAGAAAGCCACAAAGACTTGGAGTAGAACCAACATGGGAAGGATTTTAAAAAGCTGCAATTGTTCAACCTGAAGAAAAGACAGAAGAATGATTTAATAATGATATGTAAGACACCAGAGAGTTAATAAGTGGGAAATGGTGCTTAGCTGCACCTCATCTTTACTTTGCAGGATAAAATAGCAGCAAGAAGAATTTGGGCTTATAAACTCAGTACTGGCGGGGGAGGTGGTGGTTCTCTTTGACCGTTAGAATTTTACAGCTACGAGGGCCCTGGGATCCATCTAGTTCCGCCCCCCTCATTTTGTAGATGATGAAACTGAGGCTGAGAGTGACCTTTGGAGGGTCACAAGCAAATGACAGAATCTGTACTAGAATTGATGGCTCAGCCATGTTTATTGCACCACCCCAGTGGAGGCTGTGCCGTGGGGTTGAGAGATTCGGTAGTTGCTCATCACTTCGAGGTGATTTAAAATTGGGGCTGTCCCAGGGAGCCTTCTAGGGTGACAGAATTGTTCTATATCTTGCTCTTGGGTTCATTTATACAGGTGTATACGTGTGTGTGTAAAGCCCATCAAGTTGTAAACTTGACATTTTCATACTTGACTGTGCACCAATTATTCAGCAATTTTGAAATTTTTTGCTAGCATTTAGAAAACGAAAATGCTGAACTCTTCATTCTAGCCAAAAACTGGAAATGATCCAAATGCCCTTCAGATTAGACTAGATGCGCAAACTGTGGCAAATTCATAGAATGGATTTCTATACAGCAGTGAGAGGAAGTGAACTATTGTACCATACAGCAACATAGATGAGTCTCACAAGCATGTTTGTGAGTGAAAGAAGCCAGATACAAAAGAGAACATTCCATAGGATTCCATCTATTTAAAAGTAAAAACTGAGCAAACTTACAGTGGCCTTAAAAATCAGGGGGAGCTGGGTGCAGTGGCTCACACCTGTAATCTCAACACTTTGGAAGACCAAGGTGGGCAGATAACTTGAGACCAGGCTGGCCAACATGGTGAAACCTTGTCTCTACTAAAAATACCAAAAATTAGCAAGGCGTAGTGGCCAGCGCCTGTAATCCCAGCTACTCAAGGGGCTGAGACAGGAGAATCACTTGAACCCGAGAGGCAGAGGTTGCAGTGAGCCAAAATCGCGCCGTTGCACTGAAGCCTGGGCAACAAGAGAAAAGCTCCATCTTGGGGGGGGAAAAAAAAAGTGCAGGTGGAGGTAATTGCATTAGAAAACATGTCCTTTCATAGAATCTCTGGAAGATACTTGATGCAGAGAGAAACCTCCAATTAAGGAGTCTGTATATTTAAATCTCAGTTGTAAGCCAAAAGCCGTCTCTTCTCTAGTCAGCTTTCTCTCTGAGCTAGTACAGTCTGTCTTTCATGAAAATCTGTGAAGCCAGCACCATCCTCAGATCCTTTTTGGCCCTTTGTAGTTCTACAGAATGGGGGCATTTTTTAAAAGAAGCAGCTTGAAATAAATAGTAATTTTGTTAGGAGACAATGTTGTCATGCCAGGCACATTTCCCTGCAGCAGTGCCTGGAGCGCCACAGTGGTTTCAAATGGTGTGAGGCGGTTCCATACGAGCAGCCAACCAAACAGAACCTGTCACCCCAAGCCCGAGTTCCCCCAAAGTCACATCTGCTTCCTGCCACCAGTGGTGTAGTTTCAAACTAGCTGGTTAGCCTACCTGAGAACAATTTCATCCTGTGATGTTGTACAGAAAAGCGTTGACTTGGACAATCTGAGACTATTTTGAACAAGACCTGCTTGCAAGGTCGGCCCTTGGCTGGCATCTGGGAACTTTGTGGTAAAGAGTTCCCTGCAGTGATAAGAAACTTTCCCTAAGTGATAAGGCTGGTTCAGGGTGGCTAGACTGTGCTAAAACTATGGTTTATGCTGAACACCTCTTTCCTTCCTGGAGTCTAGAATTTCAATATGTATAGGCAGAGGTGCCTTCCTGACCAGCCTGCCTCTCTAACGGGCTTTCCTGGGCAGAACCATCACACATGTTATTGTAACTTCATTGCTAAGGGCAGTGTGTGTCCCATGCAATATCTCATGGGAAGAGAGAGCATATGGAAATCTGCATCTCGATTCTTCCAGACTCCACATGTGTCTTTTTAAATTTTTTTTGAGATGGAGTGTCACTCTGTTGCCCAGGCTGGAGTAACCTCGGCTCACTACAACTTTTGCCTCCCAGGTTCAAATGATTCTCCTGCCTCAACCTCCCAAGTAGTTGGGATTACAGGTGCCCACCACCACACCTGGTTAATTTTTGTATTTTTAGTAGAGACAGGGCTTCACCATGTTGGCCAGGCTGGTCTTGAACTCCTGAGCTCAAATGATCCGCCCACCTTGGCCTCCCAAACTGCTGGGATTACAGGCATGAGCCACTGTGCCCAACTTGTATCTTTTTTTCTTTAGGATCTGCCTGTCCTTGTTAAGTTGCTGTAATAAATATAGGTTCTGAGTACAACTACATACTAAGTCCCATGGATCCTTCTGTCGAATCTCAGAACATGGGATGGTCTTCGGGGCGCAGGTACCTAAGTGAATATTTAAAGTAGTTTTCAGCTTTTTTTCTGATGAAAACAAGGTCAGAAGATACTCCTGGGTGCTTCTGGTGGGCGTATGAACGTAGAACAACCCTTGTTGAGGACGAGTTGTCAGTTTCTAGCAGATCATAAATTCATTGACTCATTGATCGAGGATTCTCACTTCTGAAAATTTATCCCCTAGCTGTAACTATACTTGTACAAAATGATACACATGAAAGTTTTTTGGCTGGCGTACACCTGTAGTCCTAGCTACTTGGGAGGCTGAGGCGGGAGGACCACTTGAGCCCAGGAGTTTGAAGATCGAGGCTGCAGTGAGCCATGATCATGTTACTGTACTCCAACATGGGTGACAGAGTGAAACCCAGTCTCAAAAAAAAAAAAAGAAAAAAGTTTTTTGTTGTATTCTTCCCCCCAGCCTTTATTTGTAATACCAAATGACTGGAAACTAATATTGCCCTGTATGGGGCCAGCTGAGTCTCTGAGAGTACATTCACACTAGCAATGACTGCAGCTGAAATACAACGAGGAAGTTGTATGTGATTAATAAGTTTTCTCATGTGAATTAAAAGCAAGATGCAGAACAGTAAGTCTAGTACTATTTGCTCCTTTTCTGGGTGGAAGGGTGTGTGATGCTCTGAATATTAAAAGTGGTGACCTGTAGGGGGCAAGTTAGACCGTGAATGAAGGCAGAAATGAGAACTCTGTGTATACTTACATTGTTTTCGTGTTTGTGTCAATGCGTTACCTATTAAATTTTTTAAATTAAAAATGAAAAGAGCTGAGAGGAGGCAGTATAGGTGGGTGTATCAAAATCAAGGTATTATAAGTGAAATAAAAAATTTACATAATTTTGTCTTTGCTTACATCAGATATGACTCATGAGTCAGCCACCTGTTTTTGTAAATAAAAAATATCTTGGAACACAGTCATGTCCGTTCTTTACACATACTCCTTGGCTGCTTTTGTGCTATAGTGTCAGAGTTGGGTTGTTGCAAAAGACACCAGATGGCCCACAAAACCTAAAATATTGGCTATTCTGGCCCTTTACAAAAAAGTTTGATGCCCCTGCACCTGAAGTGTTTAGTTATGGCTTATATCAGTGTTGATGCTCCGCCTAAGGGTATCAGGATGCATTGAAATTTGATTCATCTGTAATAGGTAAGGCCAATGGTAGTCATTTGAAAGATGCCATTTTTTTAAAAAAACTCTGAGCAAATCTCCATGGAATTTGGTATGTGTTATATGATTGCTAGGGGGTCGGGGGAGGGGATTCTATTCTCCAAAGACACATTAGTCTATTGCTAAAACCTGCCAAGAGAAATATTAAGAAGCAATGAATGATCTCTTTTCTAAAGTGTACTGCCTCTGAGACAAACAGTCTACCTTCCTGGCAATGATACCCTAGCTAAATGTCATCTTTGAAGATTTATATAATCAGAATTGTGGAAGCTGGACCTTTCCAGGAGAAAGTGAGGTCTGCACTGTGCGAGATGGGATCATTGTCCCTGTTTCAGCTGTTTTTTTTTTTTTTTTTTTTTTTTGCATGTCTGAGGTGACTTTATCCATCCTTCCAGAACAAAATGGATTATTCTTTGAGATGTCTGATGATTATCATAAACCTGGTGTAGAACCATAAGCAAGGCATTTGAATAATCATGATTTTATATGAGTAATAATAATGAAAGCCAATGTTCACTGAGGGCCTGCTGTGTGCCAGGCAGCGTGTGAGGTGTTTTATGTGTATTACATCTATTTAATCCTCCCCTTAACCTTCAGGGATTGATATTATTCTCACTCTACAGGTAAGGAAACCCAGGCTTAGAGTTTAAGTTACTGCACAGATAATCTTGCTGGTAAGTGGCAGAGGTGAAATTAGAACCCAGCTCTGGTTCAAAATCTATATTCTATTCCATACTTCAATGACTTGGAATGAGAATTAGTTGCTAGGTAGAACCCCATTCAGATTAACTTTTTTTCTGGAGTACAGTGGCACAATGTTGGGTCACTGCAGCCTCCATCTCCTGGGTTCAAGCGATTTTCCTGCCTCAGCCTCCCAAGTAGCTGGGACTACAGGCGTGCGCCACCACGCCCAGCTAATTTTTGTATTTTTAGTAGAGACGGGGTTTCACCATGTTGGCCAGGCTGGTCTTGAACTCCTGACATCAGGCGATCCGCCCGCCTCAGCCTCCCAAAGTGCTGGGCTTACAGGCATGAGCCATCACGCCTAGCCTAGATTAACTTTTTTCAAAGAAGTGAGTTTGATATAGTTTTAATTTATTGGTAAAATGGATCATTACAAATATTTTAAATAACAATAGCACTAACAATACTTTTATTCATTGCAAGTCCTAAAGGCGACATGTAGTTTCATTGACGTCTTCCATTGACTTTGTGAAAGGTATTTAGTATTCTCATTTTTTCAGAGAAGCTAGATATTAAAGAGCTTAAGTATATTGCCCATACTCACATGTGTGGTTCAACGAAGTTCAGACTCCCATTCCCTGGAACCTGTTCTGTCTATTGTGCTACATGGGTTTAAGGCTTGAATTAGTACCTGGCAGACTGACTCTCAGACAAGCATGCTGTTCTAAGTATTTGTCCTAGTCCATTTCTGTTGCTATAAAGGAATACCTGAGGCTGGGTAATTTATAAGAAGAGAGGTTTACTTGGCTCACAGTTCTGGAGGCTGTATAAGAAGCATGGCATCAGCATCTGCATCCAGTGATGGCCTCAGGAAGCTTCCACTCATGGCGGAAGGGGAAGGGAGCTACCATATAGAGTGTGAGAGAGGAAGCAAGAGAGAGGGGGAAAGAAGTGCCAGGCTGTTTTTAACAACCAGCTCTCTCAGCAGCTAATAGAATGAAAACCCACTCACTCCCTTCCACTCAGAGAGGACATTAATGTATTCATGAGCGATTCACCCCCATGACCCAAACACCTTTCACTGGGCCCCATCTCCAATATTGGCATGAGATTTCAAAATGAGATTTGGAGGGGACAAACATCCAAACTATAGTAGTGTTCCTATATCTTATTTACTTACTTTTTTTGAGACAGTCTTGCTCTGTCACACAGGCTGGAGTGCAGTGGTGCCATCTTGGCTCTCTGCAGGCTCTTCTTCCCAGGGTAAAGCAATTCTCCTCCCTCAGCCTCCCAAATAGCTGGGATAACAGGTATGTGCCGATATGCTGGGCTAATATTTGTATTTTCAGTAGACATGGGGTTTCACCATGTTGGCCAGGCTGGTATCGAACTCCTCACCTCAGGTGATCTGCCCGCCTCAGCCTCCCAAAGTGTGGAGATTACAGGGATGAGCCACCACACCTGGCCTATATTGTATAACTCTCCCCCACCCACAAAATAACATATAATAAAAATGTTGCTTTTGGCCAACTCCCTGATTGTTTCTATTCCCTTTTTGCTATAAATTATGGCAGTTATGTTCTAACAAATTGATATTTACTCTCTTGTGTTGATGACTAGCAACTCCTGTGTGAAGGTAATTGCTAGTTTTCTTGTTTTAACATAATATTAACTGTTAGTGTAATCCAGAGTAATCAATGATATCCAGCCTGGAGCTGATTATGTGCAGTTGTTTCACCAATCATTTGTCTGTATTTATGGTACACCCATGTACACATCCGGCCTCCAGGAAATGACAGTGTGTATGAAAGAATCAACTGAATGTAATGTAAGGCAGTGTGTGATTATGTCAAAATGAATGTGACAGAGTGTTGGTGCCATAAGAGTTCACAGAAAGCTAAAGAAGTAAGGAAATGCCTTGTGGAAACCCTGACGGTTCTATCTTCTTGTATCAGCCTACTTTTGATTTCGGCCTACCTTTCTCAAATTCCGTTTCTCCCTGGTCCAAGTCACCATCATCTCTGATGTGGATTACTATGCTTACTCCCTATTTCTTCCATATTTATTTTTTTAAACAATTGTATTCAGGTATAATTGACATATTACAAAATTCACTGGAATATTTCCCTCACCCAATCAGATCCCATGAGCTTATTTACAGTTAATCGCCGTTTCTATCCCCAGTCCCAGGTTCCTTGGGGGAACCATGAATCAAGTTTTCATCTCTACTGTTCGCCTTTTTGGGACATTTTATGTAAATGGGCTTATATATGTTCTTTGTGACTGGCTCTTTTCTCTGAGCATGATATTTTCAGGTTCATCCATATTGTACCATGTATTAGTACTTTGTTTTTGTTGCCAGAAAATATTCCACAGTGTGGATTGACCACATTTTGTTTATCCACTTACTAGTTGATGGACGCTTAGATTCTGTGAACATTCAAGTTTTTGTGTGGACATATGTTTTTATTTCTCTTGAGTATATTCCTAGGAGCAGAATTATCATATGATAATTCTAACTTTTTGAGAAACTTCCATATTGTTTCCCAAAGTAGCTGCATCATTTTATATTCAGTGTATGAGGGTTATTGATTCTCCACATCCTCACTAACACTTGGTATTGTCTTTTTTCTTATAGTCATTCTAGTTTGTGTAAAGTTGTATTTCATTCCCTCTTTCAGTCCCTAAAAACCAGCAGAATATTTTTTTTTGTTTTTTCGCAAATGCTTATCTGCTATCTTACACCCTGACATCTCTTTAGTGGCTTCCATCTCGTGTAAAATAAAGTCTTTGACCTGTTGTCACAGGTTGGGTTCCCTAGGAAGTAGACTCTGAGATAGAGAAGTTTGTTGAGGATTGCTTTCAGGGTGAACACCTGTAGGAGCGTGAAAGAAGCAGGATTGAGCAGAGAGAGAAGTTGGGCCGCAGCAGCATCACAGCCAAGGTCTCAGCTTATCCCATTAGGACCTTTGGAGGTGGGAAGGCTCTGGAAGGTTGGCTGGAGAGGGGACAAGGGATCTGGGTTTTTATGCACCCATACTGACCAGTCACTGAGTGCCAGATGCCCCTGAGCCAGTGACATGACCATGGGCAAGAGGGCTTTCTTCAGCAGAGCACAATCACTAGGAGGAAGTCCTCAGCCACAGGCTGTCATCTGTCAACTTTGCCAGCAGCTGGGGGTATCAGTATATCAGTCCTAAAGGAGGGGAATCTGGGTGACATATCACAGCATCCGCTCTACCTGGCCTGAGAGCCATCACATTCTGGTCTTTTCTACTTATCTCTTAATACTTCCTTTCTTACTATCTGTGCTCTAGCCTCACTGCTTTAAGTTTCTTTATGTTCTCAAGTTTCTTCCAACCTTAGGATCTTTGCACATACTGTTCCTATTGGTCTATGGCCATACCAATTTAAACATCTCCAATCTCATCCGGAAAGTGAGAGAATTTTAAAAATCAATTTAATGTTTAAATCATCATATTTGTAAAGTTGCTTGAAAAAGGACTTGGCTGTTAAGCAAGTGTTAAAGCTGTAATTTGGAGGGCCTTTTTAGCTTTATTATAAATTCCAATATTGGGAATTGCTCATTTGACATGATGTATAGGAGACATTTTCTAATGCACCAGCATTAATCCACTTATAGCTGAGTGGCCAACGGATTAGCAAGCACTTGCATTTTCTATAAAGAAATGGATAGTGTGAAGGCCTGAGTGATGCTGAGGAGGAGGCTCAATAAGATCATATTTCTTGTATTCAAACTGCAAAAATATAAGTAGGATTAATGTTATGTTAGAATTTAGATGGAGGTATTAATGCATTGCATTTGGAAATAATATACTGAAATCTATAAAGAACAAGAGTATTTGTTTAAAGTAGACTTTGGAGAGAAACTCATTGATAAATCTTGAAATTTGGTCTCTAAATAATTAAAAGTTGTTTGGATTTTTTTTAATGGCCACGTTTTCCTCTTAACTGATTTTCTGCCAAATTTTTCTGTTCAGCACTCAGAACTTGGGCAGCAGCTGGTGTGTTCGGGGTGTTTGCAGACATATAAGCTGATATTTTTCCTTCTCCTCTAATGATTTCATAAGGTCTCGGTTCTATATGACATTTGAATTTTGGATTTATAATACCATGTTTATATATTTAACATGGACACATGGCAGATGCTGGGAATTAAAGCTAAATACAAATAGACTTGTTGACTGAACAAATAAATTATCTGCTTGTCTCAGTTCATTAGTAGTAGTTTCACTGGTATGGTTGATAGAAAGCACTCACCTTCCTCATACGTGCATGAGACGAGGCCAAGAAATGAGTGATGCCTGCGCAAATTGGCAGCCATGACAGTAATGACGTTTGCCTATAGCATGTGTCGGTAATAGGAAAGATGATTAGGCAAAGAAGAAAATGTTTGATGCATATTTGCTCTGGGTGTTCAGAGATTTCCTTACACATCCCTATATAGATGTGTAAGAAAACAGAAATGTGAGCCCACAGTGGGTATAAAGCAATCTTTTTCTAAGGAGTAGACTGGAAATAAGTGTGTTTTTTTGTTCAAGGAGGGCCTGGGAAATATCCACATAGTGTCCAAGAACACAGATCAGAATTAGACAACTGAGCCTAGAAATGCTTGGGTTGAGTGGAGATGGAATGGAATTGAATGGAATGGATGGATGGCTGTGTAGGTGGGATGTGAAATTCAGAATTTCGTAGAGGAAATGGAAGTAGGGAAAAGGGACAGCACTCAGGTGGGAAACTCAGAGGTTTAGAGGTCACTGGGAGACAGTCAAATGGGAGAGGAAGGGAAACGTGGAAAATGAGAAAGAGAGAAGGAACGCAGGATGGAGAATGCGGTTTTGGCATTCTTTTCTGTCCCCGCTTGTTCTGCCTGTGATAAAGAACCCAGCAGTTCGGTCACAGTGTCCCTTTATGGCCTGGCAAGAATCCTCAGGATACAACCTTCTATGTGGGAGTGGTGATTCAGAGAAAACACATGATGAGGATAATTAATTTGGAGGTTGACCAGGTTCTTTGTAGGTGTTTACCTCTTCCAGAACATGTAGCTGAAAGTTCAGTGTGTACTAACGAAAAATTTTCTTGCGAAGATGCTGGCTGTCCTTAATCTTGAGACTAAAGCATCCCACAGAAGTGGTGGAATGCTAAAGATTGAGACAAACCACTGAAAATTGATTTATAAATATATAGCTGGTTGTAAGCTGAAATCTAAATAACTTTTTTAGTTAAATATAAATACAGAAATATTAGAAGAAAGAGAACTTTTACTCAACTTATTCTTGCATAAAAAATAAAATCACCTATGTGTATTAGAAGCATTTTGTTTTTGGAAGAAGTTGTTGGAATAGGTTACATGGAAGGCCATTTCATTCAAATGAAAAAAATTATGTGGGATGGAAATTGACAAATTTATCCTAAGTAAAGACTGAAAAACCTGGAAGCCTTTCACATGCTCAGATTTCCACTGTAGAAAAGTAAACATTCTGGCTGGGTGCAGTGGCTCACGCCCATGATCCCAGCACTTTGGGAAGCTGAGGTGGGTGGATCACCTGAGGTCAGGAGTTTGAGACCAGCCTGGCCAATGTGGTAAAACCTCGTTGTACTAAAACTACAAAAATTAGCCAGATATGGTGGCGTGCGCCTGCAGTCCCAGCTACTCGGGAGGCTGAGGCACGAGAATCACCCGAACCCGGGAGAGGGAGGTTGCAGTAAGCCAAGATCACACCACTGCACTGGCACATATTAGAAGGTACCTTAGTAAGAGAGGCAAGATAAATCCGAGCTTTCTTGGTCATACTACATATCAAAAACAATGAATTGTCTTCTCTTTTTTTATTTTTGTTTATAGTCAGTGGTAAATAGTAGTTTAAGAACTCTAAGCCATAGATAGCTCAGACATTAGGAAAGATGTTGGCCGACTTTGAGGGGCAACCACTTGTAGCTATAGACAACCAGAACATGCTATGGTCCACACCATGAAATATTTTGTTTTACTGAAGTTTGAAGATCCTTCTAGATCCCAGCATTGACCTGGAGAATGATATTCTCCAGATACTGGGGCTCCAAGTCTCTTTGTGTCCAGGGCTTGGCAATCACCTTATTCTATCCAGTGGAATAATAGTTTTAATGCTATTTGTTCCTATAATTCTGAATGTACTAAATGGATGAAATTGTTAAATGGGACATTTGGCTGTTACAGGATCTGTGTGTGATTGATTAAAGCAAATTTTAACTGTCAGAAGATAAAGGCACTAAGTTTTTGCCAACTAACAAGCATCAGTCAGATATGAAAATAGGTGTTTCCAGTCACTTTTATTAATAGTATAACCAACATTTGTGCTAAACTAGAGTTCTATCAAAATGGAATTTGGGAATGCCAAAATAGCCAAAACTACAAAGCTACCATGTGGTACTGGCATAAGAATAGACATGTAGATCAATAGAATATCATTGAGAGTCCAAAAATAACCCTTATGTTTATGGTCAGTTGATTTTCATCAAGGATCCTAAGACAATTCAGTGGGGAGAAAATACTCTTTTCAATAAATAGTGCTGAGACAATTGGATATCCACATGTAAAAGAATGAAGCTGGACCCGTAACTCATATACACAAAAATTAACTCATGATGAATCATAGGCCTAGATGTAAAAACTAAAATTATAAAACTGTTAGAAGAAAACATAGGAGTAAATATTCATGACCTTGGGTTACACAGTGGTTTCTTAGATGCAACAAAGGAAAAGAACAGATAAATTGGACTTTATCAGAAGTAAAAACTATTGAGCTGCAAAGAACACCATCAGGAAAGTAAAAAGACAACTCACAGAATGGGAGAAAATGTTTTAAAATCGTATATCTAAGAGACTTGCATGCAGAATATATTAAAAATAACATACAACTCCATAATGAAAAGCAACCCAAAATAAACAAAAGTTGTGATAGGCATTTCTCTAAAAGAGATTTACAAATTTCCAATAAGCTTATGAAAGACGTTCAACATCATTAGTAGGGAAATGCAAATTGAAACCACAGCGAGATACCACTTCACACTCACTGTGATGGCTGAAATCAAAAAGACAGAAAATACATGTTGTTGAGGATATGGAGAAACTGAAACCCTCACATACTACTATTAGGAACATAAAATGGTACAGCTGCTTTGGAAAACATTATGGCAGTTTCTCTAATGGTTAAATATAGGATTACCATATGACCCAATAATTTTACTCTTAGGTATATACCCAAGAGAAATGAAAACTTACATTCACACAAAAGCTTGTACATGAGTGTTCATAGCAGTCGTGTTCATAATAGCCAACAGTTGGAAACAACTCAACTGTCTATCAGCTGATGAGTGAATAAACCAAATGTGATAAATCTTGCAATGGAGTATGATTCAGCATTAAAAGGAAAGGAAATACTAACACATGCTACATCAATGACGCTTGAAAACATTAAGTAAAAGATTCCAGTCACAGGGGACTACCTATCATGCATCCAGAAAAGGCAAGTTTATGGAGAAAGTAGAAAGTGTATGGAGAAAGGTCCTCAGGTTACTTTGGACCAGAGGTGAGGGGTGAGATAGGGTAGGGAGGAATGCAGATTGACTGCTAATGGATCTTTTAGTAGGGACTGAAGTCTTCAAAATTAGATCGTGTTAACAGTTGTGACCATATAATTTGAGCAAGTGGAAAGGGGGGAATATATTAAAAATTGAATTGTACACTTAAAATGGTGAACTGTATGGTATGTCAATGATAATAAAGGTGTTAAAAATGAGTTTTGGCTTCATCATAATCAGTGAAAGATATTAATATTTTATGCTGTATCCGTTGACTCAGATTTTAATCTGGAAAATATGCATCTCTAAGTATTGCCATTGTGTGCCTAAGGTTGATGTGTTTGGGTAGCTCTTTAAACATTTTTTCCTTTTAAAAAATTTTTTGTAGAGATCGGAGTCTCACTATGTTACCCAGGTTGGTCCTGAACTCCTGGCCTCAAGCAGTCCTCCTACCTCAGCCTCCCAGAGCACTAGGCTTATAGGCATGAGCCACCAGGTCTGTCCACAGATTTTTTTGACAATGGAAATAATTGTTCTTTAATCAGGTCAATAAAATAATTACTGCTGGCAGATGGATGTGCCTCCTGTTCAACATGGAGGTGATTTGGGGCCCCTGGCTTCATAAACCACAGGGGGAAAATTAGAGCTATTTAGTGTTTCTATGCATTGGGCTCCTACCAATGTAATGTGTTAGGTGTCTAAATTTGTACTTTATAATATACTTTGCCAAATTTTCCCTCCCCTGGTAATGAAGTTCTGTTTACTTAACAATTTCTTAGATGGTACTCTGTGATCCATTTTTATTTATGATAGGAAAATTATACCTTTATTTTAAAAGGCAAAGGTCACAGCCATTGTAGATGTTCTGGTAATTATCATTTGAGAAATTAGTTCTCACTGAATGTTTATCTATTGACAAACACCTCCTCCCAACACACACACCTGTGTATTTGGTAACTAATCAAATGTGGGGAAACTATAGCTAACTCATGTATTTTAGAGAGAGCATGCCTATGATATGTAGAAGCATTCTGTAGATCTTGAATGACTGCTCCAGACTCTAAAGTGAGGTGAAAATAAGACGACCATCACACAGATGTCCAGAGGGATGTGAGATAACTTCCCATAGCTACCTAGCTGGCAAATGGCAGAGCTGAGGTTCTGAAGTCTTGAAACAAACGTGTTGGAAGGGTAATGATGCCTTTGATGGGAAGCAGAGCCTTGAGAAGGATGAAGGAGGCATCTGCTGGGGAGTGGGAAGATGAACTCAACTTAGCATACTGAGTTTAGGAGGATGTGAAATATTAAGTGAAAGTATGTGTATGTATATGTGCATAGATCCATGTTTTTTATATATATATATATATATAATGTGTATGTGTGGGCACATGTGTGCATACATATATATGTTTATTCATATATGAATGTTTAAAGTATGCATGTATGTGCAGTATGCATGTATATATGAGACGTGCACATAGACCCGTGCATGTATACATGCAATCACATGCTTTCACTTAAATATTTTACATTCTTCTAAAGTCGAACTATTCTAAGCTGAATTCATCTGCTCTGTCCCCATCAGACACCTCCTTCATGCTTCCCTTCATATGTGTATGTATGTGCATATAGGTAAATGTGTATATACCTAGATACACACACAGACACATATGTGCGTATGTGTTGTAAGTGACCCACTGGAGCTTAGAAAAGAAATTATGGCCTAAAATTTCGAATTGAGGGTTTGGGGCCAGAAGGAATCATGTGAATCTATTAAAAAGGGTAACTTTGGGAGAGAGGAGAGAGAGGAGCCTCTGAACATTCTCAGATAAATCACAGGGATAATTGGAGGTGTAGCCAAAACAAAGGAAGATGTGCTGGTGGTGGAGGAATTCCTTCTTACTTGGGCAACTGCTCTAGGGAGTGCTAGCTTCGAAATAAGAGCCCAAGAAATGTCATCTGATGTTTATCAGTGTTTATTTAAAAAAATATATGTATTGTGCTCCTACTATACACCAATCCACAAGTGAGGGGATAGAGACACCAGGAGATGTCAGGCGTGGTGTCAGCCTTCCCAGAGCCCACAGACAGGCAGGGAGATCATGCTGAAATTGCTAACATAGCACACTGAGGTGAGCTGTGGCTTCCCAGGACAGGGCAGCTTAGATTGCTATGGGTGGCTGCCTGGAGGCAGGAGTTGCAAAAGAGAGAATCAGGGCTTCACCTGGAGGGTTGGTGGCATGCTGCTTAGTCAGGTACTCCTCTTAGAGGACAGGAATGAGGTATTGCACGTAAATTCCTTAGCTAAATGAAGCAGATGTCTTAAAAACTTTTTATCCAAATGTTACATGCCTTCTCAAGATAACATTTTCATAAGGTCCACCTTGGCAATTTTCATTTGTGGATTATACCCTTGGTTTTGTATCTAAACACCTTTGTCAAAAGCCAGTTGACTATTTGTGTGAGTCTGTTTCAGGGCACTCTGTTCTGTTCTTCTAATCCATGTATGTTCGTCCATCACTACCACACTGCCTTGATCTGCATAGCTTTATAGTTGTCTTGAAACCCAGTAGTAGTCTGAGTCCCCCGACTTTGTTCTTTTTCAGAAAAACTTTGGCTATCCTAGTTCCTTTTCCTTTCCAATAAGACTTTAGAATCAGCTTATCAGTATCTACAATAAGGTTTGCCAGGAATTTGACTTGATTGCATGAAATCTATAAATGAGATTGAGAATGAAACCTTCATTTTGAACATCAGTTTTCCAATTGGGCTTTAATTCCTAGACGACCTGGAATTAGGAGAAGCCCAAATTGAGAGATGATCCAGGCCAATGAAACATCACTTAACAGGGACGGAAGAGTGTGTGTGCTGTACGTGAAAAGCAGAGTGGAAATCAGAACCAGAAGGAAAGAGGCTGAGGCAGGATCAGAGACTTGGTCCCACAGGCATGGGTGTTGGTCCCAGTGTGGTATATCACTGAAAAGAGTCAGACTCTGTAAACAATATTTAAAGAAGTTTATTCTGAGCCAAATATGAGTGACCATGGCCCGAGGCACAGTCTCAAGAGGTCCTGAGAACGTGTGCCTAAGGTGGTTGGGTAATAGCTTGATTTTATACATTTTAGGTAGACAGAAGCTATAGGCAGACATCCATCAATACATGTATGATTGCTTCAGTCTGGAAAGGTGGGACATCCTGAAGTTGGTAGGGCGGGTTCCAGGCCATAGGTGGATTTAAAGATTTCCTGACTGACAACTGGTTGAAAGGGTTAGCTCTGCCTTGAAGAGTTGAAGTCAGCAGAAAAAAATGATAGTAGTTAAGATAAGTGGGGTTGTGGAAGCCAAGGTTCTTGTTATATAGATGAAGCTTCCAGCAGGCTTTAGAGAGATTAGATAGTAAATGTCTCTTATCAGACCCTAAAAGGTGTGTGTGGTGGGGCCGGGCTTAGTTAAATCTCTCCTGGATCAGGAAAAGGCCTGGAAAGGGAAGAGATTCTTTACAGAATCTAGGTTTTCCCCCACAAGAGACAGGGCCATTTCAAAATATGTCAAAGAAATATATTTAGGGGTAAAATACTTTGATTTCTTTCAGGGTCTGCATCTGTCATGCGATGCTGTACTACAGTCAGGTTGGAATTTGGTATCTTATTGCTACAAAGAGTCTGGTCAGTCGTAAGATCTCTGTTGTAATGTGAATGCTGGTCAGCCGTGCCTCAATTCCAAAGGGGAAGAGGGTATCATGAGGCATGTCCTACCCTCCCTCTCCCTCATGGTCTGAACTAGTTTTTCAGGTTTACTTTGGAATCCCCTTGACAGAGAGAAGGGGTCCATTCAACAGGTTTGGGGCTTAGAATTTTATTTTTGGGGTACAGGAGGATGGGCAGAGCTGTGCGTCTAGGCCTGGGGGAGAAGGACAATGTGTAGGCCTCTATTAAAGGCAGGAGGTTACAGAGGTTCTGTAGGGAACATGGGTAGGATGCCAAGCACATGATTCCTTGCCATCAGGTTCAGCTGCCTCCTCCTCCTCCCTTTGGGCACAGGAAGGCAGGAATGCATGGGCCTTCCAGAGCCAAGCTCAGCCCCAGCTGGTGCCTGGCTCCACCTCGGCCCTTAGGAGAGCTCTGACACTCTGAATGTCACTGGCCTTGTCTTAGGGGACCTTGAAAACCAGTGAGTGATAGTTAAGGAATTGAAGCTTGTATGAAGAAGGTGCCACTTTAAGTGTCCCTGATGATTTTGAGTTGCCATTAAAGAGCTCAGAGCCCTTTCAGAGAATTCAGTCTGAGCCAGATGAATCTTAATTTCTCACCCTCAAGTTGAGATGCAATCCTTTGGAGAATTAATATTTAGTGGCATGGAACACAAATCATTTCTTCTGCTGGTCTCTTAAAGATGTATTAGATTGGTTTTGTTTTTATGACCTTTCAAAAACGTTGCAGTCTGTTTGCTGGCTCCAGCCTGTTGTAGTTTTAGAACTCTTCTTTAGCAACGTCAAAGGTGACAGGAACAGCCTTTGAGAAAGGTATGCATGAAGTGATTGCTGGCATCCCGAAGTCAAGTCTCAGGATAATCAAAGCATCTGTGTTGCCTTTCTTCCCGCTCCCGCCCTTTTTACTAGTGGAGGTGGGAAACCTATAAATAAGCATGGCAGAGGTGTCCCGTCTGAAGATTGCCCCTTAACAAGTATTTATAATAACTGGACTTCTTTATTTTGTCAGTTTCTCCAGGAGGAAGGGCGATGTCATGCTCCATAGCAGGATGAGAGAAGGGGTTTAGGGTTTGTAATTATTTTTTTAATCAACGAATTCAATTGCAATTTAGTGACGAGAGGGAGGATGTTTATTACACGGTGGTCCAATAAATACTTTCTAATAACTTTTTAAGCCATTTGAGGGAAAGCCTGCTTTAAGAAAAATGACAAACAGGCACGCCGCTTTGAAGGAAGCAAATCCATGAATTTCAGACACTGTTGCTAAGAGCAGCCTTGCTTTCCCCTCCCCACCCCCCACCAACTTGCTTTGAAAAAGCAGAAGCTTAAAAGCCTCTATTGTGTGGAGGGGGAAAATATGCTAATTTGCAGCACATTTCCCATCAGACTCTTTTTTCGGCCTGTCATAGCTGAGATATGAATGATGATAAAGAGAGGAGAAGGTGGCATTATGAGGGTTCAGGGTTTGTTATTGTGCAGGGAGAAAGGGGATGAATAGGGTGGCACCTCCAGTCACCCGTGAAGCCCCCGGGTCTGCGGGCTGCCTGGAGTTGAGTGGGTTCTCATGGGTCTGTTCTGCCCTTCCCCCAGGCGCTGCCACAATCTACTGGAGACTCAGCAGCCCCCTGGAGGGAAGGCTGTGTGCTTAAAATGAATAAACACGCCAGGGTGAGGAACTTCTACAAGGGACTGCAGGGGGACTGGGAAAGGGGACTTCTACCTCCTAGAAAAGTCGTAACCAAGAAAGAGAAATCAGTGTTTTGACATGGCAGTAACAACTTTATGAGGTCAAGGTTGGGATTGAAGGGGTATCTAGATATATGTCCCTTCAAAGCTTTGTCATGTCGTGGTTTCATACAATTTGGATTGCGTTTATTTTTGTCAGTCTTCAGCTTATTCATTTGGCTCTCTTTCTGGATAACTAGATACGTAGCTAAATTTTTATGCATTAAACATGGATTTTTATGAGGCAAAGTTAGCCAGCATTTCTGAACAATGAGATGACCGTGTTGGATGTCTACTCCTGTGTTCAACAATAGGAAAAATGTGTTTTCTTTCTTGCTCTGAGCGGTTGATTTTTTTGCAGGAAAGCACATTGATTTTGTTCCTTGTGAGCACTCTTTAGCTCAGTTTGTAAAATGTATGAATTTTATAACTGAAGAATAATGCATGCATTAGCAAACAGCTATTAAGACCTGCAAAAGTGCTTCCAAATTGCGCATGACTCATGTAGTGTGTTCTATATAGTTTATGAACGTGAATCTATATAGTTTTTGAAGCTAGAAAAGGAATGTTAATTGAATTCTAGGTTTGTGTTAAGCACTTAGTAGATACTGATGGTAGTATGCTTGAGGTGTGAAACAAAAATATAGGATGTCTTTATTGCAGTAGTAATGTGCTTGAAAAAAATAGCATCTTTGCTTCCCTTGACTCTCAATTCTGAACAGCTAAAGCATGATAAATCTTTGCACTGTAAAAATGGGAAGTTATTAATAACCACAGAACTTTACTGGATAGAAACTAGGGTTAGAGCTCATTCATTTACCTCTACAAACAGGTAGCTCACTTATCCAGATGCATGCAGGTATTAAATGACTAACCCTCTGTAGATTTCTTTCTTCCTTAAATTAAGGTCTGGAGAGTCTTCTGTTTGGTGGGTCTTTCACTGGTATAGTATGCATGCTTTAGCATTAGAATCACACAACCCTTAAGTTACCATCAATTTTTTTTCTGATTGAAGTCATAGCAGATCAAGGATATCACCGTGAAGGAGCAGATCAGCCATCTATATGAGTGATTTAAAGTGCAAACTGCTGCTGGTTGTAAGCCCAAGACTTGTCTCATTCAAACTCTGGCAGATCACAAAACGTTTAACACATCTTGCATATTAACCTCAACAGGTGGTGTAAGATTAGCATTTAAGAACCACATGTTCTGAAGACCATCCTGCATTTGTTTGAGTCAGCTCTGGCATGTGGATAAGCTGTTGCTCTGTTCATATCTCCAGAAGCTAGAAGCTAATACATTGTCTTGCCAAGTATTTTTCACATCTAGCACTGATGGTGTACCTCTGCGTTTTACTATAAAATGTAAAAGTTGAATGAAGTTGGGAGTTAAGCAGATTCTGAAAGTGAGACTTCTTGCCAACTGATTTGGAAACTCAGGGATGCACCAGCCCCTTGTAGTTCTTGATGTTTCATGCAAAACCCTGATGATGGTGCTGTGACTGGAAAAAAAAAGTCTTGTATAGACAGCTTTTTAAAAGGTACATGTAAGACTGGCTTTTATCTACCTGTTGTATTTATTATCTAGCCAGGAACTCTTCTCACCTCTTTACTGCATCCTCATTTAGTCTTCCCAGCCACTTGAAGGTGGATATGACTAAATATTCCACGTTACAGGTGAGGCTCTGAGGCACCAAAGAGTTAAGAAACGCTCCCATTCTAGAGTTTAAAAAAAATCTTAAACTCCTAGCGTTTTCGCTGGGGTCTAGGACTTCCCCAAAACTGAAATTCCTAAAAGTATCAGAGAACTTCTGTTTCTTATTTCTCAAGTACCCATTCAGATAGTATTTCTTGTAGGAAGCCTTGCTTGCCACACATCCTCTGCCCCTTCCAGCTTTTATTGGCCATTCTTGCTGACAGAATTAGGCTTGGCTACATACTTGCCCCCATGGTTCCACCATCCTTCCGTGGGTTGTGTCAGTTTGGGGAGATGAGGACCAGATGGCTCTTGTGGGCCATTCAGCAACACCAGTAATAGTTGTCCCAGGCTAGATGCTGAGCCTGCACTGGTGAATGAATGAGACATGGACCCAACATTCATGTACTCATGCGCTGTTTAGTCAGCTGAGATGCTCTGTGGCTCTAGCTGCCATGACAATACCCCCGCCCCCACACAGGGAAACAGGTAAATATTTGCTAAACAAAATTTAATGTTCCTGTGAGCCCATTAGCTCCTCCATTGAGAAGCAGTCTTCAATTTTTTTTTATATCCACAGTACTTGATACAATCCTTGGCACATGGCTGGTACTTGATAAATATCCATTAAGTAAACAGATGAGTTATTAACTAATAGTTAAGATGTTTTGAACTGCTATGTCTTAATAAGATGCCAAGTATGCATCTATTCTTATCACACACCACTGTCTCTGGCATCCACTGAGAAGCTTTCCTGAGAATGAGTGGGATCTCAGGTTGGGAGCTGGAAATTGCCTATAATCCAAGGTTCTCCCCTGCGAGTGGGCGGAGCAGGTAACCAGTATCCATCTACTGTACTCTGACAGAGACACGTTGACGGGCTCCGTCCCAGAGTTTTACTGCCTTCATGAAAAAGCCTTTTAAACCTCACTCTGGCCTCGCCTATCAATCATCACAACTACTTTTCATTGACTGTTCCTTGGTCATGTGCAAAGCCCATGGCATGCATTAGCTCACTTAATCGTATGGTATGGTTTATCAGTGGCTTTTCATTAAAAAGATAAATTGACATTAACAAGCATTGATTTCCAAAGATTTATGTTGTCTTCTCTATGGTGCTCTGTGTTGGCTCTATAAGATTTTACTTTTAACAGGCGTTTTGTAAAAATACAGGAACGTGGCTTTGCAAAAATGTATATTTTTAGGAAAAATTATCTCTGCCTAGTGAATATATTGTAGATTTGGCATTTCAGCCTTATCCTAACAGAATATTTGCTTTGCTAACTATACATCAGGTGAAAAAAGAGCATGTTTGGGTGGGAGTCAAGAGACTTGAATTCTTTAGTCCTATCCATTCTGATTACACACTGGAAAAGGAAAGAAGAGCTAGATGGTTTAAAATTTGCCTCCTGTTTTTAGAATTCTGGGCATATAATATTTATTTCAAATAAGACCAGATAATCAGAAGAACTGAACAAAATTCTCGTTATAGTTTCTGTGAAGAAATCCTAGGTTGTTTGACTCCAGGGCCTTCATCTTAAATGACTCTCTGGTAAAATAAAGATACATAGCCTGCCCTTTCAGGTCCCTGGGAGGCGTTGTCACCTTCATGGCATGAACCAAAGACAAAGCGCAATGATGGAGCACTAGAAACCTTCCTCTTTGAGTTGACAGCCATCACTTAGTTACCACTTTGAAACCATATTAGCCCGTTCTGATTCCACTTGAGTGTATGACTAACTGACCTCAAATTGTTTGTACGTTGAAAGCACAGATGAACATAGTTTTGTTTTTGTTTTTTAATAGGGTCTCTCTCTGTCAGTTAGGCTGGAGTGCAATAGTGTGATCATGGCTCACTGCAGTCTTGAACTCCTGGATTCAAGAGATCCTCACCCCTCGGCCTCTTGAGTAGGACTGCAGATGCTACAGATGCATGCCACCAAGCTTAGCTAACTTTTTTTCTAGTTTTTTTGTTTGTTTGTTTTTAGAGATGGAGTCTTGCTATGTTGCCCAGGCTAAGCTTGAACTCGTGGGCTCGAGATCCTCCCACCTCAGCCTCCCAAAGCACTGGGATTGCAGGAGTGAGCCACGGTGCCTGGCTAACACAATTTTTAAAGTGTAACAGTATGTTGCTAAGATTGCACTATCTTATTCTCAAATACATGGAAAGAGGTTTTATCAAATGGCATGTGAGGTCAGCATAGACAACTGCATTCACTTGATCTAGTAATCCTATCTAAAAATAGAAAATACATTTATTTCAGCAATACAGTATGTCATTGATGTAGAAATTATGAATGTACAATTACAGGGTAAACCAAAACTGCCCAGCCCTTAAGTTATTATGTGTTAATGCAAATGGATATTTGTCATCTGCTATATGAATGTTAGCCTCATACACAGATTTTTAGGGAATGCTGAATGTCAGACAGCTCACAAAGAAGCAAAGGTCATAACTCACTATAACCTCAAACTCCTGGGCTCAAGTGATCCTCTTGCCTCAACTCTCAAGTAGCTAAGATTACAGGCCTGAACCACCAAGTCCAGCTGTTCCTCAGATTTTGACCTTTTCTCTGAGATGCTCTGAATCTGCAGATTCTCTGCTGTAAAAACACTGTGTGTGATTTAATGACTTAAAATATTATTGGTAGATTCCATGAGGTCACTGAGATTTGCTCTTCATTGGTTGCCCTTTCTACCCAATAGGATATTTTATGTTTGACCTGGCAGGGATCATTATTTCAAATTGTCCCAATGCTTTTCAAGTTTCAAAGACCACTGACTATTTAATGGATTAAAGGACCTAAATGACTTCATCCTACTTCTCCTAATTTCCATCCTGGAAGATAAACAGATGAGACAATTGAACAAAAGATTGCATTTGAATAAATGTGAAATGTATTTTAAAATGTGTGGTTTTGTCTTAGTGTGAATTATCAGCAATAGACCAAATGAAATAGCTCCCATTTTTGTGCAGTTTGTGTTTTATACCAATGCCAGACCACCCAAGCAGCTGACCCAACAAGGCACTGGTTTTCTGTAGACTTTAGTCTGAGGGCCATTGAGTTATATAAGTCCTGGGTACTTTCCTAAACTAGCAAAAGCAAGCATGCTAACATCAGAAAGTAAATTTCAGATACTCTAACAAGCCACGTATTGGTAAATTTCAAATATTCTGTCTAACTGCATGTTGGATAGTCACGCTCTTCTTTAAATCAATGGTTTCCAGACTTTGATATATCTCAGAATCACCTGGTGTGAGGCTGCTGGTTCTAGGATGTTCGTCTTCCTTCATCTGAGTAGGCAGCTTCATGAAGGTCACAGTTGCAGTAGAGTCAAAGGAAGGTGACAACTACATGCTCACTCAGATCATCTGAATCCACCCTGGTTGTTAGAGGGCTGGCAAATACCATATTCCTCCTAGTCTATCAGTAGCCTGTTTTTGTATTATAAAAATTACATAAATATATCGTTTTAATTATATTAACAAATTATAATCCCCAGTTCTTGAAAGATCTTAACCAATCTTAAATTAAAACTCTCTATCAGATTTCTTTTGGGGGTAGAGAAATACATTCGAATGTTAAGTTTGGTTTTTCAGTTTTTATATATTTGATAGCACTGCATTTTATCCATTTTGTTTCTAAAATACATCTCCAAGCAGACAATAGAGCCTGATTTTTATTATAAAATATCTTTGTAATGGTTTCATTGGTTTGTCTTTTCCTTTCTTGCTCTTAGCAATCTGAAGATAATTTCAGTGTAACTGCTTTGAGAGGTTAAAGGGCACAGTTTAGTAAGATGAGGGCTGAGAAAAATTTAATTGCACCACATACTTTCAAAGAAAAAGTTGTGGCATCTTGCCCCAAATAATGCCAGGAGCCCAGTGGAATTCGTCCCAGGGTTGGATGATGTTTAGAGGTAAGAGCAGGTGAACCATCACTTGACCTGCACAGTCAGAGGATGGCTTAGGTCAATAGCAGTGGTGGTGGAGCTGGGGCCATGCCTGCTGGGTTGCAGGGCTCCCTACCTGATGTTCCTGTTTCCTTAAAACCATCCTGGTGAACTGGTCACTTAAGACCTAGCATACCTTAGAGCCAGGACAAGCTCTATAAGCATCTTGTCCAGGGCTTCATGACTGGCAAGTGACAGAGCCAAGATTAGAACCTTAAAACCCGGACCTCCTGACTCCCATCCCAACCGTCAGAGCCAACCATCTCAATAGATTTTGGAGACCCTAAATGTTTAGACAAGGACTGATCATAAATAAACCAGTTTCTTTGTGGGTCCCCCCAACCCATTTCTCTGTGTGTGTACTGAGCTCTTCTACATCCCTTTACTCACCATATATTGGACCGTAAGCATTTGTCTGCCTTGCGCTACGGTATTCATAGCTTATTTATGAGACGTCATTGAGCCAGTAAGGGGAGGACACCAGTGATCTGCCATAGCAGCAAAAGACCAGACTCCTATAGAATCATCACATACACCCTTAATCCCCACTGAAATTGCATTACCATGCCACCACATGGCCACAGCGACCCCTGCCCCCTTTCCCTGCAGTGACAATTTACTGGATCAGGCCTTGCAGTGAGGGCCAGCTTCTGAACTTGAAAAGCCAGGTGCAAAATGAAAATGCAGGCCACTTGTTCAAAAGGCAGGAAAAAAGGGCCATTCACGATACTAAAATAAAAAGGTTTCCCTTTCTTCCATAGTTTGTCTCTCAGATTTTTCAAGATATTTTTGTTTGCATCTTGATGTCATTCTTAGTGTCATTTTAAATGATTTATTTTAAATTATCAGTGTGAATCTTACCAACTATCCTTCAATTGTGCAGTACAAATTTTAGATGCAAGTATAAGACCATTTACCATGTGTGTGGGATCACTGACACACAATTTGTATTTTGTAGCTAGTTCATATATGTATTTTATACTAACCAGAACAGTGGAAATGCTGCACAAAGCTAACTCAACTGTTTGGATTTTACTTATTGATATTAGCACATCCTCAACACTCCTTTCCTATGGCTTGCTAGTAAATAAGGAAGAACTGAAAGGAAAAGGAACTTGGTTGCCCTATCTTTCCCTTTCCTTCTGGGTTGTCATTTTCAGTGTAAGTGCTTGGCGAATATAGGGAAGTAACAAGAGTAAGAAAGAATATGGCCGGGTTCCTTGGTCATTCATGTCTGAGAACTCCAGTGCCGCCTTTTTGCATTTGAAGCAAGTTGTGCTTAGAAAGTGTGACCTTTAGGACTGTGCACACCAGTGCTTACTCAGTCACAGACAGAACATACTTACCTTTTACAGACTTTGAGTCCTTACTGAACTCCCCATGCACCAGGGATTCACCAGAATTCTGGACTCATGGGGCATCATGAATGTGGTATGCAAATGTGGTGGCAAGGAGCACATAACTCCTCTGCTCACATGTGTGCAACATGGTCCCATTGAACTTCACTTGAAAACACAAGTTCGAAGATAAAATGATTAAGAATTTCAAGACAGTGCCATCAGAGTACTGAACCAAACTTGAGGCCCTTCTGAGGGCAAGGCTTTGTGCACATCACATGCCCGTGAAGCTGACTCTGCTTGCGTGATTCTCTGACATGAAGAAAGAAATTCCATTGTGGTTTAAAAAAAAAATTCAGGACAAATTTAATTTGGACTTGAGTACCCAGGTGTTAGCAATATTCTACAGATTCTAGAAAACAGTTTAGTCCATTGTTGAAAGAGTACCCTTGAAAGCATGTCTTTTTTAATCCCGTTACCTTATTTGTCTCAGTTCCTTTTATTTATTTGCAGCTTAGTGAATCTCAGGCATCACATCCAAACCGGACCTCCTCAGGGAGGACCCTGGTACAATTTGAGGACAGAGCACAGGGAGGTCTGGGGTGGGACCAGGTGGAGTGGGGGAGTGCCCCTAGAAATCCAGGCCAGGCAAGGGCACAGAAGTGAACCTTTCAGGGTCAGAGAAAGATCTAGAAGGACATGAAATCACCAGTTAGTCCTTCCTTGCTCTACCTCTCCCTTGGACCTGTATGATGGTGGTGGGAGCATAAAGGACTTTGAAAATAGAAATAGCATTTTGTAAGTGTCATGTAGGAGGCATCGTGCTGAGGTGCTGCATGCAGTATTACATGATCCTAACAATAGCCTTATGGGGGAAGTTCTCTTCTGAGTCCTTTTGGTAGACAATGAAGCTCAGGAAGGTCACATGGTATTATAAGGCTGGCAAGCATTGGAGCGGGGCTGACAGGGATGCTGAACAAGAACGCAGACATGAGAGTCTTACTGAGCTGTGGAAGTATATGGCCCCATGTTTTGCCAGAGTTTGAAGGGGAACTCCAGATTACTAGATTTGGGAGAGATAGTTGCAAGTGATGGAAGAGCCATTCTGAGCGAAGATTTGGTGGTGATCTGGACTCTCTGAGTTCAATAGTTGGTGCTGCTGATCACTTAGTCATCTGGGCCCCTTATTGAGCTTTTGTTCCTGCCATCATAGCTGCCTGACTCTTGGATTCCCAACTCTGGTATCCAATGGCCTGTGTCAAGATTCAGCTCAGCTTCTGACCAGCTGTATTACCTTGACTATATTACCTTGGCCAAGTCCCTGTGGCTCACTTTGATCTTCGTTTCTTCATCCATGCAAGGGACATGGTGATGCCCAACTCTCAATACTGTCACAAAGGCAAAAATGAAAGAACATTGGTTAAAGTTATTACAGTAGTGCCAGTGCCGAGGAGACCCTCAGCTCTGAGTGTTGGCTTCTGTCCATTCCTCCTGAGCTACTCTCACATCTCATGTGGGTGTAGTAGGTCCTCTGGACACAGCATTGAGCCCAGCCAATGGGTTCCTCATACAGCCAGCACCTTGGTCTGTAGCAAATAAAAACAAACCACCTGAAAGGAACTGGCCAAATATCCCTGGTAGCTGGCACTCACAGTTTTTTGTGTGATGACTTTGTGTATTAGTCATTTTCTTGTTGCTTATAACAAGATACCTGAAATTGGGCAACTTATAAAGAAAAAAAATATTTCTTATAGTTATGGAGGCTGAGAAGTACAAGGTCCAGGGGGCTGTATCTGGTAAGGGCCTTCTTGGTGATGGGGACAGAACCAAGGCAGTACAGAGCATCACATGGCAAGGGGGCTGAGTGTGCTAGCTCAGGTCTCTCTTCCACTTCTTATAAAATCACCAGTCCCCTCCCATGATAATCCATTCATCCATTAACCCATTAATTTATTAATCATTTGTTATCCATGAATGATTAATAAATTAATGTCCTCATGACCCAGTCACCTCTTAAAGGACTCACGTTTCGGTACTGCCACATTGGAGATTAAGATTCCAACACATGACATCTGGGGACACCTTCAAACCATAGCAGTTGGTGATAGTTACAGAGGAACATGTAGAAAGATTGGAAAAATATAACCAATCCTGGGTTTGTTGGATGCTTTCTCTTGCTCAGATCAATGTGACATGAGCACTGTGGTGGGGGGGGGGTGGGTTTGAAGGGGTCTGGTTCCCCAAGAGGTATGTGGGCATCTTTCTTGGCAGCCCAACAGATAGAAACTCATTAATCCACACATTGACTCTATTTCAGGGAAAGATGATGTCAACTTCTGCATGTTGAGGGCAAGGGGTGGCTGAAATAGCATCAAGGCATGAAGGTTTCCCTGAGAAACCCTGAGTTATCAGAAGGGTTCTTAAAGAAGTCACGTCATTTTTATCACTACTCCTGTTGTGCTTATCCCATAATTTCCCAACTTCTCTTGTGAGAATTTTCATAGCCCAAGTGTCCTATGATTTAACCTTGAATTTGGTAATGTCTGTCTTCCTTTAGCAAAGTAGGCTGAAAGTGTTGAGGTCCGCCTTCCTTGGGAAGCCTTCTGTGGTGGCGCAGTATTGAAGGTTAGGCCTGGTCCAAGTTGGCACAAGCCTTTGTCCAAGTTGGTCCAAGTTGGCACAAGCCTTTGTCTCCAACCTTGGTGGAGGAAAGTCAAGGCAGATGAGTGTCCTTTCAGTACAGGGAGCTGCCATTTAGGGAGGCTTGCATTTATAACTGAGACATCATGGGGTGAGTTAGAGAGAACACTAAAGGGGGAAATGGGCTGGGCGTGGTCACACCTGTAATGCCAGCTATTTGGGAGGCTGAGGCAGGTGGATGGCTTGAGCCCAGGAGTTTGAGGCTGCAGTGAGCCATGATCGTGCCACTGCACCCCAGCCTGGGCAATAAAGTGAGACCTGTATTCTAAAAGAAAAAAAACAAAACAAGAAGTGGGTAGAGAACAAGGAGGATTTCTAAAGGAGATGGACTTTGGCCCATGCCATTCAGGAAGGATCTTGGAGCTGGGGAGATGGGGAGACTGTGTGATAGGGGTTTTGGCAGCTGATATAAGGCAAATCTTCAGCAGAGTACCTCAGGTTCCCCCCAGCTTTGTGGTTGAGTTGCGGACTCTTTGGGTGAGAGAATACCCCAGGCCCGGTGGTTTCTGCTGAACCGAGGAGGAACTGCTCCAGAAACATGACTGGGATCCCAGTAACGGTGGTTGAACAGCTAACAAAGAGGAGTCTAGAAGGCTGGCCCTTGTTCCCGTTAGCTGGAACATGCTGGGTTGATGAGTTAATTGGGGGCCCTCACAGGGAGTGCTCATTGTGCTAGTCTTAATGAGAGAATCCAAGCACCCCATGGGATGTAATAATTAGGAAGTGTGTTGTCCATAGATCAGCTGTCTGTCTCCCAATGTATGCCTTGTATACACAGGAAGAAGTAGAAGCTTTCCTTTTTTTTTTTTTTTAAAAGGGTCTCACTGTGTCACCCAGGATGGAGTGCAGTAGTGTGATCATAGCTCACTGCAACCTCCAACTCCTGGGCTCATGCGATCGTCCCATGTCAGCCTTCTGAGCAACTGGGACTATAGGTGTGTCCCACTATACCTGGCTATTTAATTTATTTATTTAAATATAGACATGGTCTTGCTACGTTGCCCAGGCTGGTCTCGAACTCCTAAGCTCAAGCAATCCTTCCGCCTTGACCTCCCAAAGTGCTGAGATTATAGGCATGAGCCACATTGCACCCAGCCAGAAACTTTCTTAATCAAAACCAGTTTAAAATCCCATCATTTGGTCCTCATTTTGGCTTTGTTTCTTCAGTGTGGCTCTGTCATGTTGGGGCCCATTCCCCTCAGGGTGGTGAGACGTAAGGTAAGCGTGTTCCTTGTCTCCTTCACTCTACCTCGCTAGGGTCCCCTGGAAACTCAGCCCCACTCAGGTCCCCAGGCAGTCCAGACTCAGGGCAATCCACCTACCTCACTAAGACCAAGACCATCACGCCTTCCGTTTTGTCACCCATAAAATAGAGTTGATGCTTTCTCCTTCTTAGGGCTATGAGGTGAACTAAATCATGACACAAATGTATCCTCCTTAATACTGGACAGGTTACTCTTTTAACCTCTCCATCCCTACCTCCTCTTCTAAGATGAAATTCCTTAAATCTTAGAGTTGGATAATTTTTCCTTTTCCCTCTATTTCCTCTTCCTCATTTCCATTTCAGAAGGAGAAGCATCCCATCCTGCCACCCACAGCTGGCCCTCTTCATCTCCTGTGATCTCCATTCATCATCTGTCCATCTTCACTAGCATCTTCTGAAACCTCTCTTTCAGTGGCCGTCACTGCCTTTTCAGCATAAGACATGTTTGGGACTCTATTCCTGTCTGTGTTTTTCCTTAAGCTGCCTGCATACTTCTCTGACCTTCCCTTCACTACAAAATTTCTTTAGAAAGTGGGCTGTCCCTGCTTCCTCTTCTTCACTTCCCAGCCCTTCTGTAGCCCTTCTATAAACTGGTTTCCATTCCACACTTTGCACTGATGCTGGCAAGGACATCGGAATTTTCCATTTCAGTGGCCTTTGCCAAGTCCTCGCCTTCTGGTTGCCTTGACTGTGAAGACACCCCCGCCTTCTTAAAATTCCCTCCTCCTCTGTGACAGGGCCCTCTCCTGGATCTTTGCCAACATCTTCTGCATCCTTTGAGGGTGGTTCTCCCACTAGAGATCCCCTGAATTAGGAGGCACCTGAAAGGTTTTTCTCCTCTGTACCTTCTGCCTTGGCATCCCACCCACTTCTGTGATGATAATAGGTTCCTCTCTGCTGATGATAACGCCCAGGTCTTCATTTCCAAACTCTGCTCAGGCTGAGCAGCTGCACAGACACCACCCACATGGCTTCCAAACTTGATAGTCCTTCTCACTCTCCTTATCTGGTGTGGGTAGAATTGTGTCCCCACCCCCCCTCAAAAAATATGTTGAAGTCCTAACTCCTACCTACGAATGTGGCCTTATTTGGAAGTAGTGTCTTTGTAGACGTAATCAAGTTAAGATGAGGCCATGCTCAATGAGGGTAGGCCGCAGTCCAATATGACTTCTGTTCTTATCAGAAACACGCAGACACAGACACACAAAACACCACGTGATGATGGAGGCAGAGATGGGAGTGATGCATCTACAAGCCAAGGACTCTCAAGGATTGCAGGCTATCACAGAAGCTAGAAGAAAGATCTTCCCCTAGAGCATTCAGAGAAATGTGGCCCCACCTTGACTTTGGACTTCTCACCTCCAGGACTGTGAGAGAATAATTTCTGTTGTTAAAAGTCACTCACTTTGTGGTACTTTGTTCTGGCAGCCCCAGAAAACCAATACATCACCCGATCTCTCCAGTTTCCTATGGGATTCACTATCCTTTTAGGAATCCAAGCTGAAAGTCTCAAAATCATCCCTGAATCTCTCCCTCTTGCCTTAATACCCAGTATTTCATTTCTGCCTCAGCTGAGTGTGCAGTCCCCACCTCTTCCCTAAACAAGTATGGTCGCCCTGACTCTGCCCTCTTTGGTCTCCTATCCATCCAGCTGCCCTGGATAATTTTCCTGAAACAGCTCTGATTGCATCACCATCATCATAGCACACATTGTCTGTTTCCCTCCCGCCTCCAGCAGTTGGCTGCATATTGGAATTAACCTGGGGAGATTTGAAAGCTCTCATGCCCACCACACAACCCCGTCTGTCAAATCAGAATCTCTGGGGGTGATGCCCTGGCATCAATATTTTTTTTAACTTCCGCTGTGATTCCAGTGCATGGCCAGATAGAATATCACAATAGCCCGAGGAAGCCTAGGGAAGAAAAGATAGATCTAAGGCAATGGTTCTCAACTGGGGGTGATTTTACTCTCTGGGAGACACTTGGCAGTGTTTAGAAACATTTTAGCCATCAAAACAGTGGTGGTGCTCCTGGCATCTAATGAGTAGAAGCCAGGGATGCTGTTGTACATCCACAGTGCCCAGGACAGCCTCACAATAAAGAATGATCCAGCCTTAAATGTCACTGGTGCTGAGGTGGAGCAATCCTGCAATCCCACTATTGGGTATATACCCAAAGAACTATAAATCGTTCTACTATAAAGACACATGCACACGTATGTTCACTGCAGCCCTGTGTACAATAGCAAAGACCTGGAACCAACCCAAATGCCCATCAATGATAGACTGGACAAAGAAAATGTGGTACATATACACCATGGAATACTACGCAGCCATAAAAAACGATGAGTTCATGTCCTTTGTAGGGACTTGGATGAATCTGGAAACCATCATTCTCAGTAAACTGACCCAAGACAGAAAGCCAAGCACCGTATGTTCTCACTCATAGGTGGGTGTCGAACAAGGAGAACATGTGGACTCGGGGAGAGGAGCATCACACCCAGGGGACAGTTGGTGGGGGGTGGGGGAGAGAAATGTGGGGTGGGGAGGGATAACATGGGGAGAAATACCAGATATAGTATGCACCTAAAGTAAAAAAAAATATTAAAAAAAAAAAGATCGTATCACCTGAGACGTGTGTCTCACATGGACCACATAGAAAGTCTGTGATACCGATCATGGCCCAGGGTTAGGGGTAGAAAAAAAAAGTGAGGAGAAGAGCAGCAATGCTGACCTTGAGTTTGGGACAGACAGATACAGTAGACACCAGTGCTGAGGTGGCACATGCCACCTCACACTGCAGTACTGCCTATGCTGTGCCCATTTGGCAGCCCGGTATGTTGAAACTTTTTGTGCCACACCAGTTTCCATCATAGGAAGCCTCAGCCTGCTGGTGCCAAACTTACTCTCTTGCCCTCCTTTTGAAACTGAGGTTCACTGGAGGCCAGGTGTGTTGGCTCACGCCTGTCATCCCAGTACTTTGGGAGGCTGAGGTGGGCAGATCACTTGAGGTCAGCAGTTTGAGACCAGCTTGGCCAATATGGCGAAACCCCTTCTCTACTAAAAATACAAAAGCTGGGCATGGCGGCACATACCTGTAGTCCCAGCTACTCAGGAGGCTGAGGCAGGAGAATCACTTGAACATGGGAGGCAGAGGTTGCAGTGAGCCAAGATGGTGCCACTGCACTCCAGGCTGGGCGACAGAGTGAGACTCCGTCTCAAAAAAAAAAAAAAAAAGTGAGGTTCAGTAGAATGTTTTTGTCAGGAGAGAGGCTTATTACACCTCAAATAGGCTTTTGCCAAATGGAACAATCACTGTTTTGGTGGTTCCTGAGGCTTGTAATGAGGACACTCACAGTCGTTAAATAAACAAGTGATTAGTTGAAAAGAGATTGGCTAACAGAGGTTCCGTGTGTGCTCATTGTCATCGATGTTGGCCAGTTTCACGATAGTGACCTGCCTAGGCTCTGCTGCTACCATTAAAGAGAAACAATAGCAATGATGGCTTATAGTTCATAGAGCTTTATCATTTATAAGCATTTTCCTATATACCAACCAGTTTGATTTGTTTTTCAACTCTTAGCTTTATGCAGTGTCATTTCCTATAAAGGAAAGTATAGTATGTATACAAGAGGTACTCAGAAAATACATGAAGAAAAAAACTAAAAAGAATAAGGATCGGCTGGGTGTGGTGGCTCATGCCTGTAATCACAGCACTTTGGGAGGCCGAGGCAGGCAGATCACAAGGTCAGAAGATCGAGCCCATCCTGGCCAACATGGTGAAACCCCATCTCTACTAAAAATACAAAAAAATTAGCTGGGCATGGTGGTGCACACCTGTAGTCCCAACTAGTCAGGAGGCTGAGGCAGGAGAATTGCTTGAACCCAGGAGGCAGAGATTACAGTGAGCCGAGATCATGCCACTGCACTGTAGACTGGGCGACAGTGCAAGACTCCATCTCAAAAAAAATAAAGAGTAAGGGATCAAAAGATACATATTTTTTAAACCCATATTGGATGAAAAATAAGAAATTTAATTCCGGTAGTGGAGGACAAAGTCTTTGCCAAATTGATAAAGCTTTGGGAAAGTCTGATTATGGAAAGGACCCAACAAATCTAGACAATCCACGTTCTAAATTCCTGGCTCCATGCTATGTGTCCAGTCTCTGTGTTTTTAAATGTATCCAGCATTTCTAACAGCACAGAATTATTAATATGTTGAATATTATTGGTACTTTATATAAAAGTGTCTTTTCTGTTTGAATGGTACTATTTAAGAATTATTGCTGTATTTATCATTCTGTTTCTCCAAGTAGAGAGAAGGCCCACATATTTGCTACCAGAACACATCTTTGATTTTGTCATGGGGAGCAATGTGAAAATAGGAGTCACAAGGTCAGGCGCGGTGGCTCACGTCTGTAATCCCAGCACTTTGGGAGACCAAGGTGGGTGGATCACCTGAGGTCAGGAGTTCGAGACCAGCCTGGCCAATATGGTGAAACTGCACCTCTACTAAAAATACACACACAAAAAAACTTAGCTGGGCATGGTGGCACACACCTGTAGTCCCAGCTACTCGGGAGGCTGCAGCAGGAGAATTGCTTGAACCAGGGAGGAGGAGGTTGCAGTGAGCCGAGATTGTGCCCCTGCACTCCAGCCTGGGTGACAATGCCAGACTCTGTCTCAAAAAAAAAAAGAGAAAATAGGAGTCACTTAACACAAACTTATTTTAAACAGAATTTATTTAAAATAAAAAAAAAATGCTGTGTAATGGGACTTAGAAAAAAATAAAATTTGTTCAAGCACGTGTGAGCTTGTTGTTTTGGGTATTGATTTCCTTTGAGGGATGATGAGGAGGGATTACACTAGGGTGTGTTTCATGTTGCATAAATGTTCCATAAACCACCAAAATTGCGGAGGAATTAGTAGTTAGAAAGAATGTGGAAACATCCCTCCTTGGTGATTAATGACTTCGCACTGAGGAGTCCCTTAGAAGCCAAAAGAAACCTAAAATACAATTCTAGAAAATTGGAAGAAGTAGGCATTTGACAAAATATTTGCTAACTATGCGACTAGGATAAGGATATGTCGGTAGATCATTATGCAACTTGATGAATTCTCGGTCAGTTGAACAGTCATAGTCATCTTAGCATAGAATAGTGATTCGATTTCTGGCATATAATAGGTGCTTAATGAATCTTGAATGAATGAACCAGTGCAGCTGACTAGGACGATGTCCATAGAGGCCTACATGGGATTCCCTCACCTTGGTCTTGTGTTCAGCATTTCTATCAATGATTTGAATCCCAGACACATAAAGTATATTTACTATAGTTGAAAACAGAACAAATCTGGGAAGATGATTAATGTAATAGATTACAGAAGAAAAATTCAATATGATCTTGCCAGGTTAAAAATAGGGCCAAGATGTACAGGCATCAGCCAAAGCCCTAGGTATGAGTTTAATATGTCAACTGGAGTGTGGGAGCCTCCTATTTTGAGGGTGATTGTGAAAGAGACTGGGAAGTGTTGTACCGTTCCCCATGATTCAACCTTCTCACAGAAGTTCCAGAGGCTGTTTGGTAGTGAAAGCTCCTTTCTGCTTGTCAGTCCTCATCCTTTTTGCTCCTTTTATGGTATTTGACACTATTTTACACTGTTAACTTTATGTCCTTCACAGAACCTTTCTCTAATTTCATGATTCCACTTTGGTCTTATTTCCCTCGTTTTCTGATTTGTTGTTCTTAGTTTCTTTTACTCTCTTTTTAAAATCTTTCCTTTCACCTTTATGTTTAAAATATAGTGTACCCTAAGCTGTGATCTTGGCATACTTAAATCTGTATCTCTCTCTGGTTGTTTGTTTAACAGTCACTTAAAATATATTTTGTTGAGGACCCACTGTGTGCCCAGAAGTGTTCCAAGAGTTGGTAATACAGCAGAGAATAAGACAGATGAAAATTTCTGCCTTTAAGAAGCCTGTATTCTAGGAGGATGGGAAGTAATGAACAAGTAAATGAATAACAGTGTTGAGTTGTGGTTAAAGCTATGATGAAACTCAAATGCAGGTTAAGGGGACCAGGAATGTCAGGGCTGCATTTTAGACAAAGGAGGTGGGGAGAGTCCCCTGAGAAGATGGCATTTCAGCAGAACTGGACTTCCTGTTCTCCCAAGGCTGCCTCTGCACTGAAAACTCCCAGATGCTGGTCTCTGGCCAGCTCCTCTCTTCTGGTGCCATATTCCTGAATGCCTCTTGGACAGCCCCTGCAGGATGTCCTAAGAGCACTCTCAACCACGCTTGCTAATTTCCCCTACCAAACTTCTTCCTTCTCTTTGGTTCCCCCATTTGGTTCGCAGCACGACCATCTCCTCACTCACCCAAGCTAGAAACTCTAGCCTTCCCCTCAAAATCCCCCTCCACCCCTACTCACACAGATCCAATACAATGGCATCTGGGTCCCTCACTTCCTCCCTGTGCCATAGTTCAGGTCCACACTGTCTCTTGTTTGTACTGTTTCAGGAGACTCCTGACTAGTTTGCCAGCCTCTAGTCTCATCCTACCCCTACCCACCCTGTCTTCCACGTTACCAATAGAATGACCTTTGTAAAGCATGGATCAGCTCTGCTCTCGAGCCTTCTATCTCTACCTACTGCCTCCAGAGCTAGCAAGGTGTTCAACCTACCTGGTTCCCAACCTACTGGTTCAGCCATCTCCCATCAGTCCCTCTGTCAGAAAAATCACTTCCTGACCCTTTGACAGTACCCTCTTTTTCCTCTCATATCCCCTTCAATTTTTCCTAGAACTCTTTCCCTTCCTCTTCCCTACCTTTCCCTTCCCTACCCTACCCAGTAGGTTTCTAAGCATTACTGCAATAGCCAACTCAACTCTGCAAAGCTTTTTTCAAATTCTCTTCCCCCTCCACCCATTTTCTTTGTTGTGATACCATAGTGCTTGTAGCAGGCAGAGAACCCTGTTTTAGAAGAGTTTTCTGTGTCTCATTAGCCTGTGAGTTACCCAGAGAGAGGTACTGTCACTTGTTCATGTCTGTGCTGCTTGTAGATGTTGGCGCTAGGGAGGTTATTTCATACATGTTTACTGAGCTGGCTGCAATTCTACAGAAGACTTACACATAAGTCAAACCATGTGAAACTGCTGTTCTTCTTAGTCAATATCAGCAATTTCATATGTTCAATCTAATACACCTGTTTTGTTCAGTATTTTTGTATTCCTGTTTTGGCTTTCAGAGGTGTTCTTACCTTCTACCAGATTGACTTAGAGCATGGGGCTCAAAGATATATTTTCAGCTCTGGAAGACATTTTCCATCCTACTCATTCTACTTATAGAACTTTCCTGGCCAGAAATGGATGTCTCAGAAATGTTATAAAAAATACTCTTTTCTCTCTTCCTCTTGACAATTTTTGTTGTTCAAATGGTTTGTCATAAACAGTGAGAATTTCAGGCTGTTATAAAGTGATATAATGGTAATTTCTAGAATAGTAATATATTATCATCCTAGTGAAAAGAAAATGAAGTTGTGAATAAGAAAAAAGTGATGAATTGTTCATTTATATGTAATTTTTCAGAGGGAAAGTAGATGCAGGTATAACTGGAGGATGTGTGAATATTTTGTCTAATGGTTTTGATCTCTATGATATAGAACTAGAGTTGTTCTTAAATTAAGACTATCTCTCATATTCTACCTTTTCACCGGTATCACTATTAAAATAATATTCTTAAGCAACAGCCAAAAAATTATTAGTCTCTGTGGGTTCTATAATGAGATGACTTTGCCTGGACACTTTAAAAACCAGTAACACTTTAAACACCAGTGTCTTCTTTTGTGCTGAATTGAATTTTATTTTGGTCTTAATTCTCATTTCGAACTGCTGGGAGAATGAGCCTGTTACAAACCAACACTTGCCACCTTTCTGTTTGAATGGACCTAAGTAGTCTTTGCAAAAAATGTCTAAGACTGTCCTGTCACGACACACCATAGGGTTTTCCTATGTAAATAATTGTATAACAAATGACTCTCTTTCTAAAGTCCATGGTTTTAGGCTGCCATACTTCTCAGTCTTCTGACCAGGAGACAAGAAAATTGCCTGGGGCCTTAATTTGAGGGAATACATATTTGATTGTGGGTGTGGTCTTTTAAGACAATGGGTAAAGGGAAAAAGCAAGATGTAAAATTAAATGTTGAAACAGGCTAAACTGGTTTTGAAAATCTTCTCAAGTGTAACACATCTAGAAGTATTAAATGTAAGAAGGTTTGAGGGATTATCTAAAACCAAGGTGTTAAAAGATCAGGTTGTTAGAGGATTTTTATTCAGTACCTTATCCTTTTTGTTTTAAGGAGTTGAGCAAGAAACCGTCAAAACTTAGGAGAATGTTTTTAGGAGAGAGTGGTCTCCAACTTGTCTTCATGTTTGCTTCTAAGATAAGTGTTAAACCCAACCAACTAGCGGACTATTCATGATTTGGGAATCCTATAAATGGTCATCCCTGTATTTGACCTGAGTCTCTCTAATTTTTTATGGGGACAGTGAAGGTCATTTGGTCAGCCAAATGCATAAAAAATGGTGCAGAAATTAGTGATGCTTGGAAACATATGGCTCAAAATCATGATAAAGGCTTATATAATGATGGCATGAGTTGAGAATGTTGGCCTCATATTATCTGGGTATGCAAGAAGGCAAATCATTATTGGTATACTAGCCTTTATGTTAAATATTTAGAGAGCCCTTAAAAACACTTTTTTGATTTGGAATGAGGAGTTCTAATGAGTAAAACTCCATATACCATCTTCAATTAAAAAACTATTTTGATTTTCATTCCAAGAAACTACCAAAAATGTTAGCTAGATATACTTGTGAACATGTTACGCTTATTTTTAAATAAGGAAAGGTGCCGTTTTACAAATTAGGCTTGTGTTTCTCTGACTATCATATATATTAACTATAGACAAGGGAGTGGGTTCTAATACCAAATCGTTACACTGCTGTCGTTAAACCCATGTTTGAGTTTTCTTCCCTGTAATGTATTTTTCTCCCCCTCTTTAATTTATTTTAAAAAAAAGCCATGTACTTATTGAAAAATTGTATAAAAGACAAATATTTAAGAAAGCAAATAGAGACAATGAGCACATCCTTTAAACATGCTTTGCCAGGGGCGAGGGGTAAATGAAATAAACTGATACATCGTAAAGGGGTCGCCGCAGAAAAGAAAGAGTCATGTCAATGCAAAGACATGCAATCTCCTTAGAGACGACATATGTTGCTGTGGACCAACTGAGTCACATGGTGGGAGGGGCTCTTTTCTTTCTCCTTTATATCCCCTCCTCTGATGTCACAGATCTATTTTTTCCTGGGAGAATTAATTAGCATTCATTGGGTGTACTTAGCTGGAAGAAACGAGGTGGGGAGAGAGAGAGAGAGAGATCAAGATTGAGATCTTAAGAAAGAGAGCAAGGAGAAAGAGCCCAGTGGGGAGCAGGTCCTTCCCCCGGGAGCCGCATTGAGACTGTAGGCACCACCGGGCACCAAATGGCTGTTTTCTAACTGGGATCCTCGGTGACGTATGGCTGCCTGCCCCTTGGCAGCTGTCTTTATGGACCAGTAGGCAGAGCGAAATTGACGCTGACAAGACTTTTGCATCTTGGAAGGGACTGTAATCTACTGTAGTGAAGAACAGAGCCTCTCAATCAGACGGGTGTAAATAAGAGACGGAGGGGAGTCCAAAAGAAAAGGAAGAGGAGGAAAAACAAGTGTGTATTGGGGGAGCAGGGACAAAAGCATTTTTGGTGGATGGTATGAAGCCAGCCATGGAAACTGCAGCCGAGGAAAATACTGAACAAAGCCAAGAGAGAAAAGGTACCCAGCGCTCTGACAATAGCCTGTTTAAAGCTTTTCACTGAGGGGTGCTTAAAAAGGGTTAGCCCGGTTTTGTCTCTCTTTTAAAATGGCTCTGAGACAATCCCTATGGCATGGTCTTGCTTTCAGGGTTGATTTTTTTCCTGTAGGCTGATGTTAAATTAATAGAGCAGCCTTTCTTCAACCCGTTCCTGTTCCAAATCTTTCTACTGATGTGGTATTTCATAGAAGGATGTCTGTACTTTGTCACCTTGGGCAGATGCATTGGGGAAACTGTCTTTTTTAATTAATGTAATTATAAGTTAGGTCCTGTGTCCTGCATGTTATATTCCAGGAACACGCAATGTGTAGTTTTCTGCTAATGCCGAGGAGGAACTGGAGGGGCATGCATGTTAATTCTGCTTTGGTTCCGCTAATGCTGTAGTGATTTGGGCATTCTCTAATTGTCTTATTCTAATATGATTGCTCTTTCTTATATCAGGCCCTGACTACGACATGTAATAATCATTTACAGTTGGAGCTTCAGAGAGGGGACATCAGCTCTGTCACCTAGTGCTGATGGAAAGGCGTTGGGGGGGGGATCTTCTGCTAATTATGACTTGGAGACTGTGGGGAAGAAAATTGATAAAGGTCCTATTTCTTAAAGGGAATCTTAGAATGTACCACAATTTTCATATACAGAATGGCTTTTTGGAGGAATAAGTATTTTTGCAGTAAGAAAATGGCAGAAAGTAGAAACTAAAATTAATCTCTTTTTTCTAAATAATGACTGATTGCAAGTTTGATGTCCCATAGAATCAGCTCAGCCACTGTTAGCTAATGGATCTCACTGCATTGTAATTTATCTCGCTCACTCAAAGTCATAGATTGTCATAAATGCACAAAAACATATTCTATAACCGCAGTGGCTCTAATATAAAAAGCCATCATGCTAAGGTTATTTCTCACGGCCCTTGCGTCTACTGACAGTCACTAAAGAGTAATTCTCCAGGACGGGGACACAACTTCACTTTATTTATAAAGATACAGGTTGAACCTTATGAAATTGCTGACAGTCAACCATTTTCAACCACAAAAAACAGCAATTACATGTACTTCAGCTTCACAGTATGCTGGGGTAAAGGCTGCTTGTTTTTATATAAAATTTCATCGGTATACAATAATATCCTAAACAGAGTAATTTTACTTTTTAAATGAATTTTTTTAGGTGTGACAGAATCCACATCACATAAAATTTACCATGTTAAGTATATAATTCAGTAGCATTAAGTACATAACACCATAATTTTAAAATCGTTTGTTTAGTTCAATCCTTATATCAAACCTGCCCCTCCCCACCAAAAACACAGCCTGTATTTTCTTGTGTGTCTTAAACAAAAAATTCATAAATGACCAAATAGCTGTAAGAGAAGCTCTTGGGAATATTTATCAAGCTGAGGAAGTGAGATCAAAGTTTAAAAATTCATTTCCATGATGACCAGAGACTAAGTTGATTGCATGTTGTGGGGGTATGATAATGTAATATAGCATTGTCCCAAGGGAGCCTATCACAGTTTCTAGTCCTCCACAATTTTGTCCTAAAATAGATGATTTTACTTAGTACATACTTTTAATTTTTATTAATGTGGTATTCAACCATGGCAGATAAAACTGTTTTAGTCTCTGTAAAAAAAAATCCCTTTTTAAAATTTTCTCACCAAAACGAAGCAAGGGTCATATAACCAATATAAAATCATTACTACATAACTGCGTATCTTACCATCACTTAGTCTTATGAACTGCTATTATTTTGTCAATTAAATCTTACTTAATAACATCTACAGGTTGCTACGAATCCCTGACAACCTGTATATGAAAAGTCATTCGTTGTGATTTTAGAGACAAATTTAGAAGCAAAAGATAATTTCTGGAGGACTTTTAAAAATTACCTAAATGTATAAACACTAGCTGCTTGTTGAATAATTCAAAAATATCACGCTACCAGAAGCTAGCGTGACATGTACGGTACATGCTTGAATAAGAATACAAGCCAGGGAATTTGGTTTTACTCGATCTTCAGCAAGAGGGGTTGTGATTGTTACGTGACCCACCATAAATGTTGATCTGGAGGGTGGCTTATCTAATCTGCATTTAGATGAACAAAGTTAATATGCTGGCTACACAAAGTCAAAGCCCACACAAAACACTTTGTAGTTTCCCAGTTTGCTCACCCATCATCATTAAGGTACACATAGGATAAAATGATAGCCACGAATGTTTCTGCGTGCTTGTCAAACCGGTATTCCTTCAGATTTAATTTTAAATTTACTAAAAAATTATTTCCATTGAAAGTAACATTTTAAAATTTGACATAATTATTTATAGAATGTGTTATATAATTCTTGAGCTGGTGGATCTGTTTTTTATGTTTTTTAAGCGTTTCAGCAAAGGATTTTATTCATTAAATTTAATCCTGTAAATTTTGTCACTTTATGCAGTTTTTTAAGCACATACATATTTTTTTCCCCTGTGTTTCTCCTTTCCCATCTGTTTTCAATTGTTGGTAATGGAGCGATGCTTCTCTCTCAGTTTGGGGTATTATTGCCCAGTGATTAGTGCCCCATAGCTTGTGAATTAATATCTGTGGATAATTATCGCAGTGTCTATTAAGAATGTAAATTAAACTCAGCTTTATAAATTGACCTTGCTTTTCTAGTTGGGGTCTTTCCTGGGAGTTTCGACAGGACAACACAACCCAGCTATTGTGATTCACTAACTCCTACAAAGAGAGCTCTTTCTTTAAACTAAATCAGAATGACTTTGTTTCTACTTTAGACAAAATTAACCCATGTCCTTAAAAAAGGAAAGCATTTGTATTTTTTCAGTCTCACAGTTTTTATCACAGAATGCTACCAGTTACCAAAATTTATAAGAAGTATTTGGTAGAAATTTTAGGGACTTTTTAAGGAAAACGAGCGGATTTTCTTAGATGGATGTAAGAGATGCCAAATTATTACAAATGCCAGTTTTTAAATTAAAAGCATTAAATTAAAGTGTGAAGATTGAGTAAGCAGATTCACTGAAAGGAAATAACCAGAGGAAATGAGTAAGACAGAATCAAAAGAAATAGATCATAGAACCCAGTAATAAAAAGATGGAGAGTAGGTTTCCATTGATTTCAGTGGAGTATTACTTGATGTCATTTCATTTGTGAAAATAAATGCATCTGAAGTTGCTGAGAGTACGTCATCACTGAGTAAAAAACAATTAAATCATAACAACTTTGTATGCTCTATTATGGGGGAAAATGTATCTGTTATGAAAATTATTTTTATTATATGTAGGTAATTGAATTCTACTGAAACAATTGTAGTCAGGCTAGTTAACTTCCTATGAATCATTGCTGAAATAAATTATAAGCATCAAATTAAATTCATAACCACACAGGAAGAAAAATACAGTGAATGGGAAACAATGTGTAATTTAAAATAAATTATATAGTCAAAGTAAGAAATGAATTAAAGTTATTGGCTTGGTTAAAAAATTAACACATCCATTTTAATCTTTTTGATCAAATAGATATAATTTCTTACATGTTTTTTTTTAATTTAGCAAAATGTATGCACTTTTGGGTCTCCTTTTTTGTTTAGGAAGAAAAGCACTCCTTTAGAATATTTGACTTGTATGATAAAAGCCCAAAGAGACACATTGTACACGTTACACTATTCCTGATGATCTGCAAATTATTGCATTTTGAAATTTGTATTGACATTTTCTAACTTGGTTACATGAATATGGTACAGAGGAAGTTTTAGACGCAGTTATTATCTGTAAGAATTTGCCAAGGTGGACATCTGAAGAGATGGTGTCTGGGGAATAGGCTGTAGAGAAAAGTGGCTGGCCAGATGGTGCGGAACATATGTGGTAGGTATGATACAGCTTCCTTTGATTTTTTTTTTTTTTAAGAACATTTAAATGTGGAAAAGATCTCAATGACCATTTGTTATATCATCTACTTTTAAGTTACCAATTCCATTAGGATTTTTTTCAAGACTTGGCCTTGCTATTTCATTAGAAAAAGAATTCCGAGCCGTTTCTGGAAACTTAGATTTGTCTTCCCTAAAATTGAGTGTAAACATTAAGATCATTATAATTTTCAAGATCATGTTTCTCTGTTATTTGGAAGTACAGGCTCAATTTAGACTAAACGATCTTAATAAAGTGACTTAGTCTTGATGTATCCGAGAACATGCAAAATCATCAGTGTCCCCATGACTTAAACTTTCCCTTACTGTGATTGATGGATTGGATTGTTACAGAGACACTCTTGCTTTTTTCTCCTTTGGACCAAATGTACATACATAGGAGATAGTTGGCCAGGAGTAGGGATGGCTATGGAATGGAGGAAGAATGTGACCACACTGACGTTTTAAGAGAGGGGAGGTTACAATCCCAGTTGCACAAATGTGCTTTGCTGTTCATTCATTTGTTCATTCATTTATTCATTTATGATGTTCTTCTTTGAAATGTCATTCTTCCTCTGTCCCTTCAGCTCGTGTTACAGGAGTACAAGCGTGCTAAGTCATCTCAGGGACCATTAGGAGTAGTATAATCTTGGTTTTAATAACAATTTTGCTTATTGGTGGCAGATTAAATAGACAAAATGCCACAGAGAATTTTGATCCTTAGCCAGCTGAGTGGTATTTCTCGCCAACCAGTGTATAAGAGAAAATACAATAATTTCCTATTTGATAGGCTGATTTTATTAATTGCATTAACTGCTTTATATAGCCAAGCCTTACTATGCTATATTTAAAATAAAGGGTTAACACACTTTTTCCTTAAAGGTCAGATAGTAAATATTTTAGGTGCTGCAGACCACCTAATGTCTGTCATAAATGTTCAGGTCTGCCATTGTACCATGAAAGCAGCCATGGATAGTATGTAAACAGATGGGTGCAACTGTGTTCCAATAAAACCTTATAAAGAAAAACAGATGGCCATAACTTACCAGCCTTTACTGTATTTACAGCACTGTAATGGCATTCTTTAATATGTTAAATAATAGCTGAAAATGACAGATAACAAATGTGGCTTTGAAAGACCTTGCTCAGTGAATATGGTCTTTCTTGGAAGCTCGGTGTTTGTCACTTAGTTGCCTCCAGTGATAATTTCCGAGGTGCTAAGAAGCATGCTAAAGTTCATTTGTTCAGCCTTATCACTAAATTACATTAAGTAAATAGGGAAAGATGAACAAGGCATTGTTTTGCTTTCCTTTTTGCAGTTTCCCCTTGTTTCATGCTCACCTTTGGCAGTGACCACTCACAGCTGTGCCTGTCTTCATAAGCCTCCACTGGTCACCTCATCTCTATCTTCTTCTCTCTTAGGGGGAACATTTTGCAGTCTTCTCTCTGTAAGGCATAAACCATTTTCCCATTTCTTGCCAGGTGCCTAGTACTTCTTGCCTGGCGAGAAGCCTGCCATTTCTTGCCTTCAGAGGATGTGGCACCACCCATGTCTAGAGAGAATCTCCCGAACAGTAAAGCAAAATCTAAATCTTTTTTTTTTCTTTTTGTCAACTGGATATTTTAAAAGACCTTTTGAGCTGAGGCATCCTCTTGGAGTCCTGTGACTGCCTTTTAGGTGTTGGGATCATGTCCTTGGGATTAAAATGTACACTGTGCTTTTTGAAATTTCGTAAGTAACTCTATATTTAATGCCTTTATTTAAATTTGGCTCAAAAATATGGAAGTGATTTTCTTTTCTTTTGTATCTAAAGATTTACTGTTGTAAAAAGGCCTCTCCAGAAGTAGAACACATCCATCCAGTTGCCTATCCCATCTGTGTATCTTCTGGATCTATTCATTTATTTTAATGCTGAATTAAGGGTCTTAGGCATGGCTGCCATGTTTTTCTCAGAAAACACGTTAACGTTGGGTAGTCCTTGGTTTTTCTTTGTCATTGCCTAACAGCCTGCTCTTGCTTGCCTGAATGTCTGGAGACTTGCCCCATCCATGCGAAGAGATGAGCACAGAGCATGGATGAATCTTTTGCAGAGAGATCCTGAATTGCATGGCCTGGCTTGGTAAAAGTCAGCATGGTGGGGAGATCTAAAGGTCCATTTCTGGATCCACAGGGTCCCAGAGTGCTCCCTTCCTTTCAACCAAATATTCAGCCAGCATTTATTGGGCACCTACTGTGTGCTGAGTATATAGAGATGAATTTTTTAAAAGGAGGATAAAAGTTTCCAGATCAAAAGTGATAGAGCTACTTAGAATCCTTTTGCTTGGGGGGTCTATGTGGGGGGCTCACAGCCCCTTTACCAAGAGGAAATCAGATCACACCATGAAGTGCCTTGACCTTCTTCTGGTTCTTCCTGTCAGCCCCACTAGGTTTTCTTGCCTTCAGAGAATGTGGCACCACTTATGCCTGAGAGAATCTCCCAAACAGTACAGCCAAAAATCTAAATCTTTTTTTTTTTTTCGAGACAGAGTCTCACCCTGTCATCCAAGCTGGAGTGCAGTGGCACAATCTCCGCTCATTACAACCTCTACCTCCCAGGTGCAAATGAGACTGCCTCAGACTCCAGAGTAGCTGGGACTATAGGCATGCGCCTCTTTTTGTTTTTTGAGACAGAGTTTCCTTTCTTTTGCCCAGGCCTGGAGTGCAGTGGCATGATCTCGACTCACTGCAGCCTCCACCTCCTGGGTTCAAGCGATTCTTCTGCCTCAGCCTCCCGAGTAGCTGGGACTACAGGTACATGCCACCACGCCCAGCTAATTTTTGTATTTTTAGTAGAGACAGGGTTTCACCATGTTGGCCAGGCTGGTATCAAACTCCTCACCTCAGGTGATCCTGTTTCTCTGGCCTTCCAAAGTGCTGGGATTACAGACGTGAGCCACCACACCTGGCCAACTTTTTTGCATTTTTAGTAGAGACAGGGTTTCACCATGTTGGCCAGGCTGGTTTTGAACTCCTGACCTCAAATGATTCACCTGCCTTGGCCTTCCAAAGTGCTAGGATTACAGGCATGAGCCACTGCACCCAGCCCACAGAAATCTCAATCTAAGGAAGGCTGAGAGTTAAGAAATTTTAAGAAGCCTGAAATAACATCAGTAGCTTAGGACCTGGACTGTTTCTTTAGGAGACACAGAAGCACAACTCAACTGCAAATGCACCTCAGAAAAACTCTTGTTGGACTAACTGTTGCCTCAGGGAAAAGAGTAGAAAATTGAAACACACACGGAGGTCACAGTAGGGATATATGGTGGTTTGCAAAGTGTGCCCTCTTGAGTGAAATTGCTAAGGCTCACATTCAGGCTTCTCTACCTCCTGGCTGAAAGATTTTGGGCAAATGATCATTACCTTCTTCTTGCTCTCAGATTGTTCCCTTGTAAAGATGGCATATTAATAGTACCTATTTCAGAGGGTGGCTGTGACAAATGTAGTAGGTGCCACATGCTGAGTGCGGTGACTAGTACATCGTAAGCACTCCATAAATTTTAGCTGTCATCATCATTATTGACCACAAAAATAGCAGTAGCAAGAATAGTTTCATTGTACAGTTCTGATCTTATCCCAGCATCTTTTCCACACCCCCTCCTCAGTTTTGAATAACTTATGTATACCTTACCTTGAAGTCAAAAAGATTTTTCTAAAACACCCTAAAATGTCTCTGCTTCTAAACCTGAAATACCTTACAAGTTTTCAGAGATTGTGGAGAGTGGAGTTGGGATTTTATAAAGGCTTTGCGAGGTTTTATTTGCCTCACACTGTGTCTTTACCAGGTCCTTCTCCTCAGAGACCTGAGCTGCCAGATGGAGCACTGTGATCTGATCTTCTGATGGAATCATTACCCACATTGATGGCACAATCATTTTTTTAATCCTTAAATATTTGTGATACCCCAGAGGACGTAACCCTTTATTAGGTTTTATGGGATTCTCAGAGATAAACTGTCCATAGCGACCTCATGCTCTCTTTGAGATTTCAAGATTTTAATTCAACTAACATTTACAAGAAGCCTACTCTGTGCCAGGCAAATTGGTACGTATTTTTCTTTGCAGTCCACTAAGAAGTGGGAAATAATGTCTCATGTTACCAGATAGAGACTTGAGTCCTTAGGGAGTGCCAGCTGTCACCATGTGTGTGTAATTAAGCAATGGTTCAAGCCCAAGGCCAATAGCCCTTTCTGTATAACACATGGGAGATAATTGGAACAGGATTTAATACAGAACATTCTAGACTCTGACGTACAAAGTTTAAGATCAGGTGACAGAAAATACTGCAGACGTCAATAGGAGGACAAGCGTTCGTCCAGGATTCAGCAGACCATTGGGTTGTTTGCCAGGTTTTCTGGACTGGGACTGGGTACCCTTACGGAGAGGGAGCCTGCGTTCACCTTCGCTAGTGCAGCTGGCAATAATTATAATGCTCTGTTGATCTGAAAAGGAAACAGAAAGAAAAATATTATGAGAAGCCAAATCTTCACAATAAATAGTATCTTCCCCAAATGAGCATTTTAAGAGGTGGGATATGGGGGGGGGGGAAGTTGGAGAAAATAAAATATCATTTTGGTGATTTATGTAAACTTCAATTTAGAAACGGAGAACATTCTCAATGGATCATGCTGGTACTGAAGGGTTGCATTTCAATAGCATATTTTTTAAACTCCCCATTTCCTTTCTATGGTAAAAGAATAAATAAAAATGCTGATATAGAATCTTTGCTGGAGATAGAGACACTGACTCTTTGCCACCTGAAATTGGCAGTGAACAGCAGAGCTGAAATGGAAATTGGCAGGTACCACTGGATGTACCCAGGCTCAAAGAACCACCAGTACCATCCCGTGCCAACCCTGGGGGACAGGGCTAGCCCCTTGAGCAGTCCAGGTAAATACAGCCTTGGGGTGGATTCTAATAGCAAGTCAACTGTTATCGTTAATATTATTTGTAATGGCTCTTGTAGCTTGGTGATATTTTATGTTTTGCTTGGTGCATTAATTTGTTCACATGGGCGTGGGTGGAATTGGCCCTGTAAACATTTTTTAATCATCTTTCTTTTTCTCTCTCCCTCTCCATTCCACCCCATCTTTCTCCACTTTCTTCTCCCTCTTTCCTCACCTTCAATCACGTCTTCTTTTCAAAGGTACCAATGTACAGTGAGATATGCCTTTGGTTAACCATGAAATTTCCAATGTGTGAACCAATAATGGGGGGGGGGGGGGCCACCCACATCCCGCATGTGGCCAAGAACTGGGCCAGGGCCTTCAAGGGAGCCTTGGCTCTGAGAGTACCATGAGCGTCCCCAAATGTCTTCCCAGCCCTGCTGCTCTGCACCACCCTGTTCTCACATCAGTCATTGCCTTTGAGAGAGAAATCAAAGCTGTGAAAGTAGGATCAGATAACCTTGTACCCAGTTCCCATCAGGTAGGTTCAGTGGGTCTGGTTTCCATTTTCCTTGCTTGTGAGGAACATTGGCTCTTCAGAACCACTAGGTGCTGGATCTGGGTGAGGTGTGCAACAGCTGATTTGGGGACCTAGAAGGGGCAGAACGTGAAGCAGTATGAACATCCAGCCTCCCGACATTCCCAAAGCTAACACAGGTTGTAATGCCCAGCTCAGTTAGCTAAAACTCAGTGATTTGCCACTGTACAACCATAGTTCAAACTATGTAAAATGCGGACATAAGGGGCTGGTGATAGGTCGGATAAACATAGTAACAGGCTTAAAGTATTGATGTGATTTTGCATCAGTCCGTAACACATCATTTCACCCAAATGCTTGCTAACTTTTTCAGGAGTAAGCGTACCATGTACGGCTACAGAAAGGGCAATCCCAAGGTACAATGTAAGTTACCTGTTGAATTACAAAGTCATAAAATCCACGATTAATAAAACTTTCTTTTTCCTTTTAAAATCTTAATTGTGGTGTCAGGTTAATTAAAATGAAATCAGACTTTGGATTTAGGTCTGTCTTGGGTTATACATTCCTTCATCTGTCCTATGGCTGTGAGCTGCTGGTTCTGTGTGTGCCTGTACAGTGCTGGCTAGATAGGGTGAGCGTGAGGTGACATCAGGCGTCCATTCTCATAGATGCTATAAAGAATATGGAGGGTTCTGGAATCTTGATTAAAAAATGTCATTAGATGTGATATGTCTATACAATGGAATACTATTCAGCAATAAAAAGGAATGAAAGACTGATGCATGCTACAACATGGATGAACCTCAAAAACGTCATGCTAAGTGAAAGAAGCCAGACACAAGAGAACAAATGTTCTGTCACTCCGTTTATGTTAAATTTACAGAATTGGTGAGATAAGACATAGATGACTGGTTGCCAGAGGCTGGGAGAAGGGAGGATTGGGGAGCAACTGCAGGTGGCACAAGGGATCATTTTTAGTGTGATGAAAATGTTCTAAAATTAGATTGTGGTGATGGTCACACAACTCTGTACATTTAATCAAAATCATTGAATTGTACACTTAAAACAGGTAAATTTTATGGAATGTAAATTGTATCTCAAAGCTGCTTTAAAAAAAAAAAGCCCCCCACCCCCTGCGCGCACGCACACACACACACACACACACAGCCATGAGATGTGCCTAATTCGAAGGGCAGTTAACGGGGAAGGGGTATATTTTAACATGTTAAGAAGCCCGCAAGTTATCAAACTACTTCTTGAGGGAGAAGTCCCTCTTCATCTTAAGAGTCTTTAAGAATCTTTATTTTAAGAGTGTTAGATGACATCAGGCCACTTGGAAACCCAGAAAAATACTTATTCGTTCCTGTATTTTAGTTCATTAAACTCTGTGGTAAAGAGTTAGCACCAATAGCTTACTGGGGGGGAATAGAAAAACCTCTGTCAATTGCTCTTGAAGAGTTTTCTCCACTTGTCGAGCAGTTCCCCTGTAAAAGCATTCCAATTCGATTTGTATGCTTCTGATCCTACAGTGAGACACCAGAATCTGGGCATTCCTAGCAGCAGTGGCAGCTGAGAAGAAAAATACGAGGCTTTATTTCTTTTTTCTGAAACTCATTTCTTTGAGAATTCCAAAGAGTTTGGGTTTCCAAAAGATAATGTAGTGCATAGATGATGTAGTGTGTGATACCACCACCGAGTGTCTCCGCAAATCTAACTCACTAATCTTACTGGACAGCCCAAGACTGCAAACAACTCCTTGTCCATTCACGTGAGATTTTGGCACTAAGGAAGATGAGATCAAAACAGGTTTTGCTGCCAGATGAGTTAGGGAAAAACATCCTGTTACTTTTCAAGTTTTTGGAATTCCAGAATGATAGGATGGAAAGATTGTGGAAGTCTAATAGTATCAGGTTGCTGGTGATACTACTTCAAATGAGAATTCCATGAACTAGCAGGTTCTTGCCTGAGGGGGAGAAACAAAATCACTAAACTTGATTTAAAGAATTATCTTCCCGGATCCTGAAACGATCTCCACCTACTCATAGCTTTAACTTTTTGTGTGCATCGATGCCTCCACGGGGACTGTTTGTGTTCGAGCCATCTGCAGAGACCTTACATGTGATAGTGTAAAAGCCTACAGCACAGGCCACAGAGTGAAGGGAGGACCCACTCCAGCTATGCCATCACCTTCCCAGACACTTACAGATTTTGTTGGCTCCTGAATCGGTGCAGTTGCCGTTCTGTACTCAGATCCCCAACGCCAACCAGATGGTGTGAGGAAAAAAATAGGGAATTCCATATGGCTTTTTTTTTTTTTGCAGAGCTGTCAGCCTCTTTCCATAGGGAAAAAGAGGTTTTGATACAGGATGACCAGGAAATTTTTGCCAAAGGAAAATGCCTCTCCCACTTAACGCAGTTTCTGTAGCAGAGACCGCCTTTCTCCAGGAACTTCCTTATTCCCCATTGGAAAGTTCACGGTGGTTCAGGGTTCTTTTCATGGTTTTCTTTTCTCGCTACCACTTCCCCAGTAGAATTCCATCTATAGGGCTTGGATAGTTATTCTTTCCTTATCTGTTTCTTTTTCCTTTTCAGTTTTCAGCTTTTTGGGCAGGTAGTGTCAACATCGCCCGTGATGCTGCCCCTAGGGGCCTGGCCTGAGGTGGTGGTCTGAGATGCAGGCAAGCGGTGAAGCAGGTAGTCCATGCTAAATCTGCGTTCCGTGGAGTATTGTGCTTAACATGGAGGGAGTACTTCCAGGCTGTTGTAGATTGTATTGCACAGGCTCCAGAGGATAGCCTAAGGAAATCTACATCCTCTATTCCAAGTGCAGGCTGTGGACCAGCAGAATTGACTCCTCCGGGAGCTTGTTAGAAATGCAGACTCCCAGGCCCCACTCAACCCCACTGAATCAGAATCTGCATTTTCATAAGAGTTCCAGTTGGCTCCTACGCACATTAAAGCTTGAGATGCACTGATTTAGAGCAAGAAGGGAAAAGGCAGGAAGGAATTGATTGTGAATTTATCCTCAAGAGATCTAGAAATCTTTTTCACAACTATATGTGTGTATATATATATATATATATATATATATATATATGAAGAATTTATAGGTATAAAAATATATACATAGATACATCTGTAAAGAATTTCTTGATTGTGAACTTTCGATTTTTTATGTGCTATATTATTAGTCTGTAATTAACACTTGATTATGTAACAGTGGCTTCCTGTGTCTGTGACATATCAGCTCCCTTTGTCTCCTGGTCTTATGTTTACTTCTCCATCTTAGAGTAGGCAGACAGCGAAAGCAGAGGTAAAAAGCAGATCGATGAGTATTAAGTGTTGATCTGGAGCTTTTGTCAGACATGTCCCATTTTCAGGACACTGACTTGGATTATTCAAGCCTGAGTACTTCTCGGTCTTTGAGAAGTAGCTGGTCTTTGCTGCCTTTGAAAGTCCCTTATGTTATATATTTTCATATAACTCTAACTAGAATCCATTAAAATTAATTTTGCTTTGAAATCTTTTGCCACCCTTAGAGGTAACTGGAGTTACTCTGAAGTTAGCTGGGGAGTAACTGAAGGTCAGCCACTTAAGTCTTCCCACCTCCTCAGGTTGTGTCCTTTTGGGTACCCAGGTTCACTCCCAAATAAGCCGCATATACCCTCACCCCCCATGTGCTTCCATATCTATGAAAAGCTTATATGAATTGGCTTTTGTACTTAATGGAATGCTCTGGGTGTTAAGAGAGTCATTTAGATGGGACAAATAATTCTTTGGTGATCATCTTGCATTTTATCTGGAGACTTCCATGAACAATGCTTTCACCCCCCAAGGACTAGCTCTAGGGATGAAATGTCAGGCTGGTAGGAGAGGTAATGGATCGAACAAGACTTCCTGTGTCTTGAGAAAACCTTGCTTACGTGCATGTGCTATTTCCCAGTAGCAATAAATCAAGATTCCTGTGAGGATTTGACAGACCAGGCTGGTGATGCCACCCACTGTGTTTCTGTAAAGAAAAGTGTTATTGGAACCAGCCGGGCACATTTGATTGTCTGCGGCTGCTTACGTCCTCTAGTAGCAGAATTAGAAGCTGCAACTCTACACCCTGCAAAGCCAGAAATATTTCCCATCTGGTCCTTTACAGAAAACAATTGCCAGTCATTGACTTAGAATTTGCAAAGTGTGCCAAAATGCAATACTCCACCTGCTCATGTTAGGCAACACCTAACTCGGCTCTGTTTCCTAAAATCTTGTCCCTCAAACGTCCCTCATCCTCTGCCCTCCAGGCCCCAATATCCTTGCTCTCTGTGAGGAGTAGGAACTGGCTGTTCACACGCTGTCAACTAAGGCTCAGCCCTTCTTCAGAGAATTTCTTGGCTCTTTGTGGAAGCTCAGCCCCTCTGGCCTCTTTCATGTCCTTCTCAGTGTTCCCATAATAAACCAAGTCCCATTAAATGGATGTTGTGAGCTACTTTCGCCTAGTGTTCTATTCAATGTACTTTAGCAAGTTTTATTTTCTGTGTATGGAAAAGACATTTGTGGTTTACTAAATGTAGTGTTGGGGATAATTTTTTAAATTATTTTTTTTCAAAGTATGAAGTTCCAATGCCCTAAATCAGAATCATTAAGAATGCTGGTTGATGCTCCCCTCCCTGTGTCCATGTGTTCGCATTGTTCAACACCTGCCTATGAGTGAGAACATGCAGTGTTTGATTTTCTGTTCTTGTGTCAGTTTGCTGAGAATGATGGTTTCCAGGTTCATCCATGTCCCTACAAAGGACACGAACTCATCGTTTTTGATGGCTGCATAATATTCCATGGTGTATATGTGCCACATTTTCCCTGTCCAGTCTATCATCTTCACATTTACCCCCAAACCTAAAATGCAATAAAAATATAAAATAAAATAAAATAAAAGAATGCTAGTTACAAATCCAGATTTTTATATGGGCATGGTGGCACACACCTGTAGTCCCAGCTATTTGGGAGGCTAAGACAGGAGGATCACTTGAGCCCAGAAGTTCAAGTTCAGCCTGGGGCAACATAGCAAGACCTGATTTCTTAAAAGAAAAACTAGATTCTTAGTCCCCACCTACCCTCTTTGGGATGGGTCCCAGAAATTTGGCCCATTTAAGAAGACCCCCCAGGCAATTCTAATGCACAGTAAAGTTTCACCACCGCTGCTATATACATAGAGGGCCATAACCCCTCATTATAACATCTTTGGTAAAGTATCATTTCAGTTCAACCTGTGTATGTATATCTTCAACCTGTATATGTGTATACAATCAAGATGCTCAAAGTCAAATCTCCACATCCTTAGCAGGTAGTACTATTGAATTTGCAGTAAATTCCTCTGAAGCAATGTTTTCCTATTACCACTGTATCTTCATGTATAAGAGCCAATGCAAACACATTCTATTGTAAAACTGTAGACATCAGAGCTGAGGCTGTGTGTTAGTTATCAATTGTTGCATAACAAATTCCTCTAAAACATAGTGGACAGAAACAAAAATGTATATTATCTCTGCTTCCATAAATCAGGCGTCTGGGCTCAGCTTAGCCATCTCAAAAACTCTAATGAAACGGGAGTCTCATCTGAAGGCCTAACTGGGGAAGGATCCACTTCCAAGCTCATTCATGTGGCTATTGGCAGGACTTGGTCCCTAGAGGCCTGTTGGACTGAAGACCTCAGTTCCTCACAAGCTGTTGGCCTAAAACCTCCCCTTGATTTTTTGCCATGTGTGGGCTCTCCTAGGTACTTCATGACATAGCCGATGACTTTCTCAGAGAGAAAGCAAGTGAATGGGTAAGACAGTGTGCCAACCAGAGAGACAATGCTAACTGGACAGAAGTCAGTCTTTTGAAACCTAATCATAGAAGTGATATCTGATCATTTTTGCCATATTCTAGTCCTAAGAAGCGAGTCAGTAGGTCCAGCCCACACTTGGGGGAGGGAATTACACAAGGCCATGAACGCAGGTTGGTGAGAATCGTTGTGGGTGTCTCAGGGTGTATAAACATTTATACACCCTGCTTGTCACAGGGTGTATAAACATTTCACAGTGCAAATGCATCCTCTGTCTCCTTAATGATCATAACCTCTTTACTTTCCCAAAGCCTCGCTTCTCAGAGAATGTATTGCTGGGTTAAATGTGTACCTGTCAGGTGTTTGATGGCCTTCCTGAGGCACTGGACTCTATAAGCTGTCTGTGAGCAGATGTCTTCATGCCTTACTCTCTACTTTGGCCTGGCTCAGGACCTGGGACCAAGAAAGCACTTGTTCATAAGCGTTGAATGATGATCACTTTATTTTTAGCACTCATGATGTGTGACTCTATATGAAATTGTCTAATTTTAGTGTCCATTGTGTACATGGCTCAATTCCTGGGGCAGGCTGGTCAAGACCTTGCACTCTGAGAGTTGCATAGGAGCTCAGTAGGTATTTGTTAAGTAAATTAAGATCGAGATTGGCTACTCATGGTTAGGAGTTTGAGACCAGCCTGGCCAGCATGGTGAAACCCCCATCTCTACTAAAAAAATACAAAAATTAGCCAGGTGGAGTGGTGGATGCCTATAGTCCCAGCTACTCAGGAGGTTGAGATAGAAGAATCACTTGAACCCAGGAGGTGGAGGTTGCAATGAGCAGAGATTGCGCCACTGCACTCTAGACTGGACAACAAAGCAAGACTCCATCTGAAAAAAAGAATGACTAGATAGGCTAATTGAGGTTTCTAGAATTATCTGCATGTAAATAGGGTTAACTTTGTGAGATGATATCCTTGAGCAAGAAGTTCTCAGCCTCAGCTTCACAGTAGAACCCTTGAGGGAAGGGTATGTCTTTTTCAAATCCCGAAGCCATATCCAAACCAAGTCACTCAGAATCTTGGGGGTAGGGCCCCGTCATCAGTGTTCTTGAAAGCTTCCCTGCCAGGTGATCCCCCTGTGCAGCCAAGGTTGAGAACCACTGTAGTAGACCAGTGTTTCTGAATCCAGGGGAGTTTCTGCCTTTCCAGGGGTGACTTTCAGGCACCTAGTGATAGAGGTAAGGGATGCTGCTAAGCATGCTGCAGTGCACAGGACAGCCTCTCCCCCAACAAAGGATGTCCCATGCCAATAGTACCAAGAGTTGAGAACTCCTGCAACTAAGCCCTATGCTTTGAGTCAGGAAATTGGTTCTAAGTGAAGCAGTAGAAGCCCTTGGAGTAGCTTTGTCCCAGATGTTAAGCTATCTGCAGGGATCGATAGCTTGGTAAGTCTGGAATATATATACAGTCTGTGTATCAGTGTTTCCTAAAGAGAAATTCATTCTTTTAAAAGGCACACAATGCATAAACCAATACATTTAAACCTGCATATATTTGCTTATGCAACATATACCATACGTGTGTGTGTGCATATAGCACGCGCTATAAACACCTTATGCATATAGAGATATGCAGGGCATATGAGTGTTATTCTGGTTAGAGGAACAGGTTTGTCTTCCTCAGTGCCCTTTCTCTTCCTTTCCCCTCACTGTAGCCTCCTGCCCTCTGGTTGTCTAGTAAAGGCCCTAAGGCCTCCCTGACCCTCAGCCCAGAGGGTCAGGTGAGTCCTCACCCTCAGCCCAGAGGATGCCTCTGCTCTGCCTTGCTGCCTGGAGGGTTCCCCATCACCCAGGTTAATGTGGCTCTTGCCTTTCACCACCAATCCTTAGTTTCTCAAAGGGGTTTACAACCTTTTTAAACTACTAGTGTGTTTTGTAGAAATTGAACTTCACCAACAGGTCTTTTGAGAACACCTTGTTGTGGTGTAATTGACATGCATATGCTGCATCTCTTTAAAGCGTCTGACAAGCCTTGACATATATGTGTGCTCGTGAGAGCCAGCACCGTGAGCAGGATGGTGATGTGGCCGCCACTCCCCCACTCTTTCCAGCCTTCCTATGTTCCCCCTCTCCCCAAGCAACCACTGATCTGCTCTCTCCTTCTCTGTGGATTAGTTCATTTTCTAGAATGGCCTTTGTAAAGATTTGTTAACGTAAATTCTCTCACCTTTTCTCACCCATTCCTAGAAAATGTTGCATGATGTTGATTGCCTAATAGCTACAGAGCTTTGTCCAATTGTTACTGTTCCTGCTTTTACTGAAGATGCCCTGCCCCCATGAATAAACCTCAGAAGACCCATTCTGCCACCACCTACCACCAAAGAGTTTAGCTTGCGCCCACTCCAGTCCAGCCCACACACCAGTGCCAGATTCATCTCTTAAAAGTACATCCCAAATCACGTCTCTCGCCTGCTCACAAACCTTCCCCTCTCTACCCCTTGCCACAAAGTGAAGCACAGAGCCTTCAGGCTGGCTTGGATGTCTTCCCTGGGCCAGGCAGTGAGGGGACCTGCCTTCCTCACTTCTCCCTATCATTACCCTCATGTCCTTGATAAACTCGGCTACACCCTGAACTATCCCTACATCTCCCATAGCACATTGGTCCTGCTCTCCTTCCCTTGTGCTTTTCATGGAATCCTTCTGTTCTTCAAGAAGGATTAACCTGTTAACCTCCTGCCATCCATAAACCTTTCCCTTGGCAACCCACACTAACCAGGGAGATCTGTCTCTACCTCACTCTCCCATGTCCCTGTGTCAGCACTCTCTTTATTCTCCTTTAGTGATACCTTATGCATCTGTGTTTCTTACCTCCTCCCTCACCCCGCCCACAAGGATCAAAGCCAGGAGAGCACTCCTGCAGCCCCCCACCACAGTGGCTTGCACATGGCAGGGATTGGACAGACATTCATTGAATGGAACGGAATCCAGGAAAGTAGAGACACTGTCGCCCAGATGGTTAAGAAAACTGATTGCTGCTAAAGCTCATAATTGCAGATATTAAATAATTCTCAAATGTCTGGATAGCCTCCCAGATCGCTGTGCTCTTAAAATCTGTGTCATCTGGACTTACAGCCTAGCGTCCCTGCTCTCCATTGATCTCCTTGATGCCTTGCTGTCTCACTTCACTAGGCTAAGAGCCTTTGGGAAAATCAAAGCTGGTTCCCACAAAAAGCAAAGGAAGAGAATAACAAGTAACTGTTTGCTGGATGTATTTATTCCCAGCCATGTAAGCGTATCATTGCTTTTATTGACTTGCTTATCTTCTGCTGGTACTGCATTGCAAATGTATAGGCTCATCTATTTAAGAGCTTGTTTATTTTAAGACTTTCATAGTGTTTTCAGAAAAATGAAAATCCCTTATTAAATGGATTTTAGGACAAGCTTCTAATAAAAGGACCTGCCAAAAAGTGATTTCCTTTCTATCATTAGAAATAGTTTCCACATTCTTATCATTGTGTAGTTGAACTTTTATGTCTAGGACTGCATGAAAGTCAAGAGAGAACTTGAGAAGCAACCTATATTTGATTTTACACTTTGCTCCTGGACAGGAAGCCCCTGTCAACTGACTTCATATCTTTTTAATGTACTATACTAGTGGTTCACAGAACTTTTTGGGTGTTAGGTCCCTTTATGTGCTTAGAAACAGTTGAAGACCCCAAAAAAGCCTTTGTTCTTCTTGGTTGTGCCTATAAATATTTTCTGTATTAGAAAGTTAGAACTGAGGGCCAGGCACGGTGGCTCGTGCCTGTAATCCCAACACTTTGGGAGGCCAAGGTGGGCAGATCACCTGAAGTCAAGAGTTCAAAACCAGCCTGGCCAACATGGTGAAACCCCGTCTCTACTGAAAATACAAAAAATAGCCAGGCATGGTGGCATGAGCTGTAATCCTAGCTACTCGGGCGGCTGAGGCAAGAGAATCACTTGAACCTGGGAGGCGGAGGTTGCACCGAGCTGAGATTGTACCACTACACTCCAGCCTGGATGACAGAGTGAGACTTCATCTTAAGAAAGAAAAAAGAAATTAGAGCTCAGACGTTTATTACTTAATAATAAACTTAGTCATTTAATAGTAAACCCATTATATGCCGACCTAAGTAATGTTTAGGAAGATAAATATTTTCCACAAGAAAATAATATTTTGGTGTGAGGAACAGGAGTGGTTTACATTTTTGCAAATCTCTTTAATGTCTGGCTTAATACTAGACAGCTGGATTCTTACATCTGCCTCTGCATTCATTCAGAGGCATCTCGGGGTATCTCGCTTTGGTTGAAGTACACGAGAAACTCAGTCTCTCACAGGTATGTGGTTGGAGAATGGAGGAGTATTTTAATGGCCTTTGCAGGTAATTACGAAATTCTTTCTTGATACAACTCCAAAATTCCACCAGGTAGTGGTTTCTTAAAGACGACTTGTAATGTGGAGTCTGAAACCATATGGATGATCTTTTGTACTCTGTTTCACTAAAATTCATTGCCTGATCTTGCACTTTGATTGGCTCTTATATTCAATAATTATTTTCGCTTTGCTGTTTGGAAAATATTGATTCTCTGAGTTGTGCAGATCTCCAGATATTGACACATTTCATTAAACCATATTTTAAAAGTTGCATTTGTTAATATCGCCACCAATTTCATCAAGAAGTCTGGTAAGTATTAGGAAGCTGTTGGTCTCACTGTGGCAGGTACAAGTTTTTCAAAAGTGATTTGGCAACAGACAGTTGTTTTCTCTTGAAGTGACAGGCTGCTCACTTGGTTCATTTTTTTAGAAAGTTTCTGCCAAATACTTAAATCTGAAAAACTGTAGCTCATCGGGCATTCTTTCAAGAAAAGGGAGTGTTCGCCCCTAGAAAGGTGCAAGTTCGGCTCATAACTCAATTACACAAGAATGTTTCTTCCAGCCCACCATCACACGCTAGTTTGCAGCAGAAGGGCTCTCTGCATCCTCACTCATTTTATCACACAAACTGTTCAAAAGACACGTACTCGGGAGTTGAGATTTAATCAAATTAATACTTTTTTATTGGATCAAGGTCATTTTGAAATGAAACTGGATTTTTAATTTCTTTTCTCGAGAGTGTGTGGTGGTAAGGAATGTATTCTTGCTAAGTACACTATGGGCCACTGCCCGATTCGTGCTCAGGCATCAGCAGTTTTTACTAGGCAAATGTCAAGCAGTGAAAAAAAAGTAAATAACATCTTGGTGCTATTATCAAGAGTTTTGGCTTCACAGTCCTCCTGTAAGGATCTTGAGGTCTCCCAGGGCTGCAGCAGACCATCTCTGAGAGCCAACTCCTGGCTTGAGTGAGACTGGTGGGCAGGCAGGATAGAATCGCTTGGGAGCTCAGGGTCCTTTCCAGACCTGCCTGAACGGAATCTGCATTTTAGTGAGGTCCCCAGGAGATTTATATGCAGGTTAAAGTTTGCCTGTAGTCCCAGCTATTCAGGAGGCTGAGGCAGGAGGATGGCTTGAGCCCAGGCTGCACTCAAGCCTGGGCAACAGAGTGAAACTGTATCTGGAAAAAAAAAAAAAGAGAGAACCACTGCTCTTAAAAGAGGTCTGCAAAACTGTCCTGTAAAGGGCCACATGGTAAATACCTGTGGCAACAACTCAACCCTGCCTTTGTAGCTTGAAAGTACCTGTAGACTATATGTAAATGAATGAGTCTGGCTGTGTGCCAATACGACTTTATTTATAGACACAGAAATTTGAATTTTGTGTACCTTTCATGTGTTACAAAATAAATTTTTTTTAATATATTCTAAGTGGTTAAAAAAGTAATCACTTAGAATCATGTCAAAATCATTCTGAGTTTGCAGGCCATGTGGAGAGCCAGATTTAGCTGGTGGGCCACAGTTTGCTCAGCTGTGCTGTTTAACACTCGAGTGCTCACTGAAATCACCGGGGGAGCATCAAAAAAACAAACCCCAGCCCTCTAATTCCTGAGTCCCATCCCTGAGAAATTTAGATGTAATTGGTCTAGGGTGAAGCTGGGGCATCAGGATTTTCAGATGCTCCCCCAGATTATTCCAATGTGCAGGAAAAATGGAGAACCTCTGCTCTATAATGTTTTCTAAGAAAGTTAATTTTCTTTTAAGCATTTTTGTTTAAGATTTTAGAATTTGGCAGTGTCACCAAATGTCTGAGACCAGAATTATATACTGTAACCTTAGAGCAAGTTTCTCACCCTTGGCACTGTGAACCCAAAAATATCTGAGATAGGTCTCAATCAATTTAGAAAGTTAAATCTTACCAAGGTTAAGAACGAGTCTGTAAAACAGCCTCAGGAGATCCTGATAACATGTGCATAAGGTGGCCAGGGGCACAGCTTGCTTTTGTACCTTTTAGGGAGACATGAGACATCAAATCAATACCTGTGAGATCTACATTGGTTCAATCTGGAAAGGTGGGACAACTCAAAGGGGGTCGGCGGGTGGCTTGCAGGTTATAGGATGATGTAAAAATTATCTAAAGACCTGGAATCAGTAGAAAGGAATGTCTGGGTTATGATGATAAGATGATAAGTGGTTGTGGAAACCAAAGTTTTTATCTTGCAGATGAAGCCTCCAGGTAGCAGGCTTCAGAGATGATAGATTGTAAATGTCTCTTACCAGATTTAAGGTCTATGTTGATGTTATTGCTGGTTGGCTTTTCCTGAGTTCCAAAAAGGAAGAGGGTATATTGAGGGTGTGTTTAATCCCCCTTCCAGTCATGGCTTGAACTAGTTTTTCAAGGTTAACTTTGGAATGCCCTTGGCAGAGAGTGGGGAATCTATTCAGATGATTTAGGGGGCCTTAGAATTTTTTTTTTTTCCTTTTGAGAAAGAGTTCTAACTCTGTCACCAGGCTGGAGCACAGTGGCGCACTCTCTGCTCACTACAACCTCCAACTTCCCTGGTTCAAGCGATTCTCCTGCCTCAGCCTCCTGAGTTGGGATTACAGGCACATGCCACCACACCCAGCTAATTTTTGTATTTTTAGTACAGACAGAGTTTCACCATGTTGGCCAGGATGGTTACAATCTCGCTGACCACGTGATCTGCCCACCTCGGCCTCCCAAAGTACTGGGAATTACAGGCATGAGGCACCACACCCAGCCTGAGAATTTTATGTTCGGTTTATAGCACTATTGGCATTTTGCGCAAGATTATTTTTTATTTGGGTGCGGGGCTGTCCTGTATATTACATGTAACTTTAGCAACATCCCTGGCCTCTACCCACTAGATGCCACATAGTCTGTACCCCTCAGTTGTAATAACCAAAACTGTCTCCAGACACCACTATGTGTCCCTGGGTGGCAAAACTGCCTGCATCAAGGAACCACTGGTCTAAATGATGTAGATGTTCTTTCAACCTACCTCAGACAATCTCCACTCTTGGCACTGTTGTCCACATTCGGCAGCTGGAACGCTCTTTGTTATAAGAGCATATTCTGTGCACTGTGGGTGTCTAATGCCATCCCTGTACTCTACTCAGTAGATGCCAGAAGCACCTCTCCCCCAAGCTTTCACAACCAAAATATCTCCACACACTGCCAAATGTCCCTGAGGAGCACAGTCACCCCCTGGTTGAGAAATGCTGGCCAGCTCAGAATCACGGAGCTTCTGTCAACTGACATTCACTGCTGCTTCTCTGAGGGAGGGATTCTCCACCCCCACCCCCCTCCATTTTCCCATTGCTGGTCGCTTGAAAGTCGTAAAGCTTGGCCTCCTGTACCTTTTCTTTTAATTTTGTGGCACATTAGGAATTAGTAATATAGCAAGGAAAAGGCCCCATGAGAAGGGTAAGGGGTGTGTTTGTGTGTGGTGGTGGTGGTAGGGGTGTGTTAGGGAGGGTGTGTGTGTGTGTGTGTGTGTGTGTGTGTGTGTGTGTGTATGTATGTGTGACATTCATTCCCTGGGGAAGAATTGAGCCTTTGTCCTGCCAGCCCTCCATCTGAGCCAGCATTAATCTGCAGCCAAGATCACAGACAACTTGGGCAAATCACTTGGCCATTATGAACTCAGAGCCATGGCAACGGCCATCCACAAGCCTGAGGAAAAAAGGATTCTATTCTGTTGTTCTACACAAAAGGTTCTCAGGGATGCTGGGAGACAAAGTAGCCTTTGAGAGTTAAAGGCACTGATGTGTATTTTTTTTCTCCGTACTACATGGCTTATATTTAAACTGTCTTAGGTTAATGCACACTGTAATTTTCGTGGGAATCAAAACCTAAAATTGTTTTTATTCAAGACCAGCTAAATGAAGGCATAGGACATTAGCCCAACAGAAGCATTTAGTGTGTGGTGAGAGGTATTGAGAATTACTAGTAAAATGTACTAGAAAGCCTGGCATTCTAGCCTGGCCAACATGGCAAGACCCCATCTATACTAAAACTACAAAAATTAGCCGGATGTGGTGGCATCTGCCTATAGTCCCAGCTACTAGGAAGGCTGAGGCATGAGAATCACTTGAACCCAGGCGGTTGGTGCTGCAGTGAGTGGAGATCACACCACTAACTCTAGCCTGGCAACAGAGTAAGACCCTTTCTCAGGAAAAAAAAAAAAGGCCTGGCATTGATTTTTTATTTTTATTTTTTTACATGAATACATCAGTCATCAAAAAAAACACTTTCCTTGCTTTTTCTGATTCACGTTATCCAACGTTGTCATTGCTGGTTTGAAGCTTGGGAAAATGCTGTGGATTTACAGGAGCGTCCAAGAAAAGCACTGATCTTCCTTAGCTAGCATGAACTTTTAACAGCATGGTGTTCTGCTGGCACTTGGCACCACCCCTATATTTAAAATCATCAGCTTGCCTATGACTACTAAGGACATCCTGAATCCCAGATCCGCTTCCTTTGTGTGCACAGGCACTCCCAGCACTGCAGGGGGTAGGAGCATGTGCATTTAGAAATCTGCTTTCTCAGGTGACTATATTCCTGTCTTAGCCCCTGCCTGTGGTATGACACTAAAGCATGAAAAATTCCAAGGTTAATAGTACTTGCTTGGCTCAGAAGAATGCACTCTAGTTGCACTCTTTTCAAGACAGCTGAACAACTTGGAACATTTTGTTTTCTTCACTGTAGTCCTTGGAACTTGCAGTTTGATTCACAAGTGGCTAGAGGGTTATGGCCAAACCCAGTGGGCCATGTCTTTGCGAGAAAAACACCACACACCATTGAACATGAAAGCAGGCGCTTCAAACAGACTCAGGATGCCATACCTGAGACTGGGAAGATGCCACCACTGTTGACTAGAAATGGGCTTCTCAAATCTTCATGTGCACACAAATCACCCCGGAGGGCTTGTTAAAATGCAGATTGTGACTCAGCTGGTCTCGGGGTCATGCCCAACATTCTTCATTTCTCACAAGTTCCTCCCCTGCTGAAGCTCATTCTGCTGGTCCAAGGAATACGCTTTGCGAAACACATGAAACTGACAAATGGTCCACTCATTATCTGTTCTTTACCTCTGATAGTTTTCCTTGTTGCCCAGTAGAAGCTGCCAGCATCCAAGTTCATCTCTTCTCAGCTACAGATCCACATATTTCTCCACATCAGCAGAGTGATCTTCACAACCCCAATCTGTTCCCTGTGCTTAAAAATGCTCCCTGGCAGACCAGGCATAGTGGCTCACACCTGTAATCATAGCCCTTCAGGAAGCTGAGGCAAGAGGATCACTTGAGCCCGAGAATTTGAAAACAGCCTGGGCAACATAAGGAGACCCTGTCACTGCCAAAAAATTTTTAAATGAATTAGCTGGGTGCAGTGGCATGGGCCTGTGGTCCCAGCCACTTGGGAGGCTCAGGTGGGAGGATCAGTTAGAGAGTTCAAGGCTGCAGTGAGCAGTGATTGTGCCACTGCACTCCAACCTAGGCGACAGAGCAAGATGACGTTTAAAAAACAAAACCAAAAAAAGCTAGTGGCTTCCCGTGATTTTGAAGATGAGGTCCAGAATTCTTAAGGCAACCTGGAAAGCCCTAAGTGGTCTAGCTCCTATATTACCTCTATCCTCTAGCTCCTAAATAAACACATTTAGCTTTTCCTTACTAACTTGTTACAGCAGTTTTGATTCCTCTAGGATGAGTATGTGGTATGTGACTAAATTGCCCAGTGTTCAAAGATACCTTGCACATTGTGGCTAGAGGAAGCTTCTGTACTAACATGGAAGGTACAGTGGGGAGTGATCCATTTATAGATGGTCAGGTATCTACTACACATGCAATTTTAACCCTGAAAACAACTGGTCAACCAAGCTGAGAGTAAGCTCTACATCCAGCTATATTATGTCCTATGAGTTTTTCTCATATTTTATGTCACTAGCTTCTAGTCACGTTGGCAGGCACAGTCCATAAGTTTTATCTGTGCCAGTGGAACAAAGATGGTGATTTCTGTTCTGTAGGAGCCAGGGTTCCTATGGCCACAAATAAAATCATCTGCTGAAAATGCAAGAGCATTGGCATCTGCTGAGAGGCATGATTCATTGAAGCCGATCCCCAAATTCTCGAGTTCCTGCTTTTCCCTGCTGTTATAAAAGTGGATCCACAGCATGAGGTATACAGAGTCCTTGAGAGATTTAAATTGGAGGGGAAACTTCAGCTTTGATCTAGTATTGAATTTGGGATTGATTAGCATCATTCTCCTAACCCCGCTTGTCTTTTTGAGCCTGGGAGCTGCTGTGATATTTCTTTGGCATGCTCTAACCATTTGGATGAAAGACTGTTTGAAGTGGCAACTGTGGATTTGGAAGGATGAGTTCTGTCATTAAAGGGCGAGTGTGCTACCCATAACACCTAACTCTAACTCCAAATGATACAAAAGGGTGTAGGGTTAAAAATGTATATAAATATATATATATATATATATATATATATATATATATATCTCAAAAAATTCAGAGAATTAATGAACAATGTTATCTGGTTATATATCAATGTCTCCACGTCAGCTGTTTAAGTATGCTGCATACTAAGTCTTTGTGTAGAAGGACCCCTCCTGTATGAATTATTTGCTCTTCTGTCCTCCCTGCCCCCCTTCTCTCCACTCTCTTTCCACTCACTCTGTAGGGGTCTGTATCTTCACCCCCATCATACTGGACTATAATTGTGTTAGTCGTCTGTCTGCAGTATTGGATTTATCTTGAAGCCAAAAAGGTATCTTATTTCATATCTGTGTACTCGGTACCCAGTAGGTCTTTACAAAGTACTGAATTAATGAAATCCAACAGAAAACCCAGTTAGAACCCTAGCTCACATTATAGAAAATCAAATATGTGACAATTGAAAATGTGTCTTCCCAAAGCAGTGTTCTGTGATGGTGAAATGCCCTATATCTGTGTTGTCCATACAGTAGCCACTAGTCCGTGTGGCTTTTGAGCATATGAAATACGGTTTGTGCAACTGAGGACCTGAATCTTTCATTTTACTGAATTTTAAATAATTTCAAGTGTAAATACGCTACATGTGTTGGTGGCTACCATATTCAACCACACAGTCCCAAGGCCACACATCTTAACCCTTTAAGGACCAGATACAACTTTGTTAGCCAGGAATGCAGGTGCACTCTTCTTTTTCTTAACGCTATCATAGAGGCTGAGAATGTGTGGAGGTTGTGAATGGCACAACATCTTATGTCTATTCTCTCTTCAATAATGAGATGTGCCTAGGCTACGGATTTTGGCTTCTCTTACTTTGCAAACCTGGAGAGAATTTTCCAACTCTGCCAGTTGCATTCCTCTCCACCCTTAGTCCCCACAAAGTCATGTGACAACTGAGATTGAGCTCTAACATCTCTGCCTCACAAACCCCCAGTGTCTGAAGCTCTTTAAGCTTGTTCGTGCTTGGTTCCCACTCTTATAGAGTTTTTCCAGTCCATTTCAGCCAAGCTTTTCTTCCCAAAAACAGCTCATAATCTTTTGAAATAAAAAGGAAGCAGAGCTTTCTTACAAAGCCCTGATAAATTTTTTTTTATTTTCTGAAGCCCTGATATTTTTTTATTTTCCAAACGAACTTAAAGAGAAATCCTAAGAACCAAACTTTCATAGTCACTTTCCGTAGTTTTAAGCAGTTGCTGAGTTTAAAGCGAATGGATCATTAAAATGAAGACGTTCATCTCTCTCTTGGTGTTTATGCCTGGGTTGTCATTCCATGACGATTATGAAGACCATTTGGGTAAATTTCTGTTTTTAGCTGCAGTAATGTGTGCTTGCCCTGAAGTAATGAACTGCTCTCTTATTGCTGTTAAGCACCATAATGCGTCGTAAAAGTTTAATTTCCCCGACAAGCCATTTACTTAAGGGTCTGGATAATATAAACAGCGTTGGGAGGTTAGGAGAGGTACTGACATTATCCCGAGGCCAGCACTGCCTTTACTGAAACATAAATGTCTCCAAACTGAAAATGTCACCTGGCTCTGCCCCTAGGGCAGGTCTTTATGGACATCTCAAGTAAAAGTTTATTTAAAAACTCAATACAAGCTATCTTTTAAAGACTAAGAGTGACTTACAGCTCTCTCTCCCTCTCATTCCACTCTACCTCTATGTTCATTCTGGTTTTGTTTTTTCTCCTGTTCCTTCTTCTCCTCCAAGTACTTAAATATCACCCACCAAAGCCTTGGGTCTAGCTTGGAAGCTAAGGGAAGGGGAGCAAAGACCAGGAACGAAGGGTACAGCACCATGGAGTT